>VMYD01000017.1:3000000-3539946 GCA_007663325.1 Eucalyptus pauciflora
CACTAAGAAATTTGTAAGAGCTAGGTGTTTGCAGCAAAATTGTCCATGGAAGATTTACGGCGCGTTTGTTAAGAAGAGTGGGTCTTTCCAGATTAGAGCCTACCAAGAGGAACACACTTGTTCCATTAATTTTCAAAACAAAAGGGTAACAAGTGCATGGTTGTCCAAGCACTTCTTCGATCTAATCAAGCTGATGCCCGAGATGAAAATTAGTAACTTTAGGATGCTGGTGAAGGAGCGTGTAGGCATCAATGTATCTAGGACTCAGTGCAAAAGAGCAAAGCAAAAGGTGATAAAGCTACTTATTGGTCAATATGCTAAGGAATATGGACAGGTGTGGGAGTATGCTTGGGAGTGCAGACTGCAAAACCCTACAAGTAGAGTGTATGTAGAGGTGGTTGAGAGATCGCTTCCTGATCATGGGACCAAGTTTGATAAGTTCTATGTGTGCTTTGATGCATGCAAACGGGGATTTTTAGCTGGTTGTAGACAGATTATAGGATTGGACAGTTGTTTCTTGAAGGGCTTGTGCAAAGGAGAATTGTTGGCGGCGATTGGAAGATATGCGAATAACCAAATGTTCCCACTAGCTTGGGCTATTGTAAAGATTGAGAACAAGGACAATTGGTCATGGTTCTTGAAAAAATTGATGGCTGACTTGGAGATAACAAATGGGGAAGGGTGGGCATTCATGAGCGACCAACAAAAGGTAATGCTTGCTTTTTGAAAAATTTAGTCAATAGTTTGCTTTGTAAATGAACATGTAATTTGCTCTAGTATTTCTTACTTTGAATTATTGCAGGAATTGGTTCCGGCAGTAGCCGAGTTGTTGCCCCATGCTGAACATCAAATGTGCGCGCAGCACATATACGGAAATTGGGCAAAGACCTACAAAGGGGATAAGCTGCAGTTGCAATTTTGGCAATTAGCAAAGAGTGCAAACATGGCTGACTTTAGGATAGCCAAGAAGGACTGCTTCAATTGACAAAGGAAGGTTGTGCTACCCTATTTCAACTGGAACCGAAGCATTGGTGCAGGGCATTCTTCAGTGAGGAGTTCAAGTGCGATAACGTCGACAACAACATTTGTGAAGTATTTAATTCGAAGATAATAGATGCCAGATGCAAACCAGTCATCTCAATGCTTGAAGATATACGAGTTGCAGTTATGACTCGGCTGCAGAAACAAAGAGATGAGGCTGCAAAGTGGACAAGACAATATGGTCCTAGGATTGCCAATAAATTGGATGAGAACTTGGCTGCAAGTTGGCATTGTCATCCCATTTGGAATGGAGATGACGGATATGAGATAATGAAGGGTGCTGATAAGTATGTTGTCAATCTAGGAAGCAGGAAGTGTTCATGTAGAGCATGGCAAGTAAGTGGAATTCCATGTGCACATGCCATATGTGTTATCCAGTTGAAGGGCGACAATACAGATGATTACATCGATGATTGGTACCATAAATCAAAATACCTTGCTTCCTATCAGTTCATGATGCAGCCAATTAGAAGTAGCAAGTTTTGGGAGCCCACAGATCATGAAGCACCTCAACCTTTGCCACTGAAGAAGAAAATTGAAAGGACAAAACGAAGACAAAGAATGGCAGAGGGAGAGGTCTCGGGTCAGCAAAGAATGAACAGGCATAGTGCAAAGATAACGTGTTCTTATTGTCGCCTAGCAGGCCACAATATTAAAGGTTGTCAATTGAGGAAGCAACAACAACAACCATTGAGGCAAGGTGAAGGGCCTAGTGAAGAGACAGTTGGAGAAATGCAAACAACAGGGCCAAGTGAGTCGACTGTGCTTCAGTCAACAACTAGAACCCCGGTAAGTCATGAAATTTATTTTATGTTTATGTTGCTTTGTTGTTTATCATAAAAATGTACATAATATCCTATTTGGCATTGTATGTAATGTGTTTGTTAGGTCACAAGAAGAACCCTAGTAAATCATGAAACTGAACAGCTTGTTTGAAGAAGGCAAGGTAGAAGACGGCCAGCTGAAGGATTGGCCCAAGCAGCATCACGGCCAACTGAAGGATTAGCCCAAGCAGCATCACGGCCAGTTCAGTCGACTGTTCTTTAGCAGCGAAAGAAATACCCAGTGGTAAATTCAACCATTTGTATTCAGTTTTTCATTTTCTTTACATTATTATATGTCCCAATGTTATATTTATGGTGTCTTTTGTCTTTTGTCTATTTCTCAGGTTCGAAGAAAGCAAGTTGGAACTCAATTGCCAAATGAAGGGCCATCACAAGAGCCACCTCAAGGGTCACTACATGGCCCACCAAGAGAATCACTACAAGGGGCACCGCAAGTACCACCACCAGTACCACCAGAAGGCCCAACAGAAGGAGGTGTTACTGAAGTTGAAGGGCTACACAGAAGGACAACTAGAAGAAGGCCAGGTGAAGTGGCACCTACACAAAGGCCATCTAGAAGACACCCAGCTGAAGAATTGGTCGAAGAAGCCCCGGCTGTAGCTGAAGGGCCCAAGAAAGCAAGAAAAAGAGCCAACAAATCACAAGTTCCTGAAAGTGACGCCCATATTCAAACAAGAGGGGCACTTGGGAAGAGGTTAAGACAATATGGCTATGGCCTTTATACAGATGAGCGTACTTGAACAGTTATTCTGAATGTAAGTTATATGGGTGCATTTAATTTAGTTTATGCACTAAATATGACTTTCGCTAATAATTTATTGTTTTTTTTTTTAAGCCTAGGAGAAGTTCAAAGGTTCTTATCTCAGGCCCAACTCAAGAATCAACGGCTGCACCCACAAAAAAGAAAACATCAACTGTGCCAACAAGAAAGAAGAGAAAGAACCCAGTTGCAGCTGCAGCTCCTTTTGAATCAATTCGGCCTGGGACATTTGCAGCTCCATCTGAGTCAGTGGATACCGAGAATGTTGAAGAAAAAGTTGCACATCCAGTTAGAAAGAGTGCAAGAATTATGAATCAAGTGAAAGGCCCATCGAAAGGAGCACGAACAGGGGGTGTCGTGCATATTGATTGATGAGATGGGACGTGATAAGATTTGTGGAACTTATGAGTCAAAATAGTTATGTAAACGTTAACGTTATAATAACACTTGCTATGGATGGTTATCTTTTTTCTTTAGTTTGTCATTGATGTTGTGAGACTTAATTTCAATATTAATGAAATGATCTTGCGCTGCTTGTCAATTTTTGTTGTTGTCATGGATTCTGCATTTACTTGTTGATGCTGCTGTTGGTGTTATGTGGTAGTACCTAGAGTGCTGGTGTGGCTGGTGGTGGTGGATGGTGATGTTTGGTGGTAGTGAGTTTGTTGTTGGGGTGCTAATGTGGTGGTTGGGGGTGTTGGTGTGGCTGGTGGTGATGCCCGGTGATTATGGGTTTGTGGTGGGGGTTATAGACTTATGCTGCACCTGCACCTGGTGCAAGTGTGCAGTTTGCACATCTTACACCATGTGTACTGGTGCAAGCCAGTGCAAGGCTCAGCTTGCACTAGTACCCTGTGCAGCAACACCACTAGCATGGTGGTGGCTGGAGCGCCTAGTGTGTAGTGTGGCTAGTGGTGATGGTTGGTAGCACGGCCAATGGTGGTGGCTAGCACAATTTTTAGAGAAAATCCACAAAAAAATTGGCACTTAATTGGTCATATTCTAAAAAACTTGGCACTTAACTGTTTACTTTTAACTACAAGTGACACTTAACTGATCACTTTAATAATAACTTGACACTTAAGTGCTCATTTTTTCATCGCGACTAGCACTTAAGTGATTACTAAATACAACTTATGGCACTCGGATAATCACTCATGTTTGTGTTGTGTATATATTGGTCTGCATCAAAACATAGAAGATTATGGTAATTTAACTTCTGGCAACTCCATATGACAGCACAAACAACAACAAAGCCACAATGATCTTGTGGAACAACACAAACTTCTTCACATCTTTCAAAAAGAAAAAAGCCTACGTTTAATCCAGAACAACACCATTTTTAACTATGGCAGTCGGCGAAACTTTTTCTCATTTTCAAGTGCTTTACATTTCATCAGAAAGTATAATAGACAACAAAACAACACCATAACAAACGCTTGGTAACACTTTCGTTCAATTTTCATCATTGAAACTTCATTCTTGAAAGGCTTAGTTGAAGATGCTTGAGCATGCATTGAGACTTCATTCTTGAAAAGTTTAACTGAAGACGCTTGAGCTTGCATTGAGTCAACATCGTCCAAGTCGTCCACGAACACAAATGAAGATTGCTGTCTTTTATGAAGTATATCCAATATCACCTCTGTGGCTCGGTCAGAGAACTTCGCATCGACCCATTTGAAGTATTTGCACTTCGACGCTTCTTTATATTGGGCGCATCCATAAAATCTTCTCCTAGGATTGCTTCGAGTCCACGATGTTCTTCTTGGACTCGGTAACCCACAAAAACATAAACGCTGGCCTTCTCCTTCGCTTCGGTGAGAGGAAATTGAGGCCCTGCTGCGACTCCTGCTCTCCATTTCCAAGATTCGACGAAGGAATTTTGGGCAAATGAAAATTAGGGTTCGAGACTTAGATTCGAGCACTTCAATAGGGTATTTGGCCGATTTAGGGTTTTAGATTTGGGGAGACGACGTCGTTTTTGGAAGATTTAGGGCTTTTATTATGCAGACGACGTCGTTTCTAGTGAGTTAGAGCCGACTCAGCTCTCTAGCGAGCCACGTAGGCAATAAAAAATAATAAAATAATGCCACGTAGGATTTCCGGCGAGGGTCGCCGGAAGTGGCACTTAAGTGTACCTTTTCGAAGTTATGGCACTTAAGTATCCCCGTGCCAAGTTATGGCACTTGGGCTGTTCTTCTGCCCCCAAAAGTGGGAAGATGCGTTACAAATGAAAAAAGAAAAGAAAATGCAACTGGTGCGTTTGGATTCGAAGCCATGGAACATCATGCAAGCACAACACAAAGTTGTTACAATAGGTACGTGTTGACCCAAATGCCATGGACTGATGGATGTTGCTCCTACTCAGAAAACTAGCTCTAGCTAACTAATCGTCAAGTATGGCAGGCAGTAGCCACAATTAGCGATTACATCTCATGTCCCAATTGACGAACTCCACGTAGGTTCGCAAGGGTGATCAAACAGTGGAACTCGAAATGATTAAGTGAACGTTCCTCGTCATCCATAGTGGATAAAGGCAAAGCACCGACTCAAGACCAGGAACAGAAAAGGAATAAATAGGGAAAGAAATTGAAGAGAAAGAGACGGACAGAGATGGAGGTAGAGACCAAGTTGTCGAACGGTTGGAGAGGAGAAGCTTGACGACCCACGAGGCGACGAATCCTCCCGCCCCTATCACGCACACCCTCTCCTTCTCCATTTTCCACTAACCCCTCCCTCTCTTTGTCTCTCCGAGATGTCCGGGTTCGTTCGCTGTGAAGCGGGATAATGAACACGAATAAAAATGAGCCGCACGCTACTCGGTCGAGAACGACCCATGCGAGCAAAAGGACGATGAAAAATGCTGACGACGTTAGTAAAGTTCAGTAGTCGTTAGCAGAGTACTCGCGCAACAACGTCGACATGGTCTGCGCAATAACTGTTGGAATATAATACGCAAGAACGACAGGATCTTGCAATTCATATCAACGTGAAATCACTAGAGAAATAAATGAGAAATAATAACGACACCAGAATTTATGTGATTGAGTCCGAGTATCGGTACTTATGTCCACGGGGAGAGCCAGCGGCAAATAATTCGCTATAATCAGCTAATCAAAATTTACAATCGCTCACACTTAAGTGTTTCCTACACCTAGATTGAACCAAAAACGTGTTTATAAATGAACAACCCACTTAGACATAAACTCACTTCAAAAAAATATTATGCGTTCAAGTTCGAACGGAACGCTCTACGTATGCCGAAAAAAAAAAATCCAGCATCCTTTTTTTCTTTACGTACGTACTGCTTCGCTTCTCTGGACGTGCTTCTCCTTATTCTTCGTAGGGCTTCACGTCACTTTTTCCGGAAAAAAAGTAACGCCTTTTATATGCGTGTGCGCGCCCAAGGTCAACAATTTGACCTGGGCCCACCACTTTTGATTCTTCAACGTAACAGGGCTTCTGCACAGAGAAGAAAAGAAAACCTTTGCTATATCTTTATTTTTTATTTTCTCTTTTGTCTTGTAGTGATAGGTTAACTTTATTTTTTTTGGTTTCCTTGTATGTCCAATAAGAAGAAAGATTTATTTATCCGATTTGTAATCCGCTTGGAAAAATCTTTTTCAATAAAATTCGATTTAACAAATTGTTATCCGAATTCAAACTCGAGATACTAATTTAACAACGATCATTTCCTGCGGTTCTAAAGATCTATCGAGCAATCTTGATCCCCTCATAAGAGGATTGGGCCTGTCCCTAGTCTTAGAGCAACCAAAATCTATATTGCATGGATTAGTCCTCGTTCGTGGGGTTTTGAGATTGGTCCGAACTAACCTTATAGTTAATTTTTTTCTTTTTGGTCCAAACTTTAAGTATATAACTATAAGTTGTGCTCCTCTTCTTCTGTCATTTTCCTCTTTTAGAGTCTCCCTCTTACTCTCTTCCTCATCTCAAATTATTAGTTGAAATCTTCCATTTTCATATCTCCAAGGGTAGTTTCTTGGGCTTCTCTCTACTCATTTGAACTTAGCGATCGATTCTCTTTACTCATTTGAAGCAATCATTAATGAATGGACAAGATATAAAGCTCTATAATCCATGTTTTATGTGTTGTATTTATGGTGGGTTAATAAATCAAGCAAGATATAAAGCTGTATAATCCTTGTTTATTTGTTGTATTTATGGTGGATTAATAAATCAAGCAAAACAATACACGTTATTTTTGTTCATGTATGTCATTAATTCATGTATCTCTCACATTCATGTATCTCTTGGATTTATTATCTACTTAATTCACGATTCATGTATCTCCTGAATTATCGTATCCATTTAATTAATGTATCTTCTACATTCTTGTATATATTTAATTCATGATTTATGTAACGCTTCTATACATAAATTCTAAAACTCTATCAAGTTTTTAAAATTTTCATTCCAAGGAGAAGGAAAAACACCTATATCTCGTCTCTTCAAGTTTTTTCTAAGTATGCCTATTTCCGTAAGTATTTGACAAAGTCATGTTTATATGGTGCTGATACCAACAAGTTCGAAGTACTGTATATTGAGAATGTCGCAACATCTCTTTTGCAGTTAGGGGAAAAGGAAGAGGTTTAGAGGTATAACCCAAGGTGGCAGGCCAATGGCCCTGAGTTAGGCGCGGACTCTCCCAAGTCCATACATCGTGTGATATTGGATTTTTATTTAAGTTCTTAACAATCGAAATATTTCTAGGAGTCACCACTAGCTTATTATGATTAGTTAGAAACTAATTGAGATGCGAGAAAGTTGTCTCGATTCGTACGCAATCAGAGATTTATAGGATTGAAGACTTATTTACGTCAATGTTTCTATTAGCGCCCTTACAATACCACTAACTAGGAATGTTGTTTATCTAAATGGCCACACAATCTTTGATTACAAATTAGTCCTTATCAAAGCCGCAAAGTGTCCATGCAAATGTTTTTATAGGGTCGTTTTCCTTAATGTCTAGACTAATCCTAACCTAATTTAGAAAATAAACTAAAATAAAATAAATTTATACTCAAATTATTAAAAAGTGGTATGTTAATAAAACATCTAAAAAATTGAAATGACTTGAAAGAAAATGCAGAAAAAAGAAAACTTGATAAAAGTCAAGCAAATAATATAACATGACTTTATTATCACGCTACGAGGCAGGACCCCATGAGCGAAATGGGAATTTAAACATATATGAAATTACTCTAGATAATTTTAATCTACGGAAAATGGATTAGTTATAAAAATGATTATAAAATACCAAAATAGCATTCAATTTGGAAAAATTTTCATAGATGTCATTTCTACCCTAATTTGATACCATCCAACATTTTTATTGTTAGTTTTTTTTTGTTTTTTTGAAATTTTCATATTTTTCCATTTTTAAAATTTTTTTATTTAAAAATAATTCCCTCAACCGATATATACATGATTTACACTAATATGGAATAAACCGATACATGAATATCATAATATTCGAGCTCAAATCAATCGTCTCAAAATTGCAACTTGGTTAAGGCATTTTATCGAATATTTGACGTGCATCAAATCATCCCAAAGCAACTTCTTCGGGCCAAGTTCGTGGCATTCAATCTCAACCCATAAGTAATCTCACGTAGAACTAAAATATCAAATTATACTATTACATGGAAAGAATAATAGCGAAAATTCCAAAAAAGGACTCGAAGTGCCTTTATTTTCTCAAATAATGACCCGAAGTGGGCCTTATTTCAAATAAGGATCTGAAATGACATCACTTTCTCAAATAAGAGCCTAAAGAGTATATTGTTTCAAATTAGGACATGAAGTAACTATGTCTGTTTTAAATAAGAACTTGATTTTTCGACGATCAAGGATATTTTCGTCATTTTGCCATTCCCCCCCCCCCCACATTTTTTTTTGTTCTTCTTCTTCCTCTTCGCCCATGGCCAGCCGGCCACCGGCGATGCCCATAGAGGGCTGGGCGAGGGCCGCCCACATCAGCCACAAGCGAGGCAACCCTTGCCCAAGGGCCATCCGTGAGGTCGACCCTCGTTAGCCCCAGGCGAGGCCGACCCTCTCCAGACTGGTCGTTGGTAAGGGCCGGCAAGGGTCGTCACCCGCTAGTGAGGGTGGTTGAGCCCTCGTATGGGGCAAACCAGGCCACATTTGCTAGATCTAGTGAGGGTCACATTACTTGTGGCCAGAGTGGGTGGCGAATAAAATACCCTTGACCAATCGGAAAATCTAACCGACCGGCGATCGGCAATGTCAAGCCTTTATTTGAAACAATCAAAGCCACTTCAGGCCCTTATTTAAAATAACTAAGACAACTTCAGGTTCTTATTTAAAACAAAATCCACTTCGAGTCCTTTTTTGAGAAAATAATGGCACTTCGGGTCATTTTTTGAAATTTTCCCAGAATAATATTAGAAAGAAATCATAAACCTAAAACATGCAAGAACCAAGCTAAATTGACCTCGAATGTCCAGATTTAAGCTATTTTTTGCAAATCTAGGTATGAACCTAGGTCAAACAAACATGTTGCATGCCCAAATTCAAACCCTGACACTCATCACATGCGGGATCCATAGGAAACATCACTTCATCCAAATAAAAATAGGTAACATGACTTTCAAATACAACAAACATCACAGAAAATGATCAACCGGACACATCGAAACAATCTCTCTAAGAAGCATGCATGCATGATCTACATTGACCAACCATGTCTCAATGTGTATTGGCTTGGCTTTTGGCTAAAGTTGTAGACGATCTCATGGTTCACATGAAAATTTAAAGACTAAAATGGGTTAACCTAAGTATTATTTGTACTCCTATATAACATTTATCAAACTCACGAAGATAAGTAATGCACAAAAAGGGGTGCAGCAAATCAAACATGCAAGGCTCTTGAAGAGACTTCCAACACCCAGAAAAATTCCGACTTCAAAAATCAGTTTTCTGTACCGGCTTTCCTCTTGATTTTTCATTATTAGAATATGTGCAAAATTGACCCAAAATACATTTATGATTCTTATCTTACTTTGTACTTTCTTTTGCAAGTGGTTCTCAGTCGAGGAACCAAGAAATTATCCTCTAGAAACACAAGGAAGTTGGCTCATTCAAATTGGAAAATGAGATCTGTAGAGAAAGTACAACGAAAGTTTATGTTGGTCTCCAAAATTAGACTTTAAGACGTATTTTGTTGGCAAAATTAACACCAAACCAAACTATATGTATTCTACTTTTGGGTTATAAGTCATGATTTTTCTCATTTGTCTCTCATTTTTCTCAAAAACACTCGATTTCCTTCGCCCGTGACCAACTAAGCTCAACACTTGAAAAAAAAATTCAAACTTTCTTGGCCCACTAGGAGGGTATTTTTGGGGGGGCTTTAGGAGACCTTCCCGATATCCATTTGGGACAAGCAACCTATGGTTGGAAAGATCTTTGAGTGAAGTTTCAATCTCTAGTAAGAAGTTGTGGCTAATTTTGAATCAAAATATGTGAAAATTTCATTTTTCTCTCCAAGGGTCAGTCTGAAATTTTCTGGGTTTTTCCTTTTCCTGAGTCGCTTGTGAGGGTGTATTTTTTCCTCCCTCTTATCTCCTATCTTGCATCCCCTAAAAGAACTTGCTTCATAGATCTTATCCACTGAATTAAGCCATTTTTTGGTCGATCTTTGCCCTACCTACGAAGCCTTCAGACTAAATTAGTCCACCCACTTTCTGACTTAGCCAAAATTTTCAAATTTTGCAACTATTGAGTGTGCGGATTTTGCTAAGATTTTCAAGTACCTTAAGTAGCTTATTCATGTCCAATTTTCATCCACTCACACTCCTAATTATGGTCTTCCATCATGTGCAGAGATCATGCTAATCAGGTGGTTGAAGAGGATATGGTGGGCAAATTTGCTTACTCAGCAGCTCCGAATTGAGACCGAATCATGAACTGGGTTTTGGTAGCTGATTTGAGTGTTCTAATCCATTAATTTGGCTACGATTTTTAATCAATTAGCAAACTTATATATAGTAATTTAAGATCTTGACTAATCTTCATAATTGTCTCTGCCCAATTTTGCAAGGAAGTCCCTCAGAGTTAGCCATTTTCTTGCCTGAGAATGCCCAACTCAATGCAATTTCATTCTTTTGGCCCGATTTGATTCATTTGACTTGGCCCAAGTTCAATTTCAACTTAATTAGGGGCTAATATGATGATTTAAGGGCTTGGGAAAAACTTTGTAAAATTTGTGAATTGATCTCTCAACTTTTGAAAATTGCATTTTGGCCCCAGCTTGCTATTTTAATTCCAATCTAACCCCTAATGCTTGGGTAACCACATTCAAATCATCAGCTCCAACTTTTTTTCTCTTTTTTCTTTAATTTTTTTTAGGAAAATAAATGCATTTAAAAACTATACTAAATGCCTAGGTAATCCATATGCAAGAATTTGACAAGAAATATATTTGTGGAAGAATAAGTTCCTATTTTTTCGAAAATGATTTTTGGGCAAAAATTTAGGTGTCAACAAGGAGATAAAGTTCATGAAGTTACTTAGCACTGTTCACAGGTCTTAATAGGTCTTAAGATGATTCGATTAGTCATACCTTACCGCCAATTACTATTGTTATCATTTTCTCAAATTATTAATTTTATGGTTATAATAAACAGGATTGCGTATTCATCCCCCAATACATTTATTCTTCTTCCTCTTCTACTCCTCTCTATTTTCCAGCATTATGCTTACATGTTTGTCTTTAAAGGTTTGATGGCTTTGGATTTTTATTGTTGTCTTATCTTATATTTTTGTTTGATTTGTATCTATATTCATTATTTAATTACTTAATATCTCATTGTCTATGGATACATAATTTCAAATAATATATAAAAATAGAAAAAACAAAACAAAAAAAACAATCGATGGGTCTCACGTTGATCCCAAAATAAGACTAGACTCATAAAGTCGAGCCAACTCTTGGTCCCAGACTCAATAGGATCAGTTCTCGATTGCAAAAATTCAAGACCACTATTATGTAAATTGGTCCTGGATTAACCGATGAACCGACCCAATTCGGATTATACTTACCATTATATCAAATCGATACATATTGTATTCCGGAAACATCATACCAGTAGGGGATGGGAGGAGGATCTTTTCGCACGGATCCGTGCCCCTCTCCATTTTCTTGGCGTTCAACACACCTCGGCCACACCGGATGGCGGCCCCCCCGTGCGGTCGCTGGTCTCGAGGCCTCGTCATAAGCCATGAGTAGCTTAAAAGAGGCTGACAAAGAGTAGCTTAAAAGAGGCTGAGAAAGAGTAGCTTGAAAGAAGCACGAAAGGGTGATCTTTATGGAAGATTTGGAAGGGAAAAAATGACTGATTTCTACGACTCGCAATGCGCACGACATCACGCGCGGCCACTACGTACAGCGTCGCATGTGGGCCGTACGTGGTCCCCCCACTCGTTCCCGACGGCAAGTTTGACTTTCGCAGTCGGCCGCTTTGGTCCTTTCATACAAGACTGCCAATTGAAGGACGGCACGTCTCTTCTCTTAGAAGTCAAAAATGAAATTTTACTTAAGTAGGAAAAATCGGATGCAAGAGAGCTAATATTCTATCATTTATTTTGATATTCTTAAAAGTCGAAACTTAAATTACCGCTCTTTTCCACTCTTAATGTTTACGTGAAGCTAATGATTTATCACAAAAATAATTCAAATTATTACTTTTCATCAAAAATGAAACTTACGAGTAATTTACTCATCATAACATCGTGTTAATTATATTTTACATATGGTGTGGCTATAAGTGGTATATTTTTTGAAAAAAAAAAAGATCAAATAATCACAAATGACCTTATATTTAATATTTATAATACAACCATTTTGGCATCGTACTATAATTAACCATTGTTTTTTTAAAAAAAATTACTAAAATAAAATGAGGTATGCACATCACCCCGGGCAATGGCTTAGCTGTTTCCTACGAAAACGAAGAAATGTGGTCCAAAATCAACGATGCCCAATGGCCATCTGCTGTTGCACTCGCTGGGGCCGGAAAGGAAATAACCGCGATCCCTCTCATGCGATATTACCATATTGCCCTTCCCTCGTCTTTTCTTAGGTCGGGCAATATATCGAGGAAAGTAGACCATCATCCATCCTTAATTTAAGGATTTTTTATTTTCTATCTTGCACTAAGTTTCAACTTACTCTTAAATTTTCTACGCCCGAAAACTAAACACCTCTATCCTCGGTCCCCTAAGAACGTGGGGAATCGAACCTCTAGCTAGACAATGGGGCAACCTAGTGGTTAGTTAATTTGAGGATGTTAAGTACCCACTCTTTTATCAACCACTATACTAATGGTGGATGAAGTTGTTTAGGAAAATCTAGTAGGAAGACGACACAAATAGTTTATAAAACTTAGACTCAATGTGCAATGTGATCCATCAATTTTTAATTTGTTTAATATAATTTATAAACATTAACTCAATGTACAATGCCGTCTTTGAACTTTTAAATTATTCAATACGTTCCCCGATTTTTATATGAAAATATTCAATATTATCTTTCTAATAATTCAAGTTCAATGACAAGATTGTACATTTTCATATAGTTCAATGGCTAAATTGAATATGTGCTAAAAGTTGAGGAATCGAATTGCATATTTGGGAAAAGTTTATGGATTATATTGAACAAAATTAAAAGTTTTGAAATTATATTGTACATTGAACCAAAGTTCATAAATCATTTATCTCTCTAGTCCCTAAAATTTAGCATGATGTTTAGTTTGATGTGGTTCTCAAACTATTCCTAAATATTTAATTCAATCCCTTAACTTTCCATATCAAGGAGAAATAGTTACCAAAATCAAAACGCAATTAAATGTCAAGAGATCCACATAATATTACGCAATTAATATTTTATTGGGTAAATGGACAGAGAGTATGCTGGAGCCTGGAGTTGCCGCGTTGGCTCTTGTCCGTAATCACGTCATGTGGAGCCCCAAGCATAGGATCAACGGCAGAACAGATGCCATCAAGCTAATCGACACGTCAATCAAGCGAAGGCAAAAAGAAAAAAAAACATGGTGGGGGACTCATGGTCTCTTTAAAAGAATCAAAAATTAATTAAATAGAATTTAGAAAACAATCTTCTTCTTTTTTGACTGGGCAAGACGAAGAAATATTTTTAAAAATATTAAAACTAAAAGTAAAAAAGACAAAAAAAAAATGGCAAATGCCTTTATTGTTTCCTTAGTCATGTAGTAAAGTTCTTTTAGAAAGATTAAAACTAAAAGTAAAAAAGACAAAAAAGAAATGACAAATGCCTTTATTTTTTCCTTAGTCATGAAGTAAAGTTCTTTTAGCTGATCTTAACGAAGCAGCCATCCATGCGGCGAAGTAAAGAGTACAATGATATTAGGTTCTCAATGATCGGAAGAAATTGACGAGCATAATTACATTTCAAGTCTTGTCGTCGAGTGTCTTCAGATCATGTGTTAATGAATGTCCCTAGACACCTGTCAATTAATAAGGAACTTTTTTTTTTTCATTTTCGTAGAAGCTTATTTTCTAATAAAATGTTATTACGTAGTGGCCATGTGGTAATGACGTAATGTCTAGAAACTCCGGTCATGCACAATGTGAATAATTTGTTTGAAATTATGTAGTTTTGACTAAAGTGCATCAATCTCAAAAATAAAAGAAAAAAACCAATGCATTTGGATAATTAAGATTGAAGTCAAGTCGTGCCATAACGAAGTCCATTATAATCCGACGACGGTAGTTGAAATCGAATCGAACAGGAGAGAACAACCAATTATATTCACTCACTTCGAGTGCAATATTCTCACGGTCCGATCGTTATAAATCTCTCCTAAACAAGCATGGTAAGAGACGAGATCTCGAAGTTTGGATATTTATTTAATAAGAGAGCAAAAAGATTCCTCGAGGTTAAGAATTTAAAAAGATGGATGTCCATTTCATAAACGAATTAAAAAAAGTCGAATATATTGAGAAGCTGGTTCTTGATTTCGCCAAATGCATCAAAAAGTGCCAAGAGTTCGAGACGAATCGAATTGCTCAAGTCAACAAAGACAAAAAGATGATTAGTTGAATCGAGTTCTCGGATTATGCTTCCTCCCCATCTCGCGGAAATGAACGATAAATGCGATGCTCCCGTCGGCGGGCGAGACTCGTAAAACGAGGCCGGGCGCAGGGGCAAGAGCGGAACCGCGCCCCCCCCCCCCCGCGGCACGAGCGCACGAGGGGGAGACAGTCCGTCGGTGCGTCGCACGTGTCGTCGTCTCCAACTTCCCTGTCGCTCGAAAAAGTTACCTTCGAAAACCTTCCCCCCGCTGTCGCTCGCTCCAGCTCATGTTCATCGTATACGCAGCCCTTCTCTCTCTCTCTCGCTCTATCTCTACGCGAGAGTTTTCGAAGGGCGGTCATTCGGAAGGCCGATCTCCTCCCCTCTCGCCGGCGACAGAGCGATGGACGCCCGCCGGCGGCAGCCGAAGCCCCCACGCCCCGCGGCCGGCGATCTCCGCCGCCGCCAGAAGAGCCTCCGGCTGCCGGCCCCGGGCGTCGATCGCCGCGAGCCCTCGCCTTCGTCGCCGAAGGCGTCGGACGCGCTCCCGCTGCCGCTGTACCTCACGAACGCCGTCTTCTTCACGCTCTTCTTCTCCGTCGCGTACTACCTCCTCCACCGGTGGCGCGACAAGATCCGCAGCTCCGTCCCGCTCCACGTCGTCACCCTCCCCGAGATCGCCGCCATCGTCTCCCTCATCGCCTCCTTCATCTACCTCCTCGGCTTCTTCGGCATCGGCTTCGTCCAGTCCTTCGCCTCCCGCGCCTCCCACGACGCGTGGGACGCGCTCGACGACGAGGTCGCCGCGGGCGGCGACGGCTTCCTCCCGGAGGACGACGGCCCTCCCTGCGCCGCCATTGCGTGCGCTCCTCCGAAGCTGGCCGAGCGCGAACCTATCGACTCCGCCCCGTCGTCCGCCGAGGACGAAGAGGTCGTGAAGTCCGTCACGGACGGTAAAATCCAGTCGTACTCGCTCGAGCCCATGCTCGGGGACTGCAAGAGAGCCGCTTCCATCCGGCGCGAGGCGCTGCAGCGGACGACGGGGAGGTCGCTGAAGGGTTTGCCCCTCGAAGGGTTCGACTACGAGTCGATCCTGGGTCAGTGCTGCGAAATGCCGGTCGGGTACGTGCAGATTCCGGTGGGGATCGCCGGTCCGCTGTTGCTCGACGGGTTGGAGTATTCCGTGCCCATGGCGACCACCGAGGGTTGCTTGGTGGCGAGCACGAACAGGGGTTGCAAGGCTATCTACGCATCCGGCGGGGCCACGAGCGTCTTGTTAAAGGACGGCATGACGAGAGCGCCGGTCGTGCGGTTCGGTTCCGCGAAGCGGGCGTCGGAGCTGAAGTTCTTCTTGGAGGATCCGGACAATTTCGAGACCTTGGCTATGGTGTTCAACAGGTCAGTGCTCCGTGGAGTTTTTTGTTTTTTTCTAGAGCTTTTTATTTTTTATTTTTTATTTATTAATCTTATCTTGGGTTTAAGGTCTCGTCTCGTGTTTTATTTTGTTGCGTGGAGTTATGCGGATATTGTGTTCGTTACCTTCTTCCCCTTGATTTTCTGCGTGTTCTCCAATTATTATTGAGTCTGACCGGTTCCTATGTTGTGATTTTTCTGATGTTGATGGATTTATTTGATGATGATTGCTCACCCTTTTGAGTGATGAGGACGGAGGGTTTGAAACATTCAAAATGTCAAGTGATATAATTCCAAATCGTGCCAGGTACTCTTTGTCAGCATTTGTGTAGTTTGATAACCCAGAATAGGTGGGAAAAAAAGAGAGGCTTTAGATCAACATGAGCTATCATTTTACCCGGAAAAGGACGTTTAGCCTTTTCTCCCCTGAAATTGCTCTTCCAGAAAAAGGGTGGTCACCTCCACCCTTTCTGAGGATTACCTTTTAACAATGATGATACCGTTTCTTGGTTTTGCAGATCGAGTAGATTCGCCAGGCTCCAGAGTATAAAATGCTCGATCGCTGGAAAGAATCTTTACATTAGATTCACCTGCGGTACAGGTGATGCTATGGGAATGAACATGGTGTCGAAAGGGGTGCAAAATGTGCTGGATTTCCTTCAAAGCGATTTCCCAGACATGGATATAATTGGCATTTCTGGTAAAGTTTCACTTGGTTACTATGTTAGTTAAATAGAATCTCACCCTTGAGTTTGTCATTGGCTGTTGGACATAGTAAATTGGATTGGTTAGTCACACACACACACACACACACACACACACACACAGATATACTCCGCTGATCTGGAGATGTCAGCTTCTTGTGTGCTGCTGGTGGAAAGCTTACAACATCCAACACGTCTGTCTATTTCCCATGCAACATTATAACGTGCGCCCATGGAATACAGATGATTGAACAAATTTCAGTCTCCCTGGAACGAACACACACACACACACACACACACAAATAGAATCTCACCCTTGAGTTTGTCATTGGCCGTTGGACATAGTAAATTGGATTGGTTAGCCACACACACATTACAACATCCAACACGTCTGTCTATTTCCCATGCGACATTATAACGTGCGCCCATGGAATACAGATGATTGAACAAATTTCAGTCTCCCTGGAGATGTCAGCTTCTTGTGTGCTGCTGGTGGAAAGCTTACAACATCCAACACGTCTGTCTATTTCCCATGCGACATTATAACGTGCGCCCATGGAATACAGATGATTGAACAAATTTCAGTCTCCATTATGTGTGTGTGCGCGCGCGTATATACACACACACATATCTATCTATCTAGGACACACTAATATACCGTGAGAAGTAGTGAACTATTTTCATTATGGCATTTACCAAGTAGATAATTTTTTGAACATTCTGCATCTGTAAGGGCCATTTCTACTTTTCTCTCGAAACTCTCTTTCTAGATGTCTCCATGCAGCCAAATTCAAGATTTCTTGATGATCATATAAATGAGTTCATCTCAATGTTTTAGACTGAAAGGAAATACTTTTGTGCGATGAACACCAAAGACTTGGGTCCTTGCAAGGATTATGGAGTTATTATTTACTTCTTGATCTATGGAAAGGTGGGCATATATGTTAATAATATAACACCTACTTCTCAGATCGTTTTGACAGCTGACAGATCTGTTATTTATTACCGGTGTTCATCTTCCCTTTCAGATTTCCAAGTGTTTGTCTGCCAGAAGCCAGTTCATATAGTCGTTTGATAACTGCTTTAGATTTTTCCTAATTATTTCTCTGGGGAAAGGTCGGTAGTTCTAGGAAATGTTAACTACTGAAAATCAAGTATCACTTTTAGATCGGCTTTCTTCATAGCCATTAACTTCATTATTTTGCATCAGGAAACTTTTGCTCCGATAAAAAGCCTGCTGCTGTGAATTGGATTGAAGGACGGGGAAAATCAGTTGTTTGTGAGGCAATTATTAAGGAAGAGGTGGTGAAGAAGGTTTTGAAAACCAGTGTACACTCACTAGTTGAGCTCAACATGCTGAAGAATCTTACAGGATCTGCTATTGCTGGTTCTCTCGGTGGATTTAATGCCCATGCGAGCAACATCGTGTCTGCTATATTTATAGCAACTGGCCAGGATCCCGCACAGAATGTCGAGAGTTCTCATTGCATTACCATGATGGAAGCTGTCAATGAAGGAAAGGATCTTCATATGTCTGTTACCATGCCTTCTATTGAGGTAAATGACTTCTCCTTTTCCTTTCAAACTACTCCAGTCATGTTTTTTTCCCCCATAACTAAAAAGAATGAGGTCAGTTTGAATTGGAAAAGGGAATGGAATGAGAGAATATAGAGGCAGTTACAAATGCAGAAAAGGATAGTGATCAGTGTCAAAATGTTAAACTTCAAGAGACAATAATGCACGTTTTATCAGAGTGTTAATGTGTTTGTTGGAGACTAGAAATGGTGTCAAATCAAAAAGGGTTAACCCCATGGACTATAATTGATGCAATCAGAGTGTTATGGTCTCATTCCATGATTTTTGGATCTTCCCTTAAACTGAATTTCTCTTCATAAGGTGGGCACGGTCGGAGGCGGAACTCAGCTGGCTTCACAGTCTGCCTGCCTGAATCTGCTTAGTGTCAAGGGTGCAAGTAGAGAGTCACCGGGAGCTAACGCGAGGCGCCTGGCCACCATTGTCGCTGGTGCAGTTCTCGCAGGAGAGCTCTCCCTAATGTCTGCCATTTCTGCTGGGCAGCTTGTAAAGAGTCACATGAAGTATAACAGATCCAGCAGAGACTTAACAAAAGTCGGATCTTAGATGGAGACAACACGGCCCAAGTGTTCGAATATGGGAATAAGCGCGTGCAAACGAGAGGAAACGGTTAGGTGCAAATTCAGTAATAGAAAAGGACTTTGGATTATTAAACCCCACATGGGACTGTTTCTTGTGATATCTGTTGAAGCATGGAAATTGACCGGTTGGGGGAGCCAGCTCACTACCCTCCTGCCTGAATTGCACACAAAAATCGTTTCTTGAATTAACCCCATGAACATGCCGTGCCCACCCAGATTTTCGATCCGTGGCCGTGTCCTACACAGAACGCTGTCTCATGTGTTATTGTTGTTATTCCAGTCTCTGTCATGTAGTAGTTTGTTGCGGGGCAGGGGGGTCGTCTTTTGATTTTGCTCCAAGTGATCAGATCTTTACTTGGGGGACCAGATGATGGCATTCTCAGATTTTTTATTAAGAGCAGATCTATCGTTTTCCTTTTGTTCGTTTGTTTGTACGCATGTAATGGGACCTCCAAATTGGTTACTTTTGAATATCACGTGTCACCATGTGAATGAAATTGCTCTGTTCTGATGGCCACCGAAAAAGGCCGAGGATCTTCGCTGTTATAGGACCTATCATCTGAATTCTGACGAGAGAATTTCAGAAAATTGCACAGTGAAGTTATACTCTTGCTACATATATGGATTACGATAACATTGCAGCCTGCGGTTCAAAATTGATGTAACATTCACGGATTCAAATCAGATCATAGGCAAACCAAAGCTTGAAGGCTCCAAACTAAACCATCGATCTATGGTTTTGACTCAAAGGGATCGTGTCCATTGTTAGCTGACGACGATCGCCAGTACCCTTAAATGGAGAAGAGCACCAATCATATGTTACATTCTTCAGTGAAGTTACACATTTTTTAGGTAATAACCTATTTTATTACTTGGGATACGAAGTGAGCATGCCAAGAAGCGTACACTCTTGGTCTGGCACATGGCCGACCTTCGAATGGATTTTTGCCCATGTATAAGTGCAACGTACTTGGCGTGAGGGTCCTCTGTCCACCTTCATTAAACAAACTACTTTAATTGCTGCTTTCTCAGCCAAAAGTTCGTAGTTAAAGGCATGATGTTGATGGCACGATGGATCCCATCGAGCACCATTTCTGATCTAACTTAACTCGTCCACGGATCCTAAAGATTTGTCGTCTTCTAGGTGAATTTTCAATTTTTCTAGCTAGAGCAGTTTGGGGAACATGTTATGCAAAGCTCATGAGCTATGGTGTTTTGTTTCATATAAATAGTGAGACTTCATTTCCGTTGTATTATTACCAAGTGGAGCAAGTAATTTACAGTCTAGGGATGAGTATGAATCTAGGTAAAATCAAGAATCAACTATAAGAAACGGTACAATTCTAGATTTCCGCGGTTACCAAAAAAAAGTGGAATCGGTACTATGTAATTTAATTCCTGATTTCTAGATAAAAATCAAATAAGGAATCGGAAGCCAAAGAACCAAATCGAGAGCCAATGAACTCAACTTGAGTTACTCGTGAATTCTCTTTTTACTCTTGCTAATAATGACAAACGTACCTTTCAAGTCTCATCCGCCTCTCCTCTGCTGTTAACGCAACATATTGATAACAAACAAATACCCACCAACTCAACATTTTATATTGTTTTCTTTTTCTTTACATCCAATGTCTCACGGTTTCGTTCACCTACTACCTTTTTATAGTTAATGAAGATCACCATCCTAGTCGAATGCTTTAGAAGTTGGCGTATAGGATATGAATTGTACAAAATAGATAGGCTGTTCAAGAATAATATGAGGACTATAGTTAGTATATACTTTAAAAAATATAAATTTCTGAAATACGTACCAAGCACAATGATATCTTCATCATCTAGCTCAAGGAAAGGGAAGCTTGACCCTTCACTTGGTTGGATGACTATTGCATCATGAATGTAGCTCTCGCATGCCATCAAAGAGTTCCTTTCGTGTTGGTATTGATTTGTTTCATTTTTATGTTATTTGTTTTGAACTTTTTATTATTTTTTATTTTATGTATTTATCTTCTTATTGATTGTTGCTTTTGACCAACTATGATTTTTGTCATTGCGTTTAGTTTCATTTACTGAGTTAAAAATGAAACAAAAAATGGAAGAATAGAAGAAATTATTTGGTTTTCGAATTGATCCTGAAATTGACTCTAATACTTATTGATATGACAAATTTCAAGTTAGAGGATATGTAAGGTGGTTTCAAGTTCTAAAAATTACAGAATCGATTCCGATAGAATTTAAATTGATTTTGAAACCACTCACTTTGATCATACATTAAAGTCCTAATAAGTTCGGATGCTTGGTAATAAATAGATTAGCCTTGGCCTGCAAGAATCGTTCCCGATTGGGACACTTAATAAAGTCAGATCGATTTGACCTACGTGGGTACCCTATTCGATCGTGACCATGTGCTGCAGGTTGTACTTGCGTCCAGATCCAATCTGATTTGTAGGATTTCATTGTGAACATATACCAAAAGATGACATCATGAGGGAAGTCCCAGAAGCCAGCTAAACCACGATCAGTGACCCTGACCAGCTTCATCGATGGTCAGATCCCCATATGGATTTGAGGTCACGCCGAAAGAGACCTTGACATGTCACCATGTACATTGATTCCGGCCGCACATGGACTGGAGAGGCTTCCACGTGAAGGACAAAAGGTGCAAAGGTCAAACACGCCCGAGGGAACTTCTCCTGCTACTCGCACGATGAGGTAAGTCTTTTCGAGTTCTTCCTATCACGTTCATCGGTGGGCCACTAGACTTGCCGGCCGAGGCCGTGAAATAGTTAATTTATCGTCAGCCAATCCCCAAGTCAACTTGAATTTCCTGGAGTTGGGCATGGAGGTACTCGATTGAATTCGAAAACCTGATTGCACACATCACGATTTTGATGACCGAATCAAGAACAAGAAACGCAAATTTAGGGGCTGAATATGCATATTTTTCCCTACGCCACGCAAGAGACTACATCTGGATTCTGTTTAAAAAGTGCCGCCGAGGCACTTGTCGAGCCACCACATACAGACATAATAAAATTTCCAATTCACAAAAAATTTGCTATGAGAATCGAATATTTTCTTATTAGATATGCTATAACATATGCCGTGAGATTTCTCCTTAACAAGTCACAGAAATCATTCCAAACATCAGAGGCGGATCTCCAGAGGACTTACAAGCCCTAAGCGGTGGAGCATAACCAGTTCAGGAACCCTCAATTAGTTCATGGCATCTTAGGGAGCGTTTGTTTGTGTTTCTGTTCAAAAATTGTTCCAGGCTATTTATGTTCCGGAAAACAATTTTTGAACAAAAGAACGCGTTTGGTAACTGTACAATTTCCTGGAATAGAAAAAAAAAAAACAGAAACACATTTGGTAATTGCACACAATTTCTGTTTCTGGAATAAAAAATAACAGAAACACGTTTGATAACTGTAAAAAATTTATGTTCCAAATTTTTCTCAAGTGCTTTTTTTTTTAATAAAGTGTAAACTTGGTATTGAATTATCATTCTCATGAAATGCTCATCAATTTAATTTAATTTTTTTTTTAGATAGGAGGAACCAGCTTGCAGCCGACAGTCGCGCCGTAAACCCCTGATGACGCTAGCGCAGGACCCACCACCACGGCATCACACTTAATACCACTAGCGGCTGCACGCTAGGGTTTGAACCCGTCCCCTTCGTGAGGGGGATGGAAGCCCAAGCCAGCGCGGCCACCACATGAGGTGGAATCAATTTAATTTTGTTCATGGTGAGTGAAGACAAACATTCTGAACATGATCATATGTGCATACTTGGAAGAAAATTTTGTAAGTAAAGTTTGTACCAAATTTTTCTCAAGTGCTTTTTTTTTAAAAATAAAGTGTAAACTTGGTATTGAATTCTCATTCTCATGAAATGCTCATCAATTTAATTTTGTTCATGGTGAGTGAAGACAAACATTCTGAACATGATCATATGTGCATACTTGGAAGTTTGTAAGTAAAGTTTGTACCAAATTTTTCTCAAGTGTTTTTTTTTTTTAAATAAAGTGTAAACTTGGTATTGAATTCTCATTCTCATGAAATGCTCATCAATTTAATTTTGTTCATGGTGAGTGAAGACAAACATTCTAAACATGATCATATGTGCATACTTGGAAGAAAATTTTGTAAGTAAAGTTTGTACCAAATTTTTCTCAAGTGCTTTTTTTTTTTTAATAAAGTGTAAACTTGGTATTGAATTCACATTCTCATAAAATGCTCATCAATTTAATTTTGTTCATGGTGAGTGAAGACAAACATTTTGAACATGGTCATATGTGCATACTTGGAAGAAAATTTTGTAAGTAAAGTTTGTACCAAATTTTTCTCAAGTGTTTTTTTTTTAATAAAGTGTAAAATTGGTATTGAATTATCATTCTCATGAAATGCTCATCAATTTAATTTTGTTCATGGTGAGTGAAGACAAACATTCCAAACATGGTCATATGTGCATACTTGGAAGAAAATTTTGTAAGTGAAGTTTGTACCAAATTTTTCTCAAGCGTTTTTTTTTTTTTTAATAAAGTGTAAACTTGGAATTGAATTATCATTCTCATGAAATGCTCATCAATTTAATTTTTTTCATGGTGAGTGAAGACAAACATTCCGAACATGGTCATATGTGCATACTTGGAAGAAAATTTTGTAAGTTTAGATTTTTTTTTTTTTTTTTTGTAAGAGTAAGATTATATTGAGCTTTGGACATTTTGTAAGTAAATTTTGTACAATAAGAGCTAGCAAAAAGAAAAGTATCTTACTTTACCAAAAAAAAAAAGAGAGTATCTTATAGATCTCTACATAGACCCTTTCGTACATGACATCACAATAATGAAATAATATAGTTCATTGTTCAACTTGCGGATAACTGTTCCCAAAGTCAGCAAACTGGGATTTATGTTGCAGCCCTCTTTCAACCTTGCACTAGCCGATAATGACTATAAGATGCACGCTCACTTCCTGCCAGATCCACGAAGTTCTGTAGCCAAAAGAAACTATTATATTCTCCCAGCAATTATACATAGGTTGAAGTTAAGTACTGAATATCCATACCACAGTAGTAGCAAGAGTGCTTGAATTATTGTTCCCCAAGAACTCATAAGCCGAACTTTCGACTATCTGGCAGCAGAAACAATGAGCAATAAATCATTGACATTTTAATAGAAATTGACCACAAAACAGATAAAATTCACCATTACCAGTCTGAGAATCTGATGTGATCTTGAGCTAGCTTCATTAAGGCATGTCTCTCCAACCTATCTTTGAGCTGTGAAATCCAAATAATCAGCCTAAGCATTTAATTGTGATGCTAGATATAGTATGCAACCATGAAATTCATCCAACACAAGGCAGAATAGCCTTGGTTCTTACCTTCACACACAGAAAGAAGTTCTTGAAAGTGGCTCCAGTCCTTCAGTGTTTCCTTCCTAAGTTTCTCAACTATAGTCCCTCTCTGTCAAAAGAGATAGCTCTCATGGTGATTTTGGATGAGCTCATAGTTCCTCAGCATAGTCCAAAGAAATTTACTACCGGATCGCTTGCTCAAGCGAGCAGAGCACCACCAATTTTAGTAAAATTTGAGGAGGTAGAGAGCAAATTGATTCCACAAAGTAGTAACAAGGCATTTGAGCGAGCAAGATAAACAAAAGATACAGAAAAATTGAATCCTCTTTATTTCCAGAGCATCATTATCTTCACCAAATGAAGAACCAGCTCAAATATGAAACAACTAATTCTGTTGTTCACATCAAACAAATCATGGAATTAAACATTTAGCATAAAAATCAAGAATCATGCTTGAATAGAAATCTAAGATGGCCTTCGGAAGCTCTGAAACTTTTTCGCATGTGCCCAAAATAAGCAGGAATAAATTATCGCCTGGATATCTTTTTGGGTCATTTTTCAAGAGTGGGCACAGATTAGTCGATCAATATTGATATCATCAGTGATGGAGGACGAGCACAACATCGATGCAATCACAGCAGCTCTACTCGCTTGAGCAAGCAAAGCAGAGCAGTGACGCTCACGCCAAGCATTACTGCTCTGCTCGCGATGCTCACTCGAGCAAGCACAGCAGCAAGGCTCGCTCGAGCGAGCAAAGCAACAAAGCAGAGCAGCGACACTCACTTGAGCGAGCAGAGCATTGCTGCTCTACTCGCAAGGCTCGCTCGAGCAAGCACAGTAGCTACGCTCTGCTCGAACTTGGCATTCCAGCAATCAAGTATGACACTTACTAGAAACTAAATGAAAGATTTTGGTATAAAAAATAAAGTAAAGAGAAGGCTTAGAATTTCTGGCAAAAATAGATGGACCACCTGTGTCATTTCACTAAAATATGAGTAGAGTGTTTTTCGTGTTGCCTTGAGCTTTGTGTAATTTGGACTAGACTATGCACACACTGCATCTTCCACCTTTCTACTTCATCCTTGACCCTATAAATATATTTACAGAAATAAAGTTTCATGAACTCATGGAAACAGAGCATGGCAAGGTCAACGAGGTTATGGGGTGAGCATTGTCACTACAGAAAGTAAGAAGAGGCAAATACTGAGAACAAAATTGGTAAATAATGAAAACAACAGTGTCTGAAACTTATGTTAAGGAAAGTATAGATGATGCTTAATTAAAGGGAGAAGTGCCAAAAAAAGTCCTAAACCTTTTGCTTTTGTGCCAAATTAGTCATAAACCTTTTTTTGGTGCCGATTCAGTCCTAAACCTTTTTACGTTGTGCCAATTCAGTCCTTTCCGGCCAATTTTAGCCGGATTTTGTTGACTGGACGCCGGCTGGCTGACATGGCCTGATCGGCGCTGACGTGGACAACTTTTAATAATATTTTAATATTTTTGAATTTTCAATTTTGAATTTTTTTTGTCTTTTTCCTCCGGCCGGTCACCGAGGTCCGGCGATCAGCCAGAGCCGAAGGCCGGCGAGGGCGAGGCCGACCTCACCAGCCACCTCGCGGGCGAGGCTCTAGCCCATGGCTGGCGAGCGCAAGCCTCGCCCATGGCCGGATCTAGCGAGGTCGAGCCTCGCCGGCCATGGGCGAGGCTTGCCTCGTCAGATTCGGCGAGGGGACCTCGCCCATGGCTAGCGAGGCTCGACCTCGCCAGATCCGGCGAGGGGGAGCCTCGCCCATGGCCGGCGAGGCTTGACCTCGCCAGATCTGGCCATGGGCGAGGCTTGCACTCGCCGGCCATGGGCGAGGGCCTCGCCCTCACCGGCCTTCGGCTCTGGTCGGTCACCGGACCTCAGTGACCGGCCGGAGGAAAAAGACAAAATAAAAATAAATAAATAATTCAAAAATATTATTAAAAGTTGTCCACGTCAGCACCGATCAGGCCACGTCAGTCAGTCGGCGTCCAGTTAGCAAAATCCAATCAAAATTGGCCGGAAATGACTGAATTGGCACAACGTAAAAAGGTTTAGAACTGAATCGGCATCAAAAAAAAGTTTAGGACTAATTCGGCACAAATGCAAAAGGTTTAAGACTTTTTTGGCACTTCTCCCCTTAATTAAACTATGGTAGTTGGATGCCAAAACATGTATCATCCCAGAAAGTTCCACCTTCGATTAAAAACCAGAAATTCCTATGTAATATCCCAGCCAAGCACAAGTTCTTACATTGTAACCAGGTAATCGATTATGAGCGTCACTACTCTGCTCGCCATGCTCGCTCGAGCGAGCAAAGCAGCAAAGCAGAGCAGCGATGCTCGCTCGAGCGAGCCGAGCGTTGCTGCTCTGCTCGCGAGGCTCGCTCTCTCGAGCGAGCGTCGCTGCTCTGCTCGTGATGCTCGCTCGAGCGAGCAAACGCTGCTGCAGATTTGGGCGAGCAACGCTTGCCCAGATCTGCAAGGGGTGGCTCTCGCCGAAGCCCTCATCAATCGGTGAAGGAGGAGTAGCAGCCGGTGAACGATGAAACTTATCTCGAATCAAAAGCTTCAGCTAGTGAAGGAGCAGTGGCTGTCGGCGCCGAAGAGAATGACGAATTGGGAGGCGTCAGAGAGGATGACGGTGGAGAAGCCGTGAGAGACACCGGAAGGAGGGTCTCGAGACAAAGAGGGTGCATGCAAATGGCTGAGCACGGCTGAAGCAAAGAAACAAAACAAAGAATCAATTTTTCTTGTTTCTTATTTCTGTTTTAAATTTATTCTCGAAGAAAAAAAAATTTGGAACAAAAATGTAAATAAACGCGTTTTTATTAAAGATTTGTGTTTATAAACCAAAAAAAAAAAAAAATACAAACAAACACCTTGTACTAGCTACAGGACGTGAAATTCAAATAGACATAGCTTGCACGTAACATGTGGTACATTTTCAGATCATTAACAGGATCCTCATTTTTCTTCCCTTCTGAAGACTGAGAGTCAAATGTGATTGCAAAACTGACATTCATACTCAATCTGCTCTGAGACAGCCATGTTGTAACTCTCCGTACATGAGCCAGCAATTCTCAAGAGCACAAATTTTGCCGGGTTTCACCACACGACATCATCCAAAGCTGGGATATGATGGAAAACAGACAAGAACGAGCACAAACAACAGCCTGAGGTAAATGCATCGGTCTTGAAGCGATCGATTTTCAGGCCAGAAGAACCTCTGAAGAAGGAATTGCAAAAATGCTGCAGAATTCCTGTCAAAGGATCTAAATCATCCTTGCAGAATAGGAGCATATCATCAGTAACGCACAAATGGTTCGCATGGTTACATTCCATCGGTTTAAAAGAAACCCATTGTTGTCCGTGACTTTTCATAAACCGACATATTTTTGCCCCTCTTTTCATGTATACCAAACCCATTGTTGTCCGTGGGCCCTTCAGATATCCGGCCCGACCCGAGAAAATGAGGCCGTAATCGAATCGGGTCAAATGGGGGCAATCACGTGAGACCCGACCCGGCCCAATCAGGCCTCCTCGGGGGGATAATGGAACAAGCGGAACGAAGAGTTGACGACGCTGAAGCCGCCGTCGATGAACAGGTTGTGGCCGCTGACATACCTCGCCTCGTCGCCTGCCAGGAACAGGGCGGCGTTCGCCACGTCCTCCACCTTCAACGTCACCCCCTTCAGGTTCGCCACCGCATCTATCGCTGCCTCCAGCTCCGCGGGGCCCATGCCGAAGAACTCGGTCGCCAGCGGCGTCGCGCAGGCGTTGGGCGACAGGCAGTTCACCCGGATCCCGAACTGCCCCAGCTCCACGGCGGCGTTCCTCGTCAGCCCCAGCACCGCGTGCTTTGCGCACGTGTAGGCATGCGAGGTCATGCCGGCGAGGCCAGAGCTGATGCTGGCGGTGTTGATGATGCACCCGCGCCGCACCGGGATCATGGCCTGCGCCGCGTGCTTCATCCCGAGGAAGACGCCGGTGACGTTCACGGCAAGGACGCGCTCGAAGTCCTGCTTGTCGTTGTCGATGATGCGGGTCTTGTTCGGGCCGGTGATCCCAGCGTTGTTGAACATGATGTCGAGCTTGCCGTAGGTGGAGACAGCCTCAGCAACAGTGGCCTTGATTTGGGACTCGTCAGTGACGTCGCAGTGGACGAAGGAGGCGGTGTCCCGGCCGAGGGAGTCGCGGACGGAGTGGCCGAGCGAGTCGTTGACGTCAGCGATGACCACCTTGGCACCGTGGTGGGCAAAGACCCTGGCTGTGATCTCGCCGATCCCGCTGGCTCCTCCGGTGATTAGCGCGACCTTGCCCTCTAGCCTGTGAAATTTCAGAAAATGAATTGAAAATGGTACTTGTTTAGTACCTAAAATCCATGAAGAGATGCATGTTGAGCATGAATAGTGGAGCTTGAGTATGGTAAATTAGTGAAGCAGGAGGATGATTTATTCAACTACCAGAACGAAGAAAACCCACCAAAAAAAAGAACCAGAAAAGGTGATTAAAAAGAGAAAAAAAAATGAAGGAATTACTCACCTTTTAGAGTTCGTTTGGTAACATTTCTATTTAAAAATTGTTCCAAGGAACAGAATTAGAAAAAAGTGTTTATGTTCCGGGGAACAATTTTTGAACAAAAAAACGCATTTGGTAAACTTGTTCCGAGAATAAAAAATGAACAAAAACACGTGTGGTAAATTTGTATTATTTTTTTATTTCTTTTAATTTTTTAATTTTTTTCTTTTTTTCTTCTTTTGGCCGGTCGCCGGCCTCGGCCATGGCCGGCGACCGGCTGACGAGGGCCGACGGCCTCACCCAGCCACGGCGAGGCTCGGCCTCACCTTGGCTAGGCGAGCTCGGGCTCGCCGGATTTGGGCGAGCCCGAGCTCCCCCAGCCAAGGCGAGGTCGAGCCTCGCCAGGGGCCGGCGACGCTCCAACAAGGTCGCCGGCCCTCTTTGGCCGATCGCTGGCCATGGCCAAGGCCGGTGACCGGCCAAAGGAAAAAAAAAAAAAAAAAGAGAAGAAAAGGAGAGGAGAGAGAAAATCTATTCTTAATTTTTGTTCCAAAAGTGTTCCTGGGAACAAAAAAATAGATTTGGAACAAAAACGCAAACAAACGCGTTTCTGTTCTTTTTTTGTTCCCTGAAACAAAAAAACACAAAATTTGTTTATAAACAGAAAATAGAAATATTAACAAACAGGGCCTTAGTGGCTGCGGAGATGAATGAAGAGCCCGCCATTGTTGCACAGAAAGTGTAGAATAAGACTGCCGCCGCTGATGTTGTTATTGCTGCATATGGTAATCTGATGATGAAGAGAGATGGAATGGAGTTTATTATATAGGACAATTAAGCACTTGATTCACCATTAAAAAAAGGCTCCACATTTGTGCTGTGATTAAGATATATTACACGTTTTTATCAAGCGGTATAGTCGAAAACCTATTCCAGCCACGACGAGTTAGTGAATTAATCAAAGAAATGAGAGAAGATTATGTTAAGGTACCATGTTTATGTCATGTGGTCGTATGTTGGCTTTGCTCAATTTGTTTCTTAAAAAAAGAAAGCCTATGTCATAACCAAGAGCCAATACTCACTACGAATTCGTAGGCTTGCCCAATCAAGAACAGATGGCATCTTCTTCTTCTCCAATTGGAGTAGATCCCTCCATCTCTACCTCATCAACGGGCTAACAATGACAAACATACCTTTCAAGTCTCATCCGCCTCTCCTCTGCTAATAACGCGACATATTGATAACAAACCAATACCCACCAACTCAACATTTTATGTTGTTTTCTTTTTCTTTATGTCCATTGTCTCACGGTTTCGTTCACTTACTGCCTTTTTATAGTTAATGAAGATCACCATCCCTAGTCGAATGCTTTAGAAGTTGGCGTATAGGGTATGAATTGTACAAAATAGATAGGCTGTTCAAGAATAATATGAGGACTATAGTTAGTATATACTTTAACAAATATAAATTTCTGAAATACGTACCAAGCACAATGATATCTTCATCATCCAGCTCAAGGAAAGGGAAGCTCGACCTTCACCTGGTTGGATGACTATTGCATCATGAATGTAGCTCTCATCCAATTATTGTGAGCATGCCATCAAAGAGTTCATTCCGTGTCGGTATTGAGTTGTTTCATTTTTATGTTATCTGTTTTGAACTTTTTATTCTTTTTTATTTTATGTATTTATCTTTTATCGATTGTTGCTTTTGACCAACTATGATTTTTGTCATTGCATTTACTTTCATTTACTTAGTTGAAAATGAAAAAAAAAAAAAGGAAGAAAAAAGGAAGTTATTTGGTTTTCGAATTGATCCTGAAATTGACTCTAATACTTATTGATAGGATTTTCAAATTAGAGGATATGTAAGGTGGTTTCAAGTTTCAAAAAAAAAATTACAGAACCGATTCCGATAGAATATATTCCTAATATATTTAAATTTATTTTGAAACCACTCACTTTTAACATACATTGAAGTCCTAATAAGTTCGGATGCTTGGTAATAGCTAGATTAGCTTTGGCCTGCAAGAATCGTTCCCGATCGGGACACTTAAACAAAGTCAGATCGATTTGACCTACGTGGGTACCCTATTCGATCGTGACCATGTGCTCGCTGCAGGTTGTACTTGCGTCCAGATCCAATCTGATTTGTAGGATTTCATTGTGAACATATACCAAAAGATAACATCGTGAGGGAAGTCCAGAAGCCAGCTAAACCACGATCAGTGACCCTGACTAGCTTCATCGATGGTCAGATCCCCATATGGATTTGAGATCACGCCGCGCAAGAGACCTTGACATGTCATCATGTACATTGATTACGGGCGCACACGGATTAGAGAGGCTTCCACGTGAAGGACAAAAGGTGCAAAGGTCAAACACGCCCGAGGCAACTTCTCCTGCTACTTGCACGATGAGGTGAGTCTTTTCGAGTTCTTCCGATCACGTTCATCGGTGGGCCACTAGACTTGCCGGCCGAGGCCGTGAAATAGTTAATTTATCGTCAGCCAATCCCCAAGCCAACTTCAATTTCCTGGAGTTGGGCATGGAGGTACTTGATTGAATTCGAAAACCTGATTGCACACATCACGATTTTGATGACCGAATCAAGAACAAGAAACGCAAATTTAGGGGCTGAATATGCATATTTTTCCCTACGCCACGCAAGAGACTACATCTGGATTCTGTTTAAAAAGTGCCGCCGAGGCACTTGTCGAGCCACCACATACAGACATAATAAAATTTCCAATTCACAAAAAATTTGCTATGAGAATCGAATATTTTCTTATTAGATATGCTATAACATATGCCGTGAGATTTCTCCTTAACAAGTCACAGAAATCATTCCAAACATCAGAGGCGGATCTCCAGAGGACTTACAAGCCCTAAGCGGTGGAGCATAACCAGTTCAGGAACCCTCAATTAGTTCATGGCATCTTACTAGCTGCAGGACGTGAAATTCAAATAGACATAGCTTGCACGTAACACGTGGTACATTTTCAGATCATTAACAGGATCCTCATTTTTCTTCCCTTCTGAAGACTGAGAGTCAAATGTGATTGCAAAACTGACATTCATACTCAATCTGCTCTGAGACAGCCTCCAAGCAATAACAAATGACAGGACTTAAATATTCATATATTAAGTTAATGCCGATCCTTGTTCGAAAGGTACGCGTACAAAGAGTCTGCCATGAAGGCTAACAACAGCTGATGTCTGCAGTGGGTCGATTCTCGACGGTAAGCTCACAACCTGAAAATCGCAATTCCATTAGTTTCTGAAATTTAAATCCTCTTAAGGTAATTCTAGACAATCCTATGGCGTGAATGTTTTTTCTGTATCCCACAAAAAATGTAAATATTCTACTGCCTGTCGGTATTGCATCTATTAAATAATTCGTAATTTGACATGGACATATTGGTGCCTCGCATAGTTCGAACCCATTGTTCTAAGGAGCTAGATCCCCAGCGACATAAGGTAAAAGGCTAAACAAGAACACCCTAGCCCGAAATATATCCTTCAAAAATGAAAAATTGAGAACTTGTAGGGCACTCATTATCTGATTTATCTTAGTTAGTGTCAAATTTAAGAATTCAAGAAAACACCTTCTTAAAGGGAGTGATGCCCCAAGGATTCTCGAGCTGTTCTGGTTGACCCGTTATGACTAGACGTCCAGCCGGATCTGACTGAACTCGCACCTGAGTAGACAAGATGAGAAGGTCAAGCACAAAAACATACATCTGCTTAAAGTTCACAATTCAGCCTCATCTAGAGAATTGCAAGTGTGAGCATGTTCAAAACAAATAGGATGTTCCATTCTAAGGGATAACAGGAAATTTATGAGGTACCTCATTAAGTGCTTTTCTATAACTTACTTTTATATCACTATAAACAAGAGCAAGAAATGAAAACATGATGTAACACAAGACACAGTGAAGAACAGTTGCTTCCTTTTATGTGCCCTTGTCTCAGTAATTGTGACTATCACTTATCTCAACTAACCTTTTCATATGATATTGCTGAATAAACCCAAGTTAGTTTCAGTTCAGTGCAAGACTAAAGAATAATTTGGCAAACTAAAAGGTTGATCAGACGAGTTCCTGGAGTTCTTACTTCTTCACGCAAAAGGCCAGGGACCAGAGCATATACTTCAAAGCAATCTTTCTGTAAACAGAAGAGAGGCATTAAATATATATTGAACTGGTCTCAGCTGAACACTAAATCTAGAGTTAGCACAAGCCTCTGAGAAAGAAAAAGCATACAGCTTCCCGAACACTGATCTTCACCCAATCAGCAGGAGGTCCAACATCAACGACACTTGTCATAATCCTTGCAAAAGAAAATCATTAAAAGCTTTTAGAAACCAGACATATCAGGAGGTCTTCAGCTCAATCGGTTCCATTCCTCCTCTATCTCCTAAGGAACCTATCAGCATTAAAGGCTTCTTTCGAGGTCAAAAAGTATAACAAACCTCATCAGACTAATATTGCACACGATGCAAAGGAGGATTGTTAAAAAGGGATGAAATAAAAAACGAGAGAAAGTAAACGGAACTGCTTATCTGCCTCGTGATGAACAGCTCTCTCCCCGTGCTCCAAAGTAGTTGCTGTCTTCTCTCTAGGTAAACCTGTCTCCACACACGATAGATAATATGAACATATGTTGGCATCACATATATATTTCAAAGGAGAGATCTTCAGGGAGACATATCTTGCTTAATATGGGATACACATCATAATAATGATACTCGCATGATCATGGACATTCAAAAGGAAAGATATTAAGGAAAGTATACCTATGCTTTTGAGATTTCTTTCACGCTTCGTTGTAGGGGCAGAGTTTTTGTCCTATAAAAGGACATTAATAAAGAATAACAACAAATAAGTATCTTTCTGTGCTGGATTCTAAAGAAAGAAACATACTGCAGGAAATAATTGCTGTAAGCTATAGCAACAGGTTGGCAAACCTCGCCATATTCAAGATAGCGCTGAGATTGCCAACCCTTCATAGCACGTGATGCAGCACCCCTACGTGCCCTATTTGATCCTGAAGATTGGTTTACCTGTGCGTGAAATTTCACAATAAGAGAGGAGAAAAAGAAGATGATTGCTGTCAGAAGAGATTTCCAGCTAACCAGTGTTCTTCAAATCAGACTTCTGCTTTAAAAGCAAGAAGTCAATGGTGTCCAAATAATAACTCAAGATTAAGAGAAGGGGGAGTACAGGAAAAGCAGGGACGCTAGTGTCTAGGGAGCAATCATAAGTCCCCAATCTGATAAAATCATTGTCTCAGCATGTCACACAGTACGAAGAGTTTCACAGTGCTAATGACACCAAATGAATTTATTCCACTTTCTAAAGGTTTAAATAACTTTCTGACAGTAAAGACAGTGCATTTTGGCCCAATATAAGAATCTCTAGACTTCTACATTGCCAGCATGTATGCAGTTAAGAAGGCAAAACTGGTCCCATTTTAATCCAGAGAACTACACATGAACACAACTCTCTCCACCTAATCATTATTATGGAAATGAAACAGACCAGCCACTTTGACAACTCCACATCAGAATTGGGCTTAAGTCCAATTAGGTTGAACCGCTTGATCTAGAGTTACTGAGAACCAATCTTAGACAGGCTCCAGCTAATTAGGCTGATCACCTGTCAATCTAGACTAACCAGGTGGCATTTACAGTATGGGACAAGAATTGATAGAGGACACTTGAACATTTTAACCAAAGATTCAGAAGAGGTGACTCAGCAGAATTGGATTTTGCTAAGAACTAAGATTCCATATCTTCCATTTAATTAAAACTTGAGAAGACATAAGCATCTCCACTATTGAAAAATTGCACCTGACTAATACTCTGGATCTTAGTACCTTTTTATCAGCTATATGGCCTTCTCAAACAACATAAAGATTTTCTCAAATCTATTGCTATCCCATGTCAACTACCAGCCACACAAGTGAAAGAACAAAATGTACACCAAACGAAAAAGTCCAAATCACCAAGATTGATTAAAATTTAATGGAGGAACATATATCAACCATGAAACATATACCTCCTTTTCAATGCTTGTAGGTTGAAGGATGGGTGCAGCAGGTAATTGGAGTGCACCGGTTTGTGTCTTATGCCTTTCATATTCCAAAAGAGCCTGTAATAACCATATAACATCAGAAAGTAGAGACTGGCAATCATGAAGATTAAAGATGCTATGACAACTCATCCATAAAGGGTGAAGACACTTAGGTGCTTACAAAGGTTTAAACAACCAATAAAGTCAAACATGGCGGTATAAGGCGATTGCTATTTTTAAGAATATCGGATAGATTATAGCAACTTGACAATTAATTGTGTCTACTGTCCTTTGTTGTTCAATGTAAACAGCACTCTTAAGGACATACAAGGATACTAGTGAATATGTCCATTATAATATTTCAATCGCTAAGTTGATATAAAGACACACATGAAAGATATTTAACTGGTACTAACATCTAAGAACAGGAGCTGGCTCGAACTTGCTGTGGCATGAAAATAATCCAATATACGAATTGAGCTTACAAGAACCAAAGCCATTGATTTGCGCTTGGAGAACACTAGAAAAGAATACCCATTTTACAATGATGACTAGCTTTTCATGCAAAGCACACTCGCACCTTGAAAGAAAATATAGCTTTTCATACATGCGAGTCCACCAAAAATATACACTGATTTTAATGGATAAATGACGTTCACCATAGGAAGTTTCTGCTAACAACTCAGTTATTATGGGACTGGAAGCATGTCATCTAATTTCCCTTTGTAAACCATCTTGCAAGGCAAACAAGTCCCAAAAACTGATTAGAGCATTACCTTCTCATAGAAAATTCGAAATGTCCAAGAGACTGTCGTGCAGGTCCTGAGAGAGAGATATCATTAAATTGGACATGAATGTGTGAGAAACAATGTCTTGCCATGCGAACTACAAGTTTGAACATGGAAGTGTAAGCAAGAAATCTGACTAAAATCAAATGGCAAAGGCACAGAAGGCATTTATGCTGCTAGTAACAGTCTTATATGCAAAGCACCTGAGGCAAATTGAACTCGAACTGATTACATCGACTAAATGAGATCTCCTGAGAAACAGTTCATTGTAGGTTTAGATGGTACTCTTACTTTGGGGGATGGAAAGACTCTCCTACTATACGCCACAATTTGGATCCAGTCACCTACAAAAACCCATCCCATGGCAGCAGGTAAGTCAGTTGTTGCCAGACAACTTATATTGGAAACTATCAGGCCGTATTTGATCCTGGCATTGCTTTATCAAAGTGGAAGAAAGCCATCGAAGAACTAAATGCTCAAAGATGCTATATGATATGTAATTTTACTACATTCTGATAACATTAAATGCAAAAAGAAGAAAAAACCTATAAATATGTGATCCTTATGGGCAAATGACAATCACCGAAAGAAAGAATGCAAACAAAAGGTTCTCTTGTGTAAAAACAAAGAAGTTTGCGTCGCTGATTTGGGCTTCAATAAAATACCCTTTTTTATACAAAGCTCATAATCCCATTCTCCAAATAGATTCTGTTATTCTGTATTGCATAAAAGTAATAGCACTCTAAGCCATATTATATTCCATGCCATTTACATCTCCAACTTTTCAGTGACAAAGCAATTATTGGATGGGCATTATACCTGGATTACATAGACCTTTCTACAACAAAACCATAAAATTTTACATCGCATTGAAAAAAATATAGCATAATCAAGCCATACAAAAGATATAGCTATCTGGAGCACTTTGTGTGTCATTCGCTGTTAAAGCTGATCTAGTCAGAATCATGATTTCGTCCCACTAGCAAAAGGATCAACTGTACATCCACATCCATATCCATTCTTAACTAAATCATGCAAGAGCCCTCCCACTAGAATTTTGATCTTCACATCCGCACTTCTTCAGCCTCGTATTTTTGTTCGCACACAAGAATCCAAAGACAAAGGTAAACAGAATACAAAGCTCAACACAGGAGAACTTAAAAGAATGTACCAACATAAAACATAAACACCAAAATACAGGAGAACTTACGCACCACGTCATAGCCACCAAGTTTAATGACAGCTCTCCATAACCTACTCCAAGAAGAAGGATACAGCTATTAGGCACACAGAAAAGCAAACCTATGCAGTCGCTTCAAGAAAAGACCAAATGTACTAACTTCAGACAATTCAGTGGCTCTCCATAAAACTTAGGTGGTTTAAATTCCAAGGCCTTGTCCTTGTGAAACCTTTCCAGTTCCTTCATAAATGCCACTTGCTCCTCCACAGTCCCAGATTCATCTGCCATCCCCATCTGTAATTTTCATGAAGTAAATTAAAACGGCTCTCTTTGTTTAGACTAAAAACAGGTAGGTTTATCAGCTCTCTGGTTTGACCTGAATTACCTTGGGATCAATCAACCAATTGTTGGAATTTCTCATGCTCTCCGCCTCAGCCTTTGGAGTTACTACTTCCTCAGCTTTTGGAGTTGCTATTTCCTCGTGATGAAGTTTTTGGGAAATTTCTGACTGATTCCGGTCTTGGTCACACGTCATGCCCTCATTCTTATTTTCCTGGTTTTCATCTAGAGCACCGACATTTTCCTTAGCACCGTTAGCAGCAGCAACTCCATCATCAGCCTTCTCAGGCATTTCATGACTTTCTTTCATGGGAACATCACTTGGTAATGTAAGAGTCTTGTCATTGTCAGTCTGCAGAGCAACCAATTGCCCATTCGTGCTATGGTTTTTATCCTCTTTATCCTCGCTCAGAAGGGATGGCTCTTGCTGTTCTATGCTGGCATCAACAAGGTTGGCAACAGACTCATCTGGCAATCTCTCTGCTGGCTTCTCAGTGACATCCATCTCTCTGTTTTGATTATACTCCACAGTCTATTATGTAAGGTGTGTTATTATGCCACGCAACTAAATTCATCAACAAAAAACAAAATACAAATTTGGGTTTATGCGCACAATAGGTGACTTAAATGTCACAGACACTTCAAATTTATCACGAGGAAGGGGCAAAAATAAGTAATTTTGCAAGAAGAGAAGCACAAAAAATAAAAAAATTACACAGATATCAGTCAAATCAAACCAAATCAAATTCTTCCTTTACCATCTCTAAGAACATTCAAATTACACTTTTTGCAAAGGGTTATACCCTACTTTCCATTTAAGATATATTGTACAGTACACTATAAAGGTTTAATTAGATAACAAGTCGAGAAATTTATGCTGGAGCTTAATCAAGTCCACAATAAAAGTTGAAATGAATCTACGCATTAGCACTCCTGGGCATGGAACCATACATGGATGTCAAACGTATGTCCAACTATCACCATCTAACCCGTATACTCAGCAATCAAACTCCTCATGAACACGGTAACATTCTAAAACCAAACCACGCATCTAAAGGCTTGTCATTATCAGGAAAAATAATACCTCCTAATAGCAGTCATTCATGTACTCTCTCGCGTTTCTGCAAACAGAACTAAAAAACAGTGCTTGAAACCAACCCCCCCCCCCCAAAAAAAAAAAGCACCATAAGTGCCCGGACAACGAGATAAATCGGATGAACAAGAACAAGGCATTTTATCAAAAACTAAGGATCTTCTTCTTCACACACGCGGGGCAATTCCTTCACCTCCCACAACATTCGCGCAATTAACAACTAAAACAGAGAGACACGAAAAGCGACGGCCGGAACCTGAACGCCCTCGCCGGCGAAGCCCTCAGAACTCAGAGCCCTCGCGCGCCGGAGAAAGGAGGAGGAGGAGGGGGGACGAGAGGCAAAAAGGCGAGGCGGCGCCGCGGAAAGGATTTCCTCGGCGGTCCGGAATGCGACCGCGACGGAACCCGGCGCGAAGGGGCGAGGTTTGAATAGGACGCTAGCTCCGATTGCAGTCTAATTTCCGGCGAGGCGGAGAGAGATTTCGGTCGCCATGACTAGAGAGAGAGGGACTGAGGTGAGCCGAGCTGAGCTAAGCGATTTTAGAGTTTCTCGAACAGCGCCAATTGACCCGGCACAACTCGACACCTGGACTCACCTCGCGCGGCGGAATTACCGAAAAAGTCCCTCCCGAGGATTCGAATCCCCGCACCCCAGATCGCCGATCAACCGAACGGCCAAGGCGATTTCTTTTCCCCAGTAATTTCGAGGCTCTCGTGTTAGACATTTAGCATTATTAGAATCAACAGAAAGCATGAAATCTTCAGGCATTTATTGAATTTAAGCCCCCATTATACGGCTATTGGATGTGTTAATTAATTCGAAACCTGTTTGGGGAATTTCCTTTTTATATTTTCTCAGAGCCTATATGGAAAAAAAAAAAGAAAAAAAGAGAAGGAAATATCCTGTTGTGGAAGATCTGTATCTATTAAATAAAGAATTTGATACTAGGCTGTTTTGGGAACGTTACTTCTTATTTGTCGATTGACTAACGACCGGATCAGATCGGAAGAAATTAGTTCAAGTGATTGGTCCCTTTAGAATTGATTGCCCGAAAAGTCAAAAAATAAAAAATATTAGATACAAAATGTGTATCTTAGTTTTTCTATTTAGCTGTCCACTAGATAACAATTAGCATATACGGTAGATACGCATGATATAGAAAAGACTAGTACTAGTTTGTCCAACTCTTTTTTTACGCTTTACTTGATTTATGAGGATAGCAAAATAGTCGTTGACCCCAAATTAATTTTAATGATTCCGAAATCATCTTAGAATATATGTGTTATTTATTTCAAATATTAGAGGTACAAGTTTGTGAATTTTTGAAAGGTAACAAGTAATCAAACATATAGGCCCGAGCGGTCGGACATTTGTGCAAAACAGCTCAACCCACTCTCGCCAATGTCCGAGCAACTACAAGAGCTCAAGTAGACGACCGAAAGGGATAATGATCCAAATATGAGCCGTTCAAGGGTGTATTTGGTAATATTTTTGTTTTTTGGAAACAATTTCTTTTTAGAAATATTTTTTTCTATTTTTATTCCCTAGAATAGTTTCTTAATAAAATAATATGTTTGGTAATTGGACAAAATTTATATTTCTATAATAAAAAAAAGAACAGTAATGCATTTAGACCCACAAATTTTTTTTTTGCGGTGTAGAATTTTTTTTTTTCAATTTTTTAGTAATTTTTTTGAGATTTTTCTTTTTTTCTTTTCTTCTTCTTTCTCCTCTAGCCGATTGTCGAGCGGCAGCAATGGATGGCGGTGGTTGTCAGTAAGTCTCTACCGACCGATTAGAAGAGGAAGAAAAAGAAAAAATAAAAGAAAGAAAATTACTTATTTTTAGAAATCATTCATGAAAACAAAAAACTATTTTTTTTACTTCTCGTTTTAGTTCCAAGTCTATTTCCTCGCGATTTTGCTATTCTCGGGAATAGAAATATTAATTGATATTACAAAACGAATTTCTGTTTTTTTTTATACTCTAAGAAATAAAAGAACAAAAAAATTGGAACATTACCATGCGGATCCTAAACAACTAAATAAGCTCGATGGGTATATAAACAAGACAATCTCTTGTCTTAGTGAAAGGGATCCACGCATACATCCGAAGCAAATCATTCTGTAATCAAATAATTTTGTATGTTTGAATTTTTTTTTTCTTTTGGGTAAAGTTGGTATATTTGAGTTGGACTCCAAATCTTCCGACTATTGTAATCAAGCTTTCGACTAGTGAATAATGGTATATTATAGCTCCTAAAAAAGGATTCGGAAAGGAGTAGGCACCGATTTGGAGCTGAACCGCCGTAGATGAGCCACAATTGTTTTATTTGTTATTTGGCTAAATTGCTGAATATTTTGGCTTATTCGTAATGGATAAATTGCTGAATATTTTGGCTTATTCATAATGGATCATCAAAGCAGAACATCTATCTGGCCAAAGGATTGAACAACTACTATTCTGCTGCAGTTCCTTATTTCAACTGCAGCTGGTATCTTTCAACAGAAGGGTCGGTTCGTATAACATGCTTGAAACATCAATTGACACAAATTGAGATATAAATATAAGCGTGAGGATGCATTAACCATATCATCCTAGAAAAGATATTAATTGACAGAAGCACATGGTGCACAAAAGGTCATGCTTGAGGCAAGCAATTAGTTTTCAGTACATATCTTTTCAGTTCGCTAAAATTCCAAATCCCGGTTCCTAATCTACACACTTTGCGCAGTCTCATAGGCAAGTCTTGTTGACGTCATCAAAGTAAGGATGCTCCATGGCCGCCTTCGCAGAAATCCTCCTCGAGGGCTCATAATGCAGCATTTGCTGCAGAAATGATCAAATTTCAGTTTATCAGCGAACTGACATTGATTATTTCACTAATTGAACTCACAAGTTAGTGTCAACTTACAGAAAGCAGATCCAACCCATCCTTGTCCAGATTGGGAACCGCGGTGGACAGGCTTTGAGGTTTCCACTGTGGATACTCATGCCAGTTCATCAAACTGCTAACCCCTGGCCACATCTTTTCATTTGGAGTACCCAACAGTCTGTACACAATCACAAGCATGTGCCCATGAGAGACGAACAATGTTCTTTTCCCTTTTGGCTAAGAAAGGGAAGTCATGTTAAACAGTTTACAAAGGGAACAACTAGAGATGGATATCCTAGCTAACCTGAAAATGTGTAGGAGCTGCTGCAGTTCAGAATCTCCAGGGAAGAGTGCTTGCTTGGTGACTAACTCAGCTGCAATTCAAGTCATCAACAAAAAATGAGTAATCGCTAAAACAATTCATAGACAAACACATTAAATTGCCCAAAGAAGCACACAAACGGAGAAGAGAATCAGTACCAAATATACAGGCGACAGACCACATGTCAACCGCGGTTGAATAGTGAGTAGCCCCCAAAAGAACTTCAGGAGATCTATACCAAAGAGTCAGTATCTGTAACAACAAGAAGCACTCGCATTAGCTAATGCTAAAAGCAGAGGTGACTTGAAGTCAAGATAAAAAGAGAGGAGGTGGTCAGTTTACCTCATGAGTGTATTTTTTTATTGGCACCGTGAAAGCTCTGGCAAGTCCAAGATCTGCTATTTTAAGAGTCATTGTCTTTTTGTCCATGAGGAGATTGTGAGGCTTAAGGTCCCTATAATAAGAATCCATTGCAAGAATGATAAATGACTCCTTTTTTTGACTGAAAAAGGACGATCATTTGGATGGAAATGACAGATTTTCCTACCTATGCAAGACCCCATGCCCATGGCAGAAAGCCACGCCCTTGCAGAGTTGGTACATCAAACTCTGATGAAATCAGAACTCGCCATTAGTCCAAAGACGATTTCGCAGAAACCTTTTAAGTTTGAAACAAATGCAAGCACCAACCTTAACATTGTTGACAGGGATGCTCTCTCCAGAGCTGCGGAAACCGCGGATGTACTTCTTCAAATCAGTTTCCATGTACTCAAACACCAGGTAAAGTACCGTCTTGCCTTCTTTGTTCTGACCTTGCTTGACATCCATGAGCCTGTGGATTCAACCAAAACGCCCCTCAATAAAGCCCGGCAGAAACAGAGAAGAAGAGTCCAAAACTCCCCTGACCGACTACCAATCAAGCTGTATATAGCACTGCAATAGCGCGCGGTGCATCTGCATTCACTGACTAGCTTAAAAGTCTCAAACCCTAGGTGTAAGCCCTATGAAAACGCAGATTACGCACAAAACCCTAGAAACGGCACAGAAAGGTGTCCCGACCCTAGAAACGGCAACGACAGGGTCGAACAACATATCAACAAGCAACAAAACGAGCACAGGCGTCGCGTAATCAGGGCAGCGAATTCGCAGATCGAAGATCCGAGACGCGCGAGGATCGATTCCGCAACCGGACGAGAACCGGGTTCCATCCGAGAGGAAGGAAAGAGAGGGCGCGAGAGATCTGGAGAGAACGGACCTGACTATGTGAGGGTCGCGGGAGAGCATCCGGAGGATGGAGATCTCGCGGAGGGTGGTGGGAGGGACGCCCTCCTCGTCCTCGTGGAGGCGGGTCTTCTTGAGGGCGACGATCTTGCCCGTCGCCTTCTCCCGGGCCCTGTACACCTTCCCGTACGTCCCTTCCCCGACCTTCTCCAGCTTCTCGAACGCCTCCATCGCCGACACCGCCGCCGTCGCCGGTCTCTCCATTCTCTCTCTCTCTCTCTCTCTCTCTCTCTCTCTCTCTCTCTCTCTCTCTGTGTCTGCGAGTGCGTGAAGAGGAAATGGCGTGACGAATCGAAGGAGGAGTCTGTTATGGCAGGGCGATTAAATAACCGTTGAAAGGGAGGAGGCTCCAAAGGGGATCGTCGAGCGAGGCGCAACGGCACCGAAGTTTTGAAATTCAAAACCGAGATTCGGAGCTACGGGGGCGATTTCGTAATTCGAGCAGTACGCCACGTCGGCCAGGGGGAGCGCCTGTAGAGTTCAGCCCCGCTGGACATCGCTAGGGATGTCGAATGACCGGGGCATAGTGGTCATTTAAGGTAGCCGATCGTTTGAATGTAAATAGATATCCGTGACATCATTTTTTTACCCGATTTAGCATATTAATCTTGATACGTCTAGCATCCGTCTTCTTCCTTCGGTGGTTCGCCTTAAAGGTGACCGGTTTCCAGTTCTATCCAATGAAACGGATCACTCTTATTTCCTTACTACTTGTTACCATCTATTCTGAAATTTGAATTGTGCTCCCCACACTTGTTTTTTTATTAAAATATCCGAGTAAAAGAACCCTAACTATGTGCTCATGTATCTTCTACGATAATTAAAAATTAAAAACCAGATTTATAAACAACAATGACCCAAGTGAACTAACAGAAGGGGGAAGAGACTAGATCTATACATTTTATTGTACAGCAAACCCATTAAAGATTGTTCATGTATAACAAAAGATAATGAATGATGGGACAACAAATGACGAGATAGTATTTAGTTTACATTTTATGACTTTTTTAAAAAAAATAAAAAAATTATGTAGTTGGTCGGATTTAGTCCAGTTCTCCCTTGAAACCGGAAACCGAACAACCAAGACGCCGGTTTTATTTTTAGGAATCGGGAATTAGATTGACACATTTAAGAATCGTCAATCGGTCCAAGCAGCTCTCATTTCGAACAATCCGTCTTGCACACGCCTTGATTGGCCACGTGGGATAAGGCTTACTTCAAATGGTTGTGGGTTTTTTGGTGAAGCCCGGTTCATTTGCAGCGTAGATTGGGCCTTGTCTCTGTGCAGGATGACCCCAACATTACTCCCAGTCTCCTGCTAGCATCATGTGTGGAGAGCGATGTCGACAGGCTCGCTCAAAATGATTTAAAGAGAGCATCTCGTCGTTGGCGTACATTCAAACATCGGGCCATCCCAAATATATTTATTGACGTAAGACTTGACGAGCGTCGAACTCAAATGAGAAGTCAAGCTCCATGGGCCCGAGAGTTTAGAGTACTTCATCTTTTCAGTCAGTATAGTTTTCGCCGGTTGGAAGTGGAATTCGAGAAAAATCATTCACTAAATTAGTTGGAATAGCTGCAATAATCAATGGAAAAATAAATAATTATATAGAATCTTACATTAATAAATTGGACAAGTAAATCGGAACCTTCCCATGGATAGAGGTTGCATCATGCATGAATTTTACTTTGACTTACATATAAGGTGCACAGATCAATACACTGTTCACACCTTGGGGCCTAGAATTATTTAATAAACTTGTCAATTACCTTATTCAACAAAATATACATAGTCCCCATTTGCTTAAAAATAATAATTTATGTTGGGTTCCAAGTCTCACTAGATTTTATTTTTATTTTTTAATTTCATAAAAGAATTATCAACTTTTACTCTGTATAAATTTGATCTAGTTAACCCTCCCTCCAAAATTACTGTTAAATATTAGGCCGGACTTGCGTGAAGGCTTGCCATCAAGGGCATGGTGGTCCAAAGTGGGGCGGGGAGCGTCGTCCTTCTCATCATCCCTGTCGTTCTTGTCAACCAGGAGCCATGGCTGGTTGACGAAGTTGATGTCGCAGATGGTAATAAAGCTGGAGGGGGAGGGCGGTAGATGCTGGCCTCAGCCTCAGCCCGCTTGGAGGAAGCGCAGCCCATGTCCACGGCGTGGAGGACGAGCAGCTTGGGCGGGGAAAAAACAGAGGAAAAAAAAATGGGGAAGGTCCAGGGCGAAGAAGACAAGGAAACGATTGGGGGACTTCTTGGTCGTTATGTTAGGTCCCGTTTGGTTTGGCTTTCCCAAGGGGCTTTGGGGGGCCAAAGCCTCTTGGGGAAAATATTTTGCGTTTGGTAAATATTTTTGAAAGCTCATTGGCCAAATATCAGCATTTCTAATGCTGAAAGCCCAATGCTAGTCTGGAGCTGCTTCGAGCATTCGGCATTTTAGAAATGCAATTTCACCGTTCATTGTGTCACTATTCATCTTCTTCCCCATTTGTCTTCTTTTTCCTTACTTGAGAGTCGGGCTTCTCCGACAGCCGCCACCATCGCCTGGGGGTCGTGCATCCCCGGTGACCACTGCTTGGGGTGACGCAACCCGTGACCCAGGCGGCGTCGCCCAACCTCAGGCCGTCGGATCTAGTCTCTACGACCTTAGACGAAGGCGTCGCTTGAGGTCGCGCCTCCAAGCAACGTTGCCTGAGATCGCGACCTCAAGCGGTAGTTGGCCGGCGGTTAGCCGGCCGTCAAATTTGATTTTCAGATTAAATATATATATATATATATATCAAAAGCCCATTACAAATGTGAGTTTTGCCAAACAGTATTTATGCTAAAATTACTCGCCGGCCGTCAGATTTGATTTTCAGATTTAAAAAAAAAAATAGCAAAAGCTTATTACAAGTGTGAGTTTTGTTAAAACGGTATTTATGCTAAAATTATTTTTGAATACTATTTGAGATTACAATTTATTAAATGGTGTAACATTTCGAAAAATCTATTTACCTCAAAGGTATTTTGCATTATTCTAATGACATTTCTCCGTAGCCGAACCAAACGGTTTGTTGCATTGCTCCCCGACAGATTTCACCGAAAGAGCAGCTGAGGCTCTCTTCTTCGCCGTTCATCTCCTTCTTCATCACAAGGGACAAGAAAAAGAAGACAGACACGTGAAGAGAGAGAGAGAGATGTACACGTGAAATTGACGTGTCAGATATATAACGACGGCATCTACTTTTGTTTTGGTCAGAAAATAGCAACATTGGATGGGAGAGTTAACGGGATCAAATCATCGGGTCAGAATTGGGCTGAGACTAAAGTTGATTTATTTTCTAAAGGAAATTAGGCTCGATATGGCAGAGTCTTAAATAAATTTGAACTTGCAATTGTTTGGGTGAATGATTTATCGACTGAGTTAGCAACGAGAAATGTGCAAATCTACATCTTTTTAAGCCCTGATAATTTAGAAAGTCTCGAAAATATTTATTGATAACATAAGATTAAGGGTAGATTTGATTTAATTTTGAAAATGGGCCTTAAGTATAATGCAAACATTGAAAGTAAAAGCTCTTTGGAGAAATGCAAATTGTATTTGGTAAAAGCTCTTTCCAAAGTCATTTTGAATTCAAGTAGTATTTAGCAAAAAAAAAAAAAAAATTGCATGAAGCTTTGGTTGCATTTTTTTTAATGTTTTTTAATTAAAATAACGCTCAAACCTTTGTCAAAGTCGGCGAAGAGCTCAGGCCGCCAATAAACCAGATCTGGCACTAGCGGTCGTTAATTGAGGTCGGCCGACCTGGGGGGCCTCGGCGACGGTCGTGCGATCCCAAGCGAGGCCACCTGAGGTCCCACAACCTTGGGCAACCCTCACTAACCAATTGGTCTCATCGACCCTCGTCGAAGCTCGCGCAACTCTCGCTAACCGCTATCGCGCAAGGAAGATGTATAATAACAAGAAGAGGCAAAACCAACAAATCAAAAAATTAGTGAGAGTAGTTTTGGAAAAAAAAATATAACATTTAATCCTAGTTTCAGCATTTTTCAAATACTAAAATCTCAATGCCGATCCCTACTAGCAGTAGCAGTGAACTTTCAGCCTTCTTGAGATTAGCCTTGAGAAGTCTTGTTAAAGACCCTAACATTTTCTCACGTCCTTTGGTTTCGAAAGCCCCTTTTGGAAAGCTAAACAAAACCCATCCTAGCATAATAATGATGAGGTAATTTATTAATGAAAAATGAATAAACAAATCCCCTACCATATTACAAATTAGATAGAATTTATACTTGAGAAAGAAAAACACACGTCTGGCCATTTCTGCTCGAGAAAGATCTCGAATTCCTCAGCCTTTACGCCTGTATTCTTGAGTTATGATTACATTTGTCCGCCAGACCATATCAAATATCTTGATGCGACAACGATTTCACGTATTCATCTAGAAAGCTTTCGTCCGTCGGGGATGGCTCCATTGAGCTCGTGTTATCACAATCGAAATGCAAAAGATGCGGCCCCGTTTAGTAGGCTCAAAAACATCTAACGCAACTTGATTGCGCCTCTGACTCTATGGACCGCAAAATAATGCATTCGGGAAAGGATTGAACAAGAAAACATTAATTGCGTGAAGCGATTGTTATAGTCTACAGATACTAGGGCCACAATGAAAGAAAAAAAGTAAGAGAAAAAAGAAATTATAAAAAATTATCTACATTTACACTAATCACGATCGCACTACATAGGACGATTGGCATCCACGTTAGCGATTTTCCACTCAATTGATATATTGTCGAGAGATTTATGATTGGATTGGATAAGTTGACAGATTTATTATTGAATGGATGTAAGCATGATAAATTTATGGTTTTTTTAATAATTTTTTTTGAGTGATAATTGCAGGGTTGGAGGGGGGGATGGATTGTGGATTAAGTTGTTGCCTTTTCTGCTTTTTGGTCTTCAATTATATAATGATGAAAGATCAATTATGGAGGTCTAAAAAGTGGTGATCCGGAGTGGATTTTTGTCCGATGCTCTTGTCATTTATCGTTAATAAAAAGGATTCCAGATTTCCTCACGCAGGTGTTGAAAAAATCAAGCTCGCTTTTCGGCCATCCACTTAATAAAAGTCTCGCCCCTTTTGTCTTTTAATGTCGGTGTTCTACTAATTCTCTCTTCATATTGTGGCAAACCCAAAACTAATTTTCTTTATTCACTTATATTTTTTTAATCCCGTCATCCAGTACCAAGAATATATTTATACTACAATTTTTTGTCTAATACAATATCTCAAACAATTATCTTCCAATATATTTATAGTGGGTTTGGTAATCTTTTTGTTTATGGAAACAATTTTTATTTAGAAATAGTTTCTTTCATGTCTGCTCTTGAGAATGGAGAAGATTTCTTGTTTCTGTTCTAAATTTATTTATTTGCCATTTTTTCTATTCTATATAATAGACAAATTATGAGATATTATCAAACGAATTTCTATTCTTTTTATATATAAGAAAACAAAAAAACAGAAAAATAGAAAAATAAGATGATTACCGAATAGACTTTTACAAACTTTCACATGGCAACTTGGACTCCTGATCTAAATCTACTATGCGTTATCCCATTAAGATCCATCGTTGATGTGGATTTTTCACGTTGAATTTATCATTGCTCACGTCAAATTTGTCTGGCGGTCGTCTGCCATGTATTTTTAATAAATTGGGAAATGTTAATGGAAGTTAGATTTAGGCTTGGCTATTGATTTGAGATTTTTTATGATATGAAAGTTTGTTTTGGGTAAATATGTCATAATAATACTAATTTAGAATTTTTTGCTAGACAAAAATCTTAATTCTAGATTAATGTTTAATGAGGTATCACATTGGGAGTTTTTTGCTGCATAAATCGTTGTAAATGAAAGAGAAAAACAAGGTATTTGATAAATCACCCATCAAAACACTAAACAAAAATGTTTAATAAAAATCTTTACATTTATTATTTCAATAAAGGGACAAATACTCATATTGCCATTGTATAAGGGCGCGAATGATAATTATTTTGTTCCATAAATCAATTTATATTCCAAAAATAGATTCCCTGAATAAATTTCTGAGCAAAAATACGTATTTGATAACAATACGAAATTTCTATTTTTGACATCAATTATTTCCTCTCGGGCGGTGGCAATTGTTGGCGACCAAACGGATGTCGATTGGTGGACGGCGGGGGTGATTGGCAACAATGGACGGTGGTAGTGGACGATGACCAGTGGTGGCAAACAATAGGTGGCATTAGGTGGCCAGCCGACTAATAGTAAGGATGAGCAATAAAGAAAAGTTTTTATTTCTCATTTCAATTCCAGCAATATAGAAGTAGAAAATATTTTACTAATCATTTCCATCCTAAATCTATTTCTGGACTAAAAATTTGTTCAAGAAAAAAAAATTACGTTATTAAACAGATTTTTGTGCCAAATCTATTTTGGAGAATAAAAAAAATTAATTATGATAAAAAGTAGAATGATTATCGTGGGTGCCTTAACTCAATGATCAAGCATATTCACTATATATATAAAGAGCACATGTTCGCTATTACAACACTAAAAAAAACAACAAATGGTCCCCTTAGAGATGTCGGGGGCAAAAGATGCATACAGTGCATTTGTTTCATAAAAAGATAAATGATTTGAAATATATATTTTAAAAATGATTGTTTATATCACTCATAGAAAATAAATCAATGAAAAATATATTAATTATTAATGAAAAATGTTTAAACATAAATTAAAGTTCGGCTAATTATTTTAACCAATATAAAAAATTCTACACAAAACATTATTCACATTACTTATTTTTTCATCGACTAATTATTTTAGACGATCTAAGCAATCATTTAAAAAAATAAATTTTTAAACCATTTATTTTTCATAAAACATGTATCTTTAAATTAAGTGAAAATAGAAAAATACAAAAAAAAGCGGGAAAAAAGGAAATCGAAATGAGAGAGGGACAAGAAAATGAAAAGAAAAATGGCAGTAAGAGATTGGTATGCAGGGCGTGTCTTCGATTTCCCCAGTTTCTACAAATGTCGAATCGCTTTAATGGACCAACCACCCCCTTACCTAATTGCCGGTACAACCATAAATCCTCCAAATCAGATTTCTCTTATCATATGATTTCTTTTTATCATTAAAAATTACGTTGCTCGAAGTATTGTAATTTTCAAGAAAAATGCTGCCGACACGAAAAAAGTTCGGGATGTTGGTGTTGTGGCAAGAAAAACGGAGGGTATCGGTGTTTTTGCTGCATATAATTTAAGATTTTTTTTTTATGATATTAATCATAATTTTTTCGAATAAATAATTAAATAAGTTATTGGAAATTCCCTTGCTTCTCAAAATCCATGTGCAAACTCCACTCGTCCAGATCTATATCGACACGTGGCCTGAATTATGGCGAGTGTACAGAGGACACCGCTGGGGATTAGAGCCGGTCAACAATCAAGGGGCTTTAAAAAGTTATGTGCAAAATAATTTCCTCCTTGTCCTGTTGTAGGCGCACCCCTTTCAACCCGCTTTTTCTTCTTTTTTTTAATTTCTTTTTTCAAATGAATTATAGGGAGACTTTATATTATATTGACTATATTCCAAGAAACTTACATTATTTTGCAATAGCTAAGTTAGTCCTGGTTTTCGACAAAAAAAAAAAAGTTAGGCCTGGTTTCTTTTCCTTTAGATTTGAATAAAAAATTACCATTTTATTTTTTTCCAATATATTCCAATATCACGTGACATGTAAATTCTTATTTTCCACCGAATAGAAATGATTCCCATACGTGACGGGAATTTCATTTATTTATTTGTACTAAAGATAGCTAAAATGCATATAATCGCGAAAATAAAATGAAATGGGGACTTTATAATGTAAAAAACCTAATCCTGACGCGCCGTATCTTTGCGGTAGGCTCTACGTTTCTGCAAAACCAGATTTTATTTCGAGAGAAGAAAAAGCGGCTCTCCCGGAAAAAGAAAAAAAAAAAAAGGAAAAAAGAAGAAGAAAAGCAATGTCCGAAATAAATTGATCGCCTTCGTTAATAGCTGGAATTCAAATTCTCACTCGCATTCGTCTCGGACACCGAAAAAAAAAAATAAAAAAAATCGCTCCCGCTTGCATTGCGCCTCCATCTTCCATCCCCATCTCTTTGCCTTTTCTCTCAATTTCTGGGTCCCTGCAACTTTTCCCTCCGATTTATGGTGAGCGCATGGTAGTTTTTTTTTTTTTTTGCGATTTTTTGGCCACCTCCAACATATTTATCTCGGTCGATTTTCCTGGAAAAAAAGCGGTTTTTTTTTTTCTCGGGAAAAAATGGGGAATTTACTCTCTCCCGGAATCTTCCGCTCCGAGTTTACTTCCGTCGGTTTAAACGCTGGTTTTTGTTGATGATCTGGGAATATCTGTTTCGACTCGGCGTGGGAGTGAAAATTGACTCAGTCTCCGATTTCTCTCTCTCTAGTTTGCTGGTGATTAGGGTTTTTCTGCTATAAATTCGTGCCGGAAATTCGAGGAATTAGCTCCCATTTGGAGCTGGGTTATGCTTAATTTCGGGGGTAAAATCGCCGTAATCTCGATTAGTTTGGTTAATTCTGTGGGCTGGTTTCGAGTCATTGTCTCGCGAAGCGGAGTTGCTAATTCTACTTCAAATTTCTCGGGCCTTTTCAGCGATTCGTACTCCATGATTAGGGTTTTTGAGGTCAGTGAATTTACCTTGCTGGAAGTTCTCCGTCGCCGATCTCGTGCGTGCTTTGGTTTTTCTTGCAGGTTTGATGGCGTTTTAGTGGGAGGAATCGGGGAGACGAATCGGAGAAATGTCGGGAGACGCCTTCAGTGCAAGCCTGCAGCATCCCCCGGTCCCGTCGCCGCCGGTGATGGATAACTTGCGCTTGGCCTTCGGCTGCGGCGACGGGCCGGTCCCCTACAAGCCGGCCGCGGCGCCCGCTCCGGTCGCCGTCAACGGCGAGATCGGCGGCGGGGCGGACGGGCTGAACATGAACGTGGTGGGAGAGCCGGCGAAGAAGAAGAGAGGGAGGCCGAGGAAGTACGGGCCGGAAGGGTCGATCGCGTTGGCTCTCAACTCTGGGAGTGCGGGCCACGCGGCTCTATCGCCCACCGGCGGAGGAGGATTCGGGTCCTCACCTGCTCCGCCGTCGCACGGTGGCTCCCCGACTTTTGCTGCCCCTCAGTCTGGAGATTCCGGGTCGGCTAGTCTGTCGAAGAAAAGAGGCAGGCCTCTTGGATCGAGCAACAAGAAGCAGCGATCGGAAGCTCCGGGTAACTTTCTCCGACATATCCAAGTTTGAATTTTTGGCTTTTATAATGTTAAAGCAGCAGGTGCTTTTGACTGGATCTCTTGCTTTTGCCTATCTGCATATTGTTTTGCATGTTGGAATTCTTTATTTGTCTTGGCCTCTCTCCCCTCGGACGGGGGCCTTTGTTGTCTCCTCGACGTATTCTATTCTGCTATTGCGGACATGGTTATCCTGCTATTTTCAGTTTGCCTGTAGCGTTATGTTCGGTCCTGCTTAGATTCTTTAGTGTTTGAATTACCATTGTGCCCTTTTTGTGTTCTGAGTGCTCTTTGCCAGTAGCCACTTTGGTGGGATTTCCCTCCGGTTTTGTATTAGTTTAATTGATTCTCCTTCCTGCATAACCTGGACGCAGTTCTTAGGCTTTTGTTTATTCTTTTCTTCCCCGAAATTTTTTTTTTTTCTTCGGCAGACAATGTATATGTTCCCTTTTTCTCCGCTTCTCCATTTTTTGAAATATTCATTTTACATTTCAGCATACTAAAAATGATGGCAGAACTGTAGACTCGTGTGCATTACTTTTGTTAATAATGGGACTTTTTGGGAGATGGGCTTATTTATCAATTCTCATCGACTCCCCAAGGGGCAAGAAGGTAATCTTGTGCAGATTTTGTCAATATGAGGGATCAGGCCGAAATTTGGGAAAATTATTAGGTACTCTTGGCATAGGTTAGTTCCGCTAGCACAAACCATTAGATGATATGGGACCTTTGTGGCACCCACTTTATCTAACGGCTCATAAGGAGTGGGCTAACATAGCACGGGAAAAAAAAAGAAAAAAAGAAAAAAAAAGAAAAAAGAAAAAAAGAAAAAGAAAAAGAAAAGAAGCTCCAAAATTTGTTCCACTGGTGTCAGCTGCTTAACTGGATGTCATAGGATGGGTTACTACAGTGCTTCTTCATCCTTGTTGCCTGTTTTGATTTTTAAGAAGCTTTGACTTATTTGGTGTTTGGATTGGTGAACATTCACTTCTGGATGCCATTGTCATTAGGGTCACCAATGTGGCAAGCGATGACACAACAGTTAATACTTAGTCTATAGCCAGGTGACCTTTAGGCATCTGGTGTTTATAGCTTATATAGATCTCATCTGCTCAAACGAGTGTTGAACTGCCTTTACTGAAGAATTCACCAATTAATTGTTCAATCTATCAACAAAATGAAAGAATTATACTCTTTGATCCTTTATGAGCCAAGAATATCCTAATAAGAGAGACCAAGTTTGCTGCTTGATCTTGCATGAGACAGGGAGTGGACTTCCCTGATCTTCCCTGTCTATTTACCTTTTCTTCGTTGGAGACAATTATTATGTAACTGGTTTCACTAGTGGTTATATCATTTTTCATTAGCCAAAGCACATGAAAATCATTGTGTGAATGTCCTCTTGATTTTGATTGGCATGGTGGTATAATGGAGAGAAAGTAGCTAATACTACCACCTCTGCAGGAACTGGTGGGATGGGATTTACGCCACATGTGATCACTGTTAAAGCTGGAGAGGTCCTTCCTCCTATTCCTCCGAGCGTTCTTTTCCATATTGCGTTAATTGTTTCATCCTTGTATGAGATATTGCCTCAAAAGAAGTACTGCTTATGGATGCCATAATGGAAATGGTAATTTGATTAAGGGATAAAGGCACCGGTAGTTCATGAACTTTTTCAATTTGTCTAATCTAGTCGCTAAACTTTTTATGGCTAATTGAGTCCCTAAACTATATTATTTTTTGTTCGAATTGGTCCTTCCATTAATAAAGTAAAGGAATATTCAATCAATTAAGTATAGCTATATCTTTCAAGTGTGAAATGGTATAAGTAAGTTGGATTTGCTCATGTGACTGAAGCAATTCCAATTTTTATTTTTTATTTTTTAAATGATACGATACTGAATAAAAAAAACTAATATTGACTTCAGTTGAAAGTAACAATGTATTTAATGATTTATTCTTCATATATTTTATATGTATTTCAGAGAAATAATACTTATGTTTTATCTATATTGTGATGTGCCATGCATCGCTCAGGCTCAATTCTAGTATCGTATTTAGGATAGAGTGGTTTGACTTTTGAGAGCCAAAGAAAGAAGGAAATAGAGCTTTTGGCTTTGAGAACCTTTAGAGGCATCGGTAATCCTTTCACCACATTCTTTTATGTGCATGATTAATTTTTTATAGACTTAGAGAAATAGAAATCTATAGAATAGATTACAGCAACCACATCCTTCTAATTAATTTCGCTTCACATCTTCTAGTTTCAGAGTCTATACTTTGCTCTCTGCTTTTGAAATCCCATTTGCAATTTGCCCTCTGGTTTCAAAATCCCATTCACATTTTGGGGTATCAAAAAGTTATCTAGACTTTGCACCCTCTATTTTCTGTAGCTTCTTAAATTTAAAGTGTAAAGTTCAGGATTTCAAAATCTCTAGTTGCAAACTGTGTATGTAAAAATAAAAATAGAGAATGTGGAGTGTTGAATAAGAGAAAATGGGAAATGTGGTTTTTGTTTCTGTTTCTCAAATCTGAATGAAACATTTTTTATCCTAATATTCAGCTCAATGTATCTTTGGAAAGAAAAGTATTTAATAATGTGTAGCTCTGATATACTGTCCTTTATCTGAGATTTTCCACACTTTGGCAAAAACAGGAAAATAAACTAAGTTAACTAAATTGATATTCGTGATTGTCATGTTAAGCTATTGGAAATACAGTAATTGGACTCTGATGTATTAATATACCCTGCTATGTTCATGATTGGGAAGGATTCATCTGAATGTTTGGATCAGGCTACTAAACTTAATATCGATTAGAGAAAAGAAACCGAAGTTTATAATGGTAACTTCACCGTGCTTTATCCAGCATAACAACATTATGGCTAGGCTTATGCTTCTATTTGGATCAGAAATGTTGTTTCAATTATCTTTCGCCAAGTGCTTCTTATTTCTAATTTTATCTAGATACATTAGTGAGACTTGAGGTTTTTCTGATGATTTAGCAACTATCTCTTTGGTTTATCAGGATGTATCATCAAAAATAATGTCATTTTCCCAGAATGGTCCAAGGGCTGTTTGTGTACTGTCTGCAAATGGAGCTATATCTAATGTGACACTTCGCCAACCTGCCACATCTGGTGGTACTGTGACTTACGAGGTTTGTAACACTGCTCCTCGGCCTTAACATAAGAAGAGTAGAAATTGGTTAGCACTTGTTATGGGAGGAAGATTGTCTCTGAGGATCTCAATGTAAAAGCCCAGCTGAGGTTTTGATTATCAAGTACTTAGCTTATCTCTAATGTTTAGGCACTTGGACATGTGGATATTACCAATGCACTACTAACTGAGTATAATGGGGATGGAAACTGAGAGTGGCATTGAGAGGTGCCTCGGTTGGCTTCACCCAGGACTAGATGATAAATGCACTAATAACTGAGCACTGTTTCTCTTTCTTTGGTGCAAAGCACTCATCAGCGAGTTACAGTGACCCCTAGTTGTTATTTGTTTATTTTTGTATATTGATGTATCGTAATTGACCTATGGTTTAATTTTGCAGGGGCGATTTGAAATACTGTCACTTTCCGGATCATTTCTTCTATCAGATAGTGGTGGACATCGCAGCAGAACTGGAGGCTTGAGTGTGTCTTTGTCTGGCCCAGATGGTCGTGTTTTAGGTGGTGGGGTGGCGGGTCTTCTAACTGCAGCATCCCCTGTTCAGGTGTACTTCCAGTCTTTCCATCAGTTCCTTTTATTCTCGCATAGAGATTGTACCAAGTACCTCTCCTTTTGGCTTTGCTCTGGTGGCCTAAAGCAATTACCATAGTGCTGGAATTTAACAAAAATTACATGAGGACTTAGGACTTATCTTGTACCAAATTCTGGGAAATTCCCTAGTATCCATGTGGCTTTTAAGGGTGGAATAGGAAAATACTACATTTCTGACTTATGATTTTGTTCTACCAAAATTTGGGCAAATCCCCAGTGTTGCTGGGGAATTTCTAGAGAATAGTTATAGTAATACTGAAGTTGTTCTCTAAGCTAGTCTATAGTCAATTGATGGGTCCCTCTGCTCTGTCTTTGTTAGTTGATGACAATTAGTACCGGATAATGTGAAACTGATATCATCCTCATGGATATGGTTTAGTTTCTTACAGTAAAAGCAGAGTCAGATTTGAGTGAGGCTGTGGCTCTGATCATATATGCTTGGTGTCTGTCTGTTTTGATTCTATTACCAAGAAAAGAAGAAAAGTCAATTATCGATGATGACATCAAGCTTAATGCAGGTTGTCGTGGGCAGTTTTATGGCTGAAGGTCGTAACGAAAAATCCGCGAACCAAGTTGAGTCCTTTTTGGTTCCAGGAAAATTTGGCTCCAGTGGACCGCTTGTTGGGCCTAATAGCCCACCATCCCATGGGACACTCAGTGAATCATCTGGTGGGCCTGGGAGTCCGCTGAACCAGAGTACAGGCATCTGCAACAACAGTAACTCACAAGGCATGTCTAGCATGCCATGGAGGTAAAACTAAATTTGAACTGATCCTGTGTCCAGTGTGGTGGCATAGGTTGCTGACCCCTTATGTTTGCTGATGTTGTAAGTTAGGGACATGTAGCTCGAAGCCCTTTAGGAGATTAGTTTAATAAGGACGTGAGTCCTTGAAACCAGATTTAGTACAAGTCCCTCTGTATTTTCGTCATTTAATGGCTTAGGAACTTGTCGCAATGCTATTATCGCTAGAACTTCTAGGTAGGACGTTATTGTTTCGTTATGCTTCAGTCTGTAACTTTATCCTTCATGTTGTTGGATTGTACCGGGATATGTACTTTCTTCATCAATATGAATCATTTCTGCATCCCTTATGGCTCTTAAAATAAGATTAAAGAACGTATCTTGTGACAGAAGACCAGCTTGTTATACATATTCGCTGGGGTGCATGATGCTTATACAGGAATGATCCATGTCTTTGAAATAAAAAACGTAGCTGAGCTTATCCCATAAAAGAAGGCCACCGTTCAGGTGAAACGTGAAAGCTGCAAAATCTTTAACCAGCGATGCTGCTGGGATAGGGGCCGGGCAAGTAATACTTTTATAAGGTCCTAATGAAACGGTACAGGTTGGTCCATGACAGCTTACGGTCGTGGGCCAGCTGGGGCCCATCATGTGCCTATGCGATGACCGCTTGCCAGCCCTAATCACCAAGTTATAGTATAATCACTCTTAATCATGATATATACTGTGTATATCTATCTCAGGAGAATGCTGCCTGTGTGCTAACATTTTTGGGTTCCGCAAAATTCTAGTGAGAATGAATAGTATGCAACGTATCGCAGGAGTACAAGTTGTTTCCGAGACCTACTCAGCTCTCTTCAGCAGAAAACGCAATGAAAAGAACCCGAGTGCAAAAGTTTGCCAAAACCATCCTCTTGCATTAGCAGGGTCGACCCTTTTCGCGAGGCGCCAAGCATATATTGCCTCCCCGACATGCGCGGCCACAGCTGCTGCAAGTACCAACCTGACCACCCACATTGACCGGTAAAAGAAAAGGCTGAGGGCTCTTAAGTATCTCACAGGCCCCACCTCTGGTAAACAAGCAGCTGCAAATAGTGAAGCCATTCCGATTATGCAGAATAACCATGCGTAAATGGTAGGGCCATCCAGGCTCTTCCTCTTCCTCTCTTGTAAGTATGCAATCGTCGAGGCCACGCCTTGATGAGGGGACACCATAGGGACATAGCCCAGCTCTTCTCTAGCTTTAAGAAATGAGAAGTAGTGGGTAACGCCTACCTGTTGATTGAGAGAGATGCCAGAAATCGAAGGGGAAAATGGATCAATGTCTGACATGCTAGATAACATCGAAAAGCACAAACCCAAACATATTACTACACAAATGGAAAGGAAAAAAGAAAAAATGCCCGTAACTACTCTACTCTACCCATAACATAAGTATGACTAATTTAACATTATGTCCAAAAAGTATACCAAAGGAAAAGGAACCTACGTTATACTAGCGGCTTGCAAATCAAACTGTCATCCAAGAATAGCGAATCCTAAATACTAGCCAAGGTTTTTGTTGGAACTCGACCATCTCCAACCGTCTTCTAGGTTGGAAGTAAGGTTTGCCTTATAGTATGACTCGACAGCTTCATAACAACATTTAGGTCCGTAAAAAACAGAGTCCGGTGAAGTGAGACTTTGACGCCAGGAAATTTATTGTGTGACCTGGACAGTAAATTTAGCAACATGCCCATCATGTGGTATGGCCTTTTGGTGGCGTGTAGTGATCTTTTGGACTTTTACTTAGATTTTTAGCAGTAGTAACGAAGAGTATTTGCGGGAAATAGCTGATATCTGAATAATATGCTGGCCTTACATGGCTGTTCTCCATCATGTCAAATGTGTTCGTTTTTACAGTGCAGGGCATAAGAGAATAGATTCATGGATTGGAGATCAGGAACAACAAATACTCTTACAAGATTTAGAAATCAACATATTTAACTTTGATTCCAACCTCGGGCCTTCTGAGACTGTTTAGTATAAAAAAGATAAAAGTCCAATTTCCCACGTTGACATCTCTGCAGTGGAAGACTCTCCCCTAAAAAGGGTCTAGGATTGACAGAAGTGAAGGTTTTATATGAACAACTATAGACCATTTCACCCCCAAGTCCCACTCCCAACAAGATTGAGCACACAGCAGGCACTCACAACCAGCAGAAGAGCTCAGAATAGAGATACTTACCTTATATACTTCCGCCGGAAGGATGAAAGGCTGTGGAAGCCACCACCTATTCAACCATGGATACAATATGGTATAGACAGCCCCAATAACCTTGCCCAAAGAAAGAGCATGAGGGACAGACAGGGAAGCCTTGGGTACGTCATAATCTAGACTCCTAAGAATAGGTCGCAAGAATTCAAAAGTGTTAATCGGAGATCCTGCAAGTACAAAGGGTCAGTTTCTTCTTCCGCATTATAAGAATTATCTAAGATCCAAACCCATCACAACCATAAATGCAGCTAGAAAAGAAAATCCTTATCAGGAAGATCTCCTACAATAGCCACCACTGTTTTTCTTCACAGGATATACTAAAAACAATCCAGATGATTAAAGTCGGATTCTCACCATCGGATACAAAATATGGTTGGCCAGCAGCTACTGGTTGTCCTTTAGTCCCAGGAATGTCATCCAAAAGACCCATGCTTGCTAATATAAGAGCAAGGACAAGATTATCGACATAAATCCAATCTGTCTTCACAGTGGGTTCACCAACTTTGAATACAAGGAGACCCAACTTCGCCAGTGATAAAATTCTAGGAAGGTGTCTATCTTCACCTGGACCGTATATTGCAGCTGGACGGATTGCACACGTGTAGAGATTTTTCCCCTTCCTTTTCCTTTATAGCATAGTATATCAGAAACTGTTATGAACTCATGATGGAGTTTGGCATGCAGTGTAATGACATTAAAAAACAGCCAACACCTATGTTGAGATGCACAATAGATTCAGCCAATTGACTAATCTAGCAGCAGGCCAAAATAAAATTGATAATCTAGCAAGTGTTCAAGAAGCCAAGACTTAGCTTAACCAAGAGGCCACGAAATCCCCTCCTAGAATAACTAGTATATAAGTCAATTAGCTCTTTTACGTGAATTATATTGCTTTGGGAAGGGTCATGCAAAGGAAGTTGGAAGAACTCAACATCCACGGTAAAAGTAGTAAAAAGCACATACAAGACACAGTTAAACCAAGGCCTTGCACATCAAGGAATCAGTATCACTTACTTCAGAGGACGGCCATTGCTCTTCAAAACCAATTGTTCTGCAATCGACTTACTACGACCGTAATGATCTACATGCTCGTCTAAAGGGAAATAAGGCAAGGCTTCATGGCCATTCACAATCTCCTTCCCCCCATACACAACATTATACGTGCTAACGTAGATGAGCCTTCGAATCCCCAACTCAATGCAAGCTTCCAGCACATGGCAGGTGCCGTTTATGTTCACCGCATCGACTCGACCGAATTGCAACATCTCTTTGCCAGACATGCCATACGAAGCAAGGTGGAAAACACAATCAGCACCACGCAGAGATCTTTCGACGTCAGCTTTGCGCGCAACATCCCCTGTAGATGCAGAAAATTCGACCCCAAATCAGCTTTCGAATCCAAAAGACAAAAAAGAAAGATCACTGACGATAGCTCAGGACAACTAAACCGGAAAATTCATAATTCACGGCGATTGAGGTTCAGTCACAACATCCACCGAAAGCACCTGTCCGTCCACACTTGTTAGATATTTTAACTACAATCACTCACTATAAGCCATGGCAACTCAGCATTTCAGCCTAAGAAAGCACCAAAGAACGAGCATCCCATATCGATCTACTCGCACTGGTCTCCTAGACAAAAATTTCCGCACTTTCCTCGCATTTCAAATCGCCAGCGGCATTTCGCATCGCCTCCGAAGCAAGACGAATCGATCGCCTACTCGGACATCAGCACGACAACAGAAATTCAGACACCAGTGAGCTATTCAACGCATCCAGACAAGATATCTACTTGGGAATCACTCCCGGCAGCACCGAGCCGCGATTCAATTTGGGGCCGATTACGAAGCAAAGCGATCGGAACCTACCGCGGATGCAGTGGACCCCATGGTCCTGGAGATCGCGCGACCAGGGGGAGGCGAGGCGGAGGTCAAAGGATCGGACCTCGCGAGCGCCTCGCCGGGCCAGCTCCTTGCAGAGCGCGGCTCCGACGAAGCCCAGCCCGCCGGTGACGACGAAGACGTTGTCCTCTATTCCCTCGTTTTCGCTCAGATGCATCTTCTCCTTCTCCTCCTCCTCCTCCTTCTGCTTCTGTTCTGAGTCGCGGGAGGAGGGATCGAGGACGGAGGAGGGATCGAGGACGGACGGGTCCGTCACTTCTGTTTAGAGCGAGTGAGCGAGTCACCGAGTCAACACCGTGGCGACCGGTCCATCGGCTCTGACTCGGCAGGGTCAACGCGGGCATTTATTCCGGTCGGACCGTTGGCACTTCCCATGAAGGTTTTCTAAGGCACAATGAAAAAAATCTCTTTATTTTTTTTATTTTTTTAAAAAATCGCATTACATCCGGTATGTAACATTGCTTTCTTGAAGGTTCAATTATTGTTGGAGGTCAATCCAAATTATAGAGGCATCGGCTTAATATGGTAACATGTATCTGCATTTTAAGACTAGACTATTAACATCGTACTTGCATAAAATCCATTTTACCATTTAAGGTCTAGTCCTCTTCTTTAAAGATTCTTTTTTTTGGGTCAAGCGGTTAATACAAGTCGGAGAGTGTATTATGCATATCGAATATCTTAAACTTGAGCAAATTGATGATATGAGAAATAAGCATCATCACGTAGTTGATAAAGAGAGATATATGCACATATTAAAAAGTTTAACATGGGATATTTCAACATCCTGCTCACCTACAAAATGGGTGATGTGTGAAATTTGACAAAGAGCGTGGACGTACACTCGAAATAAAATTAGAGAGACTAAAAGTTAATGATAAGTGAAGGGTGATTATATTTATATAAAGAGCATATAAACCTCAATAGCAAGATGAATTTGAAAGGAGGTGTAGCTATTGGTGTTCTTTTTGTTAGAAAATCTTTTAGCTACGTTTGGTTATTTGGATTTTTAATCAGGATAAGTGGATAGGATAAGATATGAAATTTAGGGATTTTGTTATATCCTATCAACTGTTTTGTGCAACGTATAATAATTTTTCATCTCCTTTTAATTTTTAATTTTTAATTTTTTCCCCTCCATCATTCTCTAATAAAATTTTATTAAATAGTAAACTGTACTAGTATACCTAAAATATGTGATAAATATAAATATATATTTATATTATAAGATAAAATTAAATTTGAATATATAAACAAAAATAATATTTTTTTAAAAAATAAAATTTTATTTTTTTGTTATTTTGAATTGCTTATTAGAATTCAAATATTATTTATATTAAATCTAGTTTTAATTTTATTAATTTAAGAATTTTTTTATTTGAGAAAAATAACTTTCTTATTATAAATATTAGAAATCCTATCTATTTTTATCCCACCTCCCCATGGTATAATTTTATCCAGGTTATATTCCATTTATATATGATTTTATCCTATTTTGAGTATGCACCAAATGAAAAATATAATAAAATTTATCCTATCTTGAATCTTATCTTGACTATCAAATACACAGTGTAAATTTGTACAAAGAACTAACTCAAATTGATACAAATGAATGCATCATGTCTAGACAATAGCATAACCTTTCCCATAATATTAGTGCAAATGCAAGGGAGAAATAGTTCTCTAAGCTAGCATATTCAAACAATAAATAGTTCTATCACATCCAACAGCACTATGGGAAAATCACAAAAATATTCCTAAACCTATTGTATTTGTGCCATTTCAGTCATAAACATTTTTTTTTTTGGCTAATTGAGTCCTAAATCGTTTGTATTTGTGCCAATTTAGTTAGCATTAACATGGATGTTGGCCATTCTACATGTTATCACTGGTGTTGATGTAGATACTTGTTAATAACATTTTAAAATATTTTTCATTTTTTTAATTGTAGTCTTTCTCTTTTTTTTTTTCATCACTCCTTCGGCAATCGGCCAGAGGCAGGGTCCCTCCCTTGTCAGCCGCAGGGAAGCTTGGCCATGGCTGGGTGAGGCTCAACCTCACCAATCGAGCCTCGGTAAACCTCAAGCCCCATCCAAGCCGCTCGCTAGGTTGGCAAGGGTTGAGCCTCGCTGGCCATGCTCGACCATGCTAGATTCGGCGAGGGCGAGCATTGCCAGCCTAGCAAGTGGCCAGGGTGAGGCCGCCCCTACAGCCTCTAGTGAGGCCAGAGGCTGGTTGAGGCTTGACTGGCGAGGTTGAGTCTCACCCAGCCTTGCCAAACTTCACTGAGGCCAATGATGTCCCTTATTAACCTTGCCTCTAGTTGGTCGCTAGTGGCGATTGGCTGGATGAAGAAGGAAGTGATTAAAAAAAAAAGCGAAAGAAAAAAGAAAAGGAAAAATTAAATAAAAAATAAAAAATAAAGAATATTATAAAAATTTGTTCACATTAGTATTGTGATGTTGTATAGGATGATTGGGGGCCATGTCAGTACCGATTGGCTAAAATTGGCCGAAGTGACTTAATTGACACAAATATAAATGGTTTACGATTTAATAGGTTAAAAAAAATTTAGGACTAAAATGACATAATTGCAATATGCTTAGAACTTTTTTGATGATTTTCCTAAAAGTGATCTACATACACATGAGAAGAGATCTGCCCAATTAATTAGTTTACAAAAAGAGAGAGGCACGTCAATGGAATTATAGGGTATCTCATTAAGATTATTTAAACATTAACTCACTCTCTTGATTCCTCCATTGATTATTCTATTTCCTTATTTTTTCAATAATTCCACTATTATGTTGGGATATTAAAATGATTTTTTTTATCACTATTATTAAAAAAGATAATTCCTCTGGTGGAGAGTCTCAAGCCTTGCTAGTCAGGTGAGCTCAAGGCCTTGAGCTCGCCCCTTGCGAGTCGGCTGGGGACGAATTGCCAGAGGAAGCAGAGGGGATGGTGTAAGAGGAAGTGGAAGAGTGATGGAGAAGAAAAAGGAGAAAAAAAGAGAAAAAAAAAGAAAAAGAAGAAGAGAAAAGTAAAAATAAAAAAAAGTAGTTAATTTTTTATATATTAAAAACTTTGATTTTTTTACTTAGATAAAATAATAAAAATAATCATTTTCTGATGAAATCCAAAAATTAGAAATTGTTTTCGATCATATATCACCAAACAAAGAAAAATTAATTGTATTCCTAGATAATGCTTTCTCGAAAAATATTTTCCTTTATTATGAAGTTTTTCATGAAACAAATATATTATTAATATGATAAGAGTTTCTTGTCCCCTTAGTTTATGTACTTCCCATTCCAAACTTGGGATTTTAGAGTCTTCTCTCTGTTATTGCGCAAGTTTGCGTGCTTGCAATTTACCAGTCAGGCTGCGAATTGATCCATCTGTTTTTACTTAACTCTCTACCATGTCAATTGGTATAAGAGACGGCGAGATTGCCGGAGAACAGACCCAGTCTGGGTTTGACAACAATGGTGCAGTCTTGCTGACGATGATTAGTGGAGCGTTGGTTGTCTTAAGGCACCTAAGTGAGCCATGGAACAGAATTGGCAACGAACGGCTCGGCCAGGGGGAAACTAGAAAAGGGCTGAGGAACTAGCGCCAAGGCTAAATAACGCCCGCAACCAACCGTTGGAAGGACCTGCTTCGGTGGTTTGGAACATATGTTATCTAGCTTGTTGGAAAAATATGGCTTCGAATTGGGTAGAACTATGAAGTCAGATCTTTAGAGTAATCAAGTCAGACTTTGAGGCGTAATATCACTTTCTTTAAGGATTTATTTGCCCCACAAAGTTGCTAATGGTCATCGGAAAATATCCTCCAAGATACAACAAAATCTTAAATGAGAAATACTAGATACTAGATAGCAATTCTAGTATTTCTCCAAAGCTCATGGGAAACAATTGAAAATAATGACTATAGTTTCTTTCGAAAGAAAACGAAAAAATGGAAGAAGATGTTAGTTTGATCTCAAAACAAACATACTTATATCTATCTTTCGAATAGAGTCAATTTTTCAAAAGGTTGCAAAAAAGAACAAAGGCAACCTTTCCCGAAAGGTTGTAAAGTGAATGAGTACGTCTAAAAGGTTATGTTGAAAACACATAAAAAATTTGGAATTAAATAAATAAAAAATAAAAATAATGCTAACTTTTTCATGAATAGTCGCACTATTTCAACAAGACATTATGGTTAATTTTTATAGAAATAAATCAGAATTTTTGAATAAATATAAAAAAAAATAATCGTCGGTTAATGCCAAATCTTGTTCACGTGTGCACTCACATCTTTTCGATGTGGGACAAGATACATTTTCATTTGTTTTATAAACAAACTACCAACAATCCCTCACTTTTATTTGTAAAACAAAAACAATAAATAAAACGTTAGAAATATACAACCAAAATTTCTGTGAGATTAATATATATACATAAAGGTCTCTTTCGAGTTACTTCTACTTAGTGCAAGTATCTCAAAACTCTATCAAAGTGACAAGTAGCTCGGCTTTAAATTTGTACTTTTATATAATAGAGCCGGATATATCGCACATACACTAACCTCTTGTTTCTGCAAGAAGTTCTATATTACTCCGCATTATTATGACATTGTACTTGATTCTGTTTTATGAGTTCTCTAGAAAACAACTCTAACTTTCGTAAGAAGCGGCACCACTTCTAAGCTCATATAGGTGAAGTATTTACAATGTGCTTCTATTACAATTAACACATTACAAATTTGTATTATACTTCATTAATAATTCAATTCAACCTATAAAACGTAACAGACAATATTGACTTCTCATATCAGGGTTACGTTAGTATCGAACAATCACATTCAATAACTTGTTCTTACTCATTAAACCTTGTAACTAGTGATGTTCTAGAAAGAGGCCGGGTTACCATTATTGGTGATTTCAATTAAAGGGTTTCAGCCCCATTTCTTATGAGGTCATTATTACCATGTGTTTTGGTAAAGCTTTCGTCGAAGGATTGACAAGATTATTAATTGACCTCATGTAGACAATTGTTATGGTACCATATTTAATCAATTATCTCACATACTCATGTCTTATACTAATATGTCTAGACTTACCATTATAGATGCTATTATAAGCTCTTGCTAAAGTGACCTGACTATCACAAAGAATAGAAATAGGAGGCATAGGACTAGACCATAATTTGATATTCAACAACAAATTCCTAATCCGTTGAGCCATTTTCCTAGTTGTCGCTAAAGCAATGAATTCAGATTCTATCATTGAGTAAGTTATGTATATTTGTTTCTTGCTCGTCCAAGAAACAACACATTCACGAAATATGAAAATTAATCCATTAGTAGATTGTTTATCTCTCACACTTGTAACCCAACTAACATCGGCGTATGCTTCTATTATAGATGTATTAATATAGAACAATAAGATAATAAAAAATTCTGGTAATGACCCTCTAATGTTTTATACTGGGATTACTAGTATACCTACTCGACTTTCATACAGAATAAGCAATATCAGGTCTAGTACAATGCATCGCATACATTAGAGCCCCTATAACACTTGCATATTCAAGTAAAGCTATTACTCTACCGGTATTATAATTTAATTTAATACTGAATCAAATGGAGTACACATTTCTTTGAAGCCAAGATGTTTAAATTTATTTAACATCTTTTCCATGTCATTACTTTGGCTTAAAGAATAACCCCCACTATTTTTTTTTTTTAATTCTAACACCCAATAAGGTATTGATTTCACTCAAATCTTTCATTTTAAAATGAAAGTTAGATACTTTTTTGTTCAATGACTCCAATCACATTGGCTCCATAGTCCCCTTCAAATATTCCCACTTCAAGACTATTTTAAGAGGCATTCAAGAGATCTATATCCACTCCGCCTTTCCCATTGGGGATGAAGCACCCCATGACGCGAAGAAGAATGGAGTCAGGTCGTGCAACATATTTATTCCTCTTCAATGAAAATCCACAGTAAAAGATTCAACCTGCTCAAAATAAGTGCAAACTTATAAACGGGATGTTCACACGGTTAATTTCCAGCAAGCTATTAACCATTGATGATGGCACATTTAATACCTAAAGAATTTGGCATGCAAGACTGCATCATTTCGCCATAACATGGAGTCACATACACATCCTAAAGTGCCTCGGGTTGACTACATTAGTTTTGATGTTCTTCACTGATCACAGAATTATGTCAAATCTATTACACTATATGTCAACGAATGTTCACGCGGGAATTGCCAAGTTCTAGTGCCGTAAATTCGATGCCACTACAATGACCATTACCACTCTCATAAACCAATAGATTTATCATTTCACGAGACCATAAGAAGACATTATTTTAATCTTTGCAACTTCTCGCATGCATGCACTCTAGAAAGCAATGCAACCCCAGGGGAACAACCACCCTTCTTAAGGAGATGATAATCCAATGTAAAAGTCGGAGCAGAATAATAACTTCGGCATATAATTTGTGTACGTCAACCGATGGATAAAACTAGGCATTGATGAACTCAGATCAGAGACCAAATCCATAAAAAAAAAAAATATGTGCTCAGATTTTCGGTCTTAACAACAAAGAAACGTAAGCAAAATTAAGTAAAATGCGTGGGGATCGGATTTAACCAACCTTGGTTGCATCTCGAAATGATTCTCTCAAATTGAAGGATCCCTGACTGAGAATCTCCAGAAGCGAGCCAAGCATTCATAGTTAAATGGAAGCACTATCTACCAGATGAAGAGCAATCGAATCGTAGACACCCAATTGCAGTAACAAAACAACGAAACATCGAAACATACAAGAGAGAACGAAGAAGTAGAAGAAGAAGGAACTATCAGATTAGCATTTTGGCACATTCCTCATGGCAACCCACAACCCATGTCGGGATTCGATAAAATTGAATCCCACACGGTGCGCATAATTTGTTGCCGATCGCTCTTGCCGAAATCTCTCTTGTCATCGAGTCCCCCAATCACCATGCGCACAAATAACAAAAAGTGAAGGAAAGAAAAGAAAAGACTCACGGATCCTCCGGATTTCCTTCATCCTCAGTAACTCCACCAGAAGATCCAATTGATTTTGTGAATGGACAAGGAACGTGCAGATCAGGCGATGAAGGCTTGCGTTGACAACCAACGCTTGATTCATAACTTTAATCTGCTTGACTCCATTGTTGCAAATAAATCCTTAAAATTGTTGGAAAAATATGGTTTTGAATTGGGTAGAACAATAAAATCGGATTTTTAGAGTTATCACTTTCTCTAATGATTTATTTGCCCCACAAAGTTGCTAATGGTCACCGGCAAATACCTTTTAGGATACAACAAAGTCTCAAATGAGAATACTAGATAACAATTTTAGTATTTCTCCAAGTTCTCTCATGGAAAATAATTGGAAATAATGACGGTAGTTTCTTTCGAAAGAAAACGAAAAAATGGAAGAAGATGTTAGTTTGATCTCAAAACAAACGTACTTATATATGTCTTTTGAATAGAGGTAACTTTTTAAAATGTTGCAAAAAAGAACAAAGACAACATTTCGGGAAATGTTACAAAGTGAATGAGTATGTCTTAAAGGTTATGTTGAAAAGACATAAAAAATTCGGAATTAAATAAAAAATAACTGTAACTTTTTCATGAACAATCGCACTTTTTCAACGAGACTTTATGGTTAATTTTTATAAAAATAAATTAGAATTTTTCAATAGATATAAAAAAAAATGATCGTCGGTTAATGCCAAATCTTGTCTACGTGCATACTCACGTCTTTTCGTTGTGGGATAATACACATTTTTATTTGTTTTATAAACAAACTACCAACACGGCTTGCCCAGAGGGAATCGGGTTCGAACAGGGACAGCTAGGGAGACGACTTTGGAAGTCAACAAGAAGGTCGCGGCTTCAGCCTACGCGGAAAGGAGGATCGACGATCCTTGTCCCATTCCGAAACGAACGTCGTAAAATGCCCGCGCAAGGAAATGTCACTTCATTGAAGAACGTTAAAAACAAGCCGAGTATTAGCTCCTCTTTAAACACTTGTAGAGCTTTATGTGGTTGGAGAAGACATTGAAGTTGACCCTGATAACTCCAGCTCATAACAAATTACATAACAGGCTCAAATGGCAGATAGTCAAATGGCAGGTCCCGGAGTCATAGTCCAATCCAACGACACGAATTGGGTCTCACAAAATGAGAGGCAAAGGAAGGCCGACCCATCCGTTCGCTTCGACTGCATTCAAAAATATCATCGTCGAAGTAAACCGCCTTGTCGCTTCTCAGCATTCAAATACATCATCATCAAAGGAAACCGCCTTGTTGCTTCTTAGGCGTACGCTACGAAGCAATGATTTCCATTGCTCTGTATCTTCTCCTCCATCATCTTTATAACCCGACCACAACCATTGCGCAACAAAAGCATTAGACTGCTGCATTCGAAGGTTGTTTCTTGAAGAAGCAGAACTTTGCGACGAGCGACCATGTCGCTGAGAGTTCTCTCTGCACTCGACGCTGCCAAGACACAGTACTACCACTTCAAGGCCATCATCGTGGCAGGTAAATTAGCTTGTGTACTTCGCATCTCAATTCCAACAATTAGTACTCACGTCATGGGTTGTTCTGTTTCGTGAATCCGGTTCGATTAGTTATCGTGTGCATCTTCAATTTGATAATCCCACTTACGGAAAATGCATCGTTCTGTTTCGCTCAATATCATTCTGAATTCGTGCGTCTTGTGCTCGATAAAGGAATGGGGATATTCACCGATGCCTACGACCTCTTCTGTATCCCGCCGATCGCGAGAATGCTCGGACATATATACTACAAATCCAATAGCAGCCGAATCCAGCCTGCCGCCGAAGCAGCCATGCTGGCCGTCGCTCTACTGGGCACCGTGATCGGACATCTTGTATTCGGCTGGCTCGGCGATCGTGTAGGGAGGACGCGTGTGTATGGCTTTTCCTTGATTCTCATGATGGCCGGCTCAATCGGGTGCGGATTCTCCATGGGCACAACACAAGCCCGTGTCTTGGCGAGTCTAGGGTTTTTCAGGTGATCGAAGTGCTAGAACCCACCGCCACGTCAGATTGTAATAATTAGTCTCTATTCAATTTTTCTGAGTACTGATAACACACGAGCATCTCTCTTTAATTAATTTCAGGTTCTTGCTTGGGTTAGGGATTGGAGGAGACTATCCGCTCTCGGCGACGATCATGTCGGAGTTTGCTAACAAGAGGAAGCGCGGTGCATTCATAGCGGCCGTCTTCTCGATGCAAGGGATTGGGATTCTGGCGAGCTCAATTGTCACGATGGCGGTGTGCAGGATATTTGGCACGAAAGATCACAGGACAAATGACGCTGATATCGCCTGGAGGTTGATATTGATGCTGGGTGTTGTTCCTACCGCATTAACATATTACTGGCGGATGATGATGCCTGAAACTGCAAGGTATATACATATCCTTCTTTGCTTAATTTATCTTCTTAATTGATTAATCAAATGATCGTTTCATTTTGTTGATAAAGATTTGTTTGGTCTATGGTATTTACGGCTATGATCAAGCATGTCTCTCTCTTTGGTTGCTGGGATTGTGTTAGTCCTCCTAGAGACATCGTCCCCATAGATTCTTAGGAGCATTTGCTGGGTGCTGCTGAATGTACTAAGTTTCTCGGCCAACGACCCAAAAGACAAAACAGAGTTAGCCCAGTCGTGCCGAACAATTCATGTAGACCGTGGAGTCTGTTATTTCGAACCTTCACGGTTTTGTGGAACACGTTAGAAGTAGTGATGTATTTGAATTGAATTCGTGTTGTTATTGAAAAATTTGCTAGTATCGGTTTGCATATGTTAAATTTGTGCTATGATCGGTCCCTCTAAGAAAACACTTGCAAGAAATGGGTTTCGTGAATTATTGTTGAAGAACTTTCTAAAGATGCTGACACATTTCTATATATATATTTTTATGGTATAATTAGGTACACCGCTTTGGTGGAGCTAAATGTGCTCCAGGCTGCCCGGGACATGGAGCGAGTCCTAGACGTGCCCTTGAGCCAGATTGCCGAGGTAGATCTCGTCCCGATCCCGCCATCCTACCCTCTCTTTTCCAGGAAGTTCTTCTTCCTTCACGGTCGCGACCTCCTTGCTTGCTCCGCCTTGTGGTTCCTCATCGACATCGTCTTTTACAGCAGCAACCTCTGCCAATCCCACATCTTCAAAATAAACGATGATGGCAGTGCCTTTGAGGCTGCCTTCAAGGTCGCGAAGCTCCAGGCCAAAGTGGCTTGCTACTTTACAATCCCCGGTTACTTTGCCGCCGTCTTCCTCATCGATCGTGTTGGGCGACTGAGGATCCAAGTGGTTGGATTCGTCCTCATGGCCGGCCTTTACTTCTTCTGCACATACCTATATATAAAACACAACACGGGCATACTTTTCGTGATGTACGGCATGGCCTTCTTCTTCGCCAATTGTGGGCCCAACACGACCACGTTCATTGTGCCAGCTGAGCTGTTCCCTGCGCGATTCAGGTCGACGTGCCACGGGATCGCTGGGGCTGCGGGGAAGCTCGGGGCAATGATTGGCTGTGCGGGGTTCTTCCTTATCTCCAAGGGTGTTGACGACCCAAATGGGGACGAGGAGAGTTCAAGGATAGAAGTTATCCTGATCACATTGGGTGGGATTTGCATGGTGGGGACGGCGGTGACCATGTTGCTCACGAGGGAGACGATGGGGACATCGCTTGAGGATAATGAGAAAGAGTACGAGGATGGGTCTGTTCAAGGCTAGTGCTTTCCATAGTTCGTGGTTACAAAATACGATCATGTTAAAAAAATTTAGAATGTTGCGGAAATGTAGTGTTAATACGGTGATAATTTGTGGTTTGAATTTGTGTGCAAGTATAGATGTGTATAGTATTTATTTGGTAGAGGATGGACAAGAGACGAGATGGATAATACAAGATATAAAAATCATGGGATCAACGGAGAATAATTTTATTATTTGCATAAAATAATTTGACGGAGGTATTGATGGAGGAGCATTTTGATATGGAGTTTTAGGTAATGTGTCCTTGCCTATTTAGAAGAGATTCTCCGACTTCAAGCATAAGAATTTTGACTTTTTCACCGCCATAGTACTGCTAGAAGACAACTCATTTTCTTCTCCAAGTATTCTGGCTTCCCACGTAGGACTAGAAACTTAGGCCCGGTTTGTTTGTGTTCATTTTTTCTGTTCATGAACACAATTCATGTTTTTTTTTGTTCCGAGGAATAAAAAAAGAACAGAAATGCATTTGTTTGGGTTTTTGTTCAAAATCTATTTTTTTTTTTTGTTTCAGGAACAAATTTGGAACATAAACAAGAAAAAAAAAACTCATTTCTTATTTCTAGAACACTTCTGAGAAATAATTTTTCTCTCTCCTCATTTTTTTCTTCTCTTTATTTTCTTCTTCTTTTTTCTTTGGCCGGTGGCCGGCGATCGGCCGTCGAGGGCCGGAAACCTCGCCGGAGCGTCGCTGGCCCTCAACGAGGCTGGCGATCAGCCAAAAGGAAGAAAGAAAAAAAAGAAAAAAGAAAGAAAAAAAGGAAAACAAAAATAAAAATATTAAAAAATTAAAAGAAACAAAAAAATTACACAAGTTTACTAAACGTGTTTCTGTTCTTTTTCTATTCCAGGAACAAGTTTACCAAATGCGTTTTTCTGGTAAAAAATTGTTTCTTGGAATAGAAATAATTTTTTCTAATTATATTCCCTGGAATAATTTTTGAATAGAAACGTTACCAAACGCACCATTACTAGCTAGGGATTGGCCCTAGGCTTCTCTAGATTGCTTGGTTAACTAGCTGCAGCTAGATCTTCAAGTTCTTGACTTCATCATTAAACTAGTAGTTTCTAGAATTAGAAAATGGATCACAATTTCCAACATTGACACTACACCCAAAACTTGAGTCCATATATACAAAGGTTATTGGCCAATATAAATCATGACAAATACGTCTTTCATAAAACTCATCGGCGGAATGCTAAATAAGCTCATCAATCATGAATGTCATAATAATACAATCCACAAAGTCCATCGATGAAATGACTCAATACCAATCATAAATACCATAATAGTACATCCCCAGAGCTGTTGATGAAATGCCTTAATAAGCTCATCGATCATGAACGCTATAACTGTACAATTCACAAGTATGAATGATAGAATGTTTGATGAACTCATCGATCACGAGTTTCCAACGAATAGCGTTTAAAGAGAAGTACATGACATGTGGCCACGATAATGCGCATGAGTTAAGCTTTGAATCACAGAGAATCGACCTAGGGATAACGGTAACTAAGGAATTAGAAGCAGTTAAAAACCATCCCCAGAGTAACGCGTAAGTCAAGGGGGTTTAGAGATTTTCGAGGGAGAAGATCATGATGCATAACGAAATGGCTCGATAAAGATGCGGAGGAATTAAAGTAGATATATCTCTTGATATCTCTCAGCAGTTTAGCTCAGACAATAAACTGCGAGCAAGAAACACGCAACATGAGTCAAGGCATTATAAATTCCGAAGAGCCCAGCAGAGTTTGAAGAGGAGAAGATCATTCGCAACAGGTTGATTTTGGGTTCAAATTCTATCTAAGTTGGAATTTCAAATTCAAATTAGATCGGGTTTCTTGTTTCCAGTTTTTGTCTTTGACTATGAAAGCTTTCCAGTCGTGTATTGTAAACATTGTATGTTCTCTACCCGCTTCATTGATATCCATTAAGAACTTTATGTTCAATTTCAGTTATTGACTAAGCATGACATCTAAGAATGTAAGCCATATTTATTTAGGTTCACTGAAGTCTCTTGCAATTTCCTGATTTTTTTTTTCAATTTGTTGTTTGCATGTTATTTTAGTAATTCACTTTACAAAGTCCTTGAAATTTTAAGGCACATTAGAATCCATTTCCTTCTAATTCGAAGTCCAATTTAATACAGTAATCGGCATTTGATCATTCTCGCTTGGACATCAATCATTAAAATTACTGAGTTTCTTGCGACTACAACTTGAAAAATGTTTGTAGAACCTCTATATGATGTATCAAACTAAATTCACGTAAGCATTCGACAAGGAGAAAACAATTGGACTGTCATAAATTGACAAAACGACGCAAGAAGCGGGAGAAATATAATTTCTCATTAATGAAAATAAGTTCTCAAAAGTCGAGTTAAAACGAATTTTGTTAAAAAGTGATTTGCGCACTCATACTTAACAAGTGACTCAATAAATAAAGGTCATTGTTCTTGTGATATACTCAATTAATATATTGAAATCAATTATTTTCTCATTGAATATGTTGAATAAGTTCCCGGATGAATCTCCATGAGGCCTTTTATTTTTTGTTCCTGGAGGAATCGCTCATTCAACAATGCTTGACGACTGATCACTGTCTAGATCCTTTCTCCGCAATGTTTAGTGCAAGAACTTGTTTCGGCAGTCAATCATAATTCTATTTCCATGCAATCATGGATTATTTACGACATTTTCTTTTCAAATTGTAGGGGTGATGCACTCCATGTTGAGTCGAAAGACTTCGACCTATGTTGCTCCGTCATGTCTGTTTGGCGAATCTTTGTTCTATTGGAATCATTTCTATTAAAAAAGAAAGGACACGTCGTTTTTGCACTAAGCTGAATTAAGATTAAGAGCGAGATACGTCCTTTTTCTTTAAATCTGATGATCTGGCACTTCGTGCCTCCCGGTCTCTCAAGCACTTCCTACGAGAAGAAACATGTTAGTTGTCCATATAGAATTAGACTAAGATTAGGAATGAAATACACTCTTGTTGACACCTGATTTCTAGTCAATGTAGCATTAAAAGGTAAAAATTGAGTTTTGGGTTTCTGATCGCAATGAAACCCCATTTCTCGGTCAAAAAGTATCGTTTTTCTTTTCTTTCTTTTGCATTATTATTTTTAAGTAATTTCTAACTAAATTTTAAGAAAAACTCGAAAAGCCAAACGGTTGACTTTCAGGTTAACTTTTTGGTCAATCCTTTGACCAAAAGTCAATCATGAGTGAAAAACTAACTTTTCACTCAAAAAGATTCCATTTAACTTTAATTTCATTTTTTTTTCAACTCAAAAATTCAAAAATTTGACCAAAAAATTAATCTTTTAGGAAAAGACAACTAAAGGGTTGACTTTTGGTTAAAAAAATGCAAACAAATGCAAAAAAATAAAAAAAAATAAAAAAAAATATTTTTTTAATGTCAATTTGACTTTTGTGTCGAAAATTTCACAAAATTCAACAAAGAACCTTGATTTCTGAATTTTTCAGTTTTAGGTTCTAAATCGACGAAAAATAAAGTTACTTTTATTCTAGTCATAATTAGGTGTAGTTTCTTCTTTGACATTTGGTTTATGGACTATTTGAAATTTGCTTGCGAATTTAATTTCGTGATTTACCGTGTCAAAATGCGAATTGTTGTTTTGAGCCATAATTAGGAGACCAAAATCAATCATTCATGACTAGTGAACGGACCATTGTTTCTCACTCTTTTCATAAGATGAGTCCAAATATGGGGTCAATTTTGGGAGATTCGCTTGGATGCATTCTAATTTGGTCGATTTGGCGTGTTCAAAGATTAGAAAGCCTAGCTAAGGTGCTTCAATTTATGTATTTCGACTTCACCCATTCTAGACTAGAGTGCAATTGAAGTAATTGAGCTTTAATTTGGCTAGTTGAAGTTCCATTGAAAATATGAGTTTAGTTTGTAGCATCGCTTCAATAGAAATTCAATGAATTTGAACATTTTGTGCACAATTAGTTGACTTGAGATAACCCAATTGCATCTCATTTAATCCGATTCATATAGAAATATTTGATTTCGTTTAAATTGGGCAAAATAATAATAATAAAATCAGAACAAAATTCAGACAAAAAGTTAACCCGGTCAACTTGGCGTTAACCAGATTTGACCAGCATTGACCAGCGAATTTTTCCGGCCATCTTTTGGTCAGAAACCATCTGCTGGCCCACTTCATGCCCAATGCATCTACACCCTTAATTTTCAAATTTCCAATTTTGTTCCGGATTTTATGAAATTCGTAAGTTAATCCCCCACATTATGAAAATTGCAAAAAAGACCCCAATTAGTACCCAATTGATCATCATCCTTTCATTAAGAATGCATCGTAGCCATTGAAATAAGCATGTGCTCAATGAGGGTGCTCATAACAAATTGAACAAACCAATTACTAAGAAGACCAAGCCTTAGCCTTTGGATTAATCCAAGGGCTAAGATTTGATCTTGTCCAAGACTACATAACCAATTTTCCCTCTAAATTTAAGGGGGGACTCATAATTTGAGATCTACTTTCTCTCACTAAGATTATCTCTCTACATTCCTCTCCATCTTTCTTCAAGCTTCGGCAAAAATCAAGCAGAATTCAAGGAAAAATGAAATAAGAGTTTGCTTCAGAAGCTAGGCAATTTTTAGCACTGATTCTCTCTCCGCCCTTGCATTCTCTTTGCAATTCTCTCAACAGAGGCTTTCTTTTTTTCTCATTTTGTTTCATTCGAGCGAGCATTTCAAGAAGAAATCCACTTATTCTCTCTCTAGCGCAAAATCTCCATGGATTTCTTCTTGCCGAAAGACAATGGAGGCCAGCGATTTTGCATTTTGTGGAGAAAATTGATCCGGTTTTGCAACAATCTCCTTGAACTTTATTGTGTATTCGAAGGAAAAGATTAACAGCAAAAGTCAATTCAAACTCAAATTTGAGATTAAAGCTAAGTCTTCTCAAACTCTACTTTGATATTTGTTGTAGTTAGATCCGTACTTCCGCAACTTTTGTTGAGTCGATTTTATTGATTTTTGTTGAAGAAAATGCATCGACATTGCGACTTCGAAGAGGCAGCAATGATTTTCAAGTAGGAAGCAAATGCGTCCATTGATGAATCTCAAAGCTTGGAGGTCGACGTTGAAAAGTTCCAAGCATATAAGATGGATTCGAGAAAAGTGATCGTGATATGCAAGAATCATAAATCAGAGCTTGAAGATCGGTGCTGAACAACTCTTATACCAGAATCTGACTTGGCGTTCCTCACATTCCATGATCCTCGAAGCAAAATCAGAGCTAAGTGCTCCATTTCCTTTTTCTATTTTGATTGCAGAACAAATTAGACTTCGATTCTTCACTGATTTCGATGTATATTTTTTGTAAAATAGGAGCTTCATCGTCTCTGAATGAGACTAGGCTAGTTCATTATGAGTTGAGGTAAGTGCGATAAAACCCCTTTTAATAGCGTTTGATGAGGCGAGAGCTTCTCGTGTTGTGACTCATGATCGACAATGAAGGTTCGGGGCCAGGATGTATTGCAAATCTGATTAAAATCAATGCTTGTATGATCTAGAATTGATTGTAGTTGGATTATGAGATTTTGTGATTTTCGAGTTTGGATGAGTGACTTTCTGTTTTGGCTTGATTGATACCTTAGATGAGTTTATTTCAACTTGAGTTCTCTTAGGCTTAGATAATAGATATCCCAAGCTTCGAAATGATAGGTCACACACCCCAATCAAGCATCGTTTGCCCCTCAAAAAATATCTCCGAAGATGAGCGATTCTGCTGTAGTTTAGTTGGATTTTCGGTTCTGTTTTTGCTTCGAAATGAGACTTTACTATTTTTGTGTAGCATTCTGTGATGATTTTTGGATAATATTTCCTTCATGAGTTTTGTTCCAAATATTTTGTGCATATCTTGTAATTTTTTCATAATTTTTGGATGTACTTAACAAGGTCAGATCTACTCAGATCTGAGCCTAGGTTAATTTGTTCCATATTAATCTCTAATTTTGTCATTTTTGTGCTGATTTCTGTGTTGAGTTTTGGAAGAACTTACCTTCATAAAAGTTTCTATAATTTTATGGAGAATATTTTATAATTTTTTTCGTGATTTTTTTTGGATTAGTTTAATTAGGTCAAAATTGCTTATATCTAATCATCTAAACATAGGACAGTCTGTCCTGCATTGGTCCAAATTCTATTTTGATGAAATTGAGTCCACAAATGCACTTATTTGGTCTCAAATCCTTCATGAGAGTTAATATACATGATACATATGTTCAATTGGTGCATACTTTGCAAATTTTTGACATTGGCAAGTGAGGCATGAGTTAATGTTAAAATGTGCTACATCAACACATAGTCTAAATGTGCATCTATGTTTTGTCATATTTGCTGCGATTCATGCGATCATATTTAGAATTCAAATTCTTAACAAGAAACATTCATCATTGCATGTTTTGTATATAGGATTTTTTTGTAGGATTTTTTCAAGTCTTGGGATGGCTGAAATTAAGCACGTTCCGTGAAATTAATGCTGACATGAAATCTTGCCATATATGCATCTTACCATGTTTGTTTGAGATATTTAGAGACTAAATTTTGAATTATTGTTTTCTTGATACTTAAACTATATTTTATAAGATTTAAGTACATGTTCACGTTATTGCATTTGAGTGTCATTTTACATATTAAATTTGTGTCGCAAAAGAGCATGTTCACCTAGAAACCTTCAAGCATTTCATCATGAATCTTGAGTCATATCGTATTGTCATCAAATTGTATAACATCTTTTCATGCCGACTTAGGGTTAGATGATCATCCCAATTGTTTGTTGCATCCAATTCTATGTCGCATGTAATTTTTTGATGTCATTTGTGCATTACTTGAATGGTTTTGAGATTTGTTAATGCATGTTAGGGTTCTGGTTTTTAGTTATCGACATACATACTTTTAGAGATCTCGATCTTAGGGTATCAATTCGACCTAGTTTAGACTCAAGTCCTTCTAAAAATTTGAAAGGCACACTTAGAGGTTTTCAATGCTACTGATTTCATACAAGTCGCTTATTGTTTGGACCACTTTCCTTTTTTTTTTTTTTTTTAAACTAGATCAGAATCTAAACATAAGATCAAATTCGGACCCCTGTTTGGATAGACTTTTAATTTTTTGTTCCATTTTTTCTATTAGGATGATGTACTTTGCCTTTTAATAAAACTTATTTTTCAACATATTGGCTATGTTGTATGAAAATTTGGTGATTTTTAGATTTATTTTGATAGGACAAATCCTTGTGATATTGGCTAAGTGTCCTATTGTTTTAACAATTTTTTGACATGTTGTTACTCATTGTCTGATTTTTGTAAAATCATGTGTAGCTTGTTTAGGAAAGCTTCCTTCACGAAAGTCATTCATTATTATGTTGTACATATTAGAGAATTTTTTCATAACTAGATTGTTAATGAGTATTAATCAATTTTGTTGTCTTTACATGCTTGTTCTGAAATTTCCTAATATGAATATGATTGTGATTGTTTAGTCATACCTTTTAGGTTAGTTTGTGCATGGAATTAGGTCATGCCATCTTCATGGAAGCTGTTCTAAATACTTTGATATTTGTTGTTAAACAATTGGTATTTTCAAATTGTACATTTCAAAAATACTTTGGTACACGTAATATTTCCAAAAAACAATTTCTAAAAAATTCTTTTTCAAAGCTCAATTTGACTTAAGGAAAAATCATAGTTTGGACCATATTCAAAATGCTTGCGACACTTGTGAGTGCATTTATGCGAGTCCTGAGCTAACCTTGGCAATTGAATGTGTTCCATAACTTAGATATTCCTTAATCTTAAATATTTCCAATTTTTTCTTTTAAATCATGATTTAATATTGTGAAAGTTATGGTTTGAATTGTATTCAAAATGCACGTGACACTTGTGAGTGCATTAATGCGAGTCCCAAGCTAGCCTTGGCAATTGAATGCCTTTTATAGTCGAGACATCACTTTGTTTCAAGACTTTTCATGGATTATTTCGAAATATGTCTTTGAAATATCATATGTACCCCTCATACATATAATCACATTGTTTATTTAAAAACGTCTATATTTGTGATTGGCGCATGCTTTGGTAATAAGTGATTTGCCGACAACTCATTCATCTGTTTGATTGGTTGAGAAATAAGGTCCAAAAGACCTGCACGCATGTTTAATTTCTGCAATGCATGTGATTTTTGGATGAATGGTAGAGTTGATACATGATATCGAGAGAAAATGCTTATAGGCCATGTGAGAATACAATTGGTCAATAATTGCTATAAGTCACAAAAATAGATTGGGTAGGTGTTTTAGTGGGACCCTTGCATAAAAGACAAAGGCCGACCCTGATGCCTCAAAATTTGACTTTTGTATTGAACTTTCTTTAAATGATTCATTTTAACACGATGTTGTATTTTTTTTATTTATTTATTGTTTTGATGTGCATGCTTGTTTCTTTCCATTGTATGCACCTAGTTATAGGTTTCTAAATTAGGACCCCGAAAATGGAGAAAGCGCGAAGACGGTGGATGTCAATGTCCATTCCGATCATTATCATATATTATTCATTTCCCTCGATATATGTCTCGGATTCTCTTTGTTGTATAAAGCCCGACGAGTTGTGGGTTTTCTCTCTTCCTCTTATCTTTTTTTCAATTGCGTTTCTCTTTTATATTCTCTAGGATTGCACGATAGATTTACCGCTTTCCTTAATTGTTTACTTACTGTTTCATAATTTCAATTCTATTGATTGCTTTTTTTTTTTTTTTTCTAGAAATAGAATAGTATGAAAATGACCAACCACACATGATTGCTTAATCTAGGACTAACGATCCTGAAAATGTAAGAAAAAACGCATGGATATGTTAGGAAAACACAACTTACTGTTTAGGTACCGAAAGGGTGTTAATAGAAATATTAGTGTAACCCAAACCTCTGAACCTAGATATTTGGTTGTGTAGGAATCGAGGGAACACTCCCGACTCTCGATTAGGTTTTCTAGCCAACTCCCAAAACGAGGTTAATGGTGACTCCCGTCTTATTTTTAGGTTGTTATAAACAACTATACCATATAACTAAACCCGTCGCACGGGGTACGAGTTTCGATAAAACTCACTATGGTTTAGCATACTTAATATGGGAGTATCCCAAAGGATGAAGTGATGCCATCCTTATGGGTGAAGTGTACTGTCGAAAGGGTTACCATGGTAAAGGTACTCTTAAATCCAATATCCACACTCGACCTCTTCTCCTGAGGTGTGTTGCCTGTGTGGATATGGATCGCAACACGTCACGCAGGGTACAAGCTTGGGAGAGCTCGCGATCGCTAGAACTCACGAAAGGCTTGATTTGAAAGGCGAGGTGATGACGTCTTTTGAAACGCGAGCCGTGAGGGAACTCTCGTGATCAAGTACTCCTAAATTTGACATTTCCCCCTTTTCTCTCCTTGTGACAGGGAGGGATCGAGGCGGCGAGATTGGGTTGCGACAACCCTTTTCGCGTTTCATTGTGATTGGATTATGAGAGCTTGGTGAGATTACTGCCAAATTTTCTAAAAACTTAAGCTGTTAGATGAATGCGTGATTTATTATTTAAATATTTTAACATGGACGGTGTGGCATCCTAGGAATCAAGGGCAAGCCCTAAGGTGCCCTAAAGCTTTTAAATAGGTAATGAATTTACCTATTGGTTTGTGTTATAGCCTTAGTTCTTTCTTAAGGCTTTGTGCTTTGTGCCTTGAGTTTTTAATTTAGACTTAATTACAAGATAATTAACAAGGATAAATTTATGTGTTGCCATGTTTGTTATAGATTAAATTGTTATAGATTAAATGTTATAGAATTTTTAATTAGGTGTAATTAATTTTTAGTTTCAATTAAAAAAAAAGAAAAAAAGAAAGTTGGATTGGGCCTTAGGCCCAAGGGTGGACCCTAATGGGCCAAGTGGCCGGCCCATTAAGGCCCACAAGGTGGGCTGTTGTCGGCCCAAGGGAGGGGAAGAAGTGGCCGGCCCACTTCTTCCAAGAAGCCCAAGCTCAAAAGCCCATTTGAATTGGTTCTTGCCAAGTGGCAAGGAAGCCTTGCCATGCATTGGCTCTTGGTGAGGCAAGGCAATGATTGCCTTTGGGAAATCAAAAAGGGAAGAGTGGCCGGATGGGGGGAGGGCTTATCGCACGGTAAGAGAGAGAGAGAGAGAGAGAGAGAGAGAGAAGCTTGCGAGAGAGAGGAAAAGGCCGAGAGAGAGAGAGAGAGAGGAGGAGGAGCTGCCGTTTGCCGCCGTTCACCGCCGTTTGCCGCCGTTTGCCCCCATTCACCGCCGTTTGCCGCAGTAAGTCTCAGATTTTTCCTGAGGCAAATGCTTGGAATTGCAGGAAAACCATGGTACTGTTTGGAAGTCATCGTCCACAGAGGGCTGAAGCCTCTTCAGAAAGGGCTGAACCCCGAATGGAAGATATCCTGCAAGCATTGGCAAATATTGGAAATTTGATGGAAAGGCAGGCGCAGCAACAACCCGGAGCAGAACGCCGTACTCAGGGACTTGTGGAACAATTTTTGAAACTGAAGCCACCCAAATTCAGTGGCATTGGAAGTCCTGAGGAGGCGGAGCATTGGATTGATGGAATGGAGAGAATTTTCCGGTTGTTGGACTGCACTGATGCGGAGAAAATAACTTTAGCAGAGTACCAGCTGGAGGGAAATGCGAAGTTTTGGTGGAGAGCTTCAAGGGATACGATCTTTCCACCAGGTATTGATATAAACTGGGATGAGTTTGTCAGGGCTTTCAATAGAAAGCATTTTTCTGACTGTACCAAGGATAAGAAAATCACAGAATTTGTTCAGCTAGAACAAAAAGATCTGTCAGTGGACCTGTATGAGGCTAGATTTTCTGAACTATCTAGATATGCTCCTAGACTGATTGAGGATCAAGAAGAAAAAGCTAAGACATTTCTGAAAGGGTTGGGAACTGACATTAGAAAGCAACTGGTGCCTTTGAATATGAGAGATTACAATGAGATCTATGAAAGGGCACAGTTGGTGGAACAGGAGCTGTTAAGAGAGCGGTCTGAGTTTAAGAAACCGTGGAATTCTAATGATGTAAGAAGGGGTAAGAGACCCTATTCTGGTCAAGGTCAGACTTGGGATGCGAGGAAGAAGAGTAATTTTGGAAACTCTGGGGGGAGTAAGGAGTGGTCTGAATATAGGGAAAGCACCCTATCGGCCTGGTGTTTGTCAAAGGTGCAATGGACGGCACGGCCCAGGACCTTGTAATGGGCAACAAAAGTGCTTTGGTTGTGGACAAGTGGGCCATCTTAGGAGAAATTGCCCACAAGAGAGGTCGCAAGTGAGTGCTGGCTCAGTGCGACAGGGATATCAGAGTGCTGTCAAATCAAATTTACAAGGAAATCCCCAAAGGCTACCAGCTCGAGGAAGAGTGTATGCGGTCACTCAAGAGGAAGCGAAAGCTTCCAACAACGTCATCTCAAGTTCAATTTACATAAATGACAAGAAGGCTTATGCATTGTTTGATACGGGTGCTACGCATTCTTTTGTGTCTGACAGATATAGATTGTTGAGTGAAATTGAAACGACTTTTCTTGGAATTCCTCTTTGTGTTTCTACGCCTTTAGAGGATGCGGTGCTGTCTACGTTGGTGTGTGAGAATTGTAAGATAACTGTAGGAGGAAAGGACACAGAAATAGACTTAGTCGTGATGGCCTTGTATGACTTTGATGTTATCCTAGGAATGGACTGGCTTTGTAAGTATCGGGCTAGAATGGATTGTTATAGAAGAGTAATCCAATTCGTTTTACCCGACCAGTCCAGTTGTGAATTTTTAGGTGGTCAGACCCACCTATTAGTAGCACTTATTTCTGCGGTAGAGGCTAATGTGTTACTTGGCGAAGGATGTCAAGGGTACCTAGCAATGGTTAAAGATTGTGCCAAGGAAGAGCTGAGACTTGATGAAATTAGTGTAGTAAATGAGTTTCCAGATGTATTTCCTGAGGAATTGCCTGGATTACCCCCGGAAAGAGAAGTTGAGTTTGAAATTGAACTGATGCCTGGAACGGGACCAATATCGAAAGCCCCATACAGAATGGCCCTAGTGGAATTAAAAGAGTTGAAAGTGCAACTACAGGAGTTGCTTGACAAAGGATTCATTAGACCAAGTGCTTCACCTTGGGGTGCACCGGTTCTGTTTGTGAAAAAGAAAGATGGGTCAATGCGTTTATGCATTGATTATAGGCAACTAAATCAAGTGACTGTTAAAAACAAGTATCCTCTGCCTAGAATTAATGATCTGTTTGACCAACTTCAGGGAAGTTTGGTTTTCTCTAAGATTGACTTAAGATTAGGATACCATCAACTAAGGATTAAGAAGGAAGACATCCCTAAGACTGCATTTAGGACTCGTTATGGACATTACGAGTTCCTTGTCATGCCTTTTGGATTGACAAATGCACTAGCAGCATTTATGGATCTAATGAATAGGGTATTTAAGTCCTATTTGGATCAGTTTGTGATTGTTTTTATCGACAATATCTTGGTGTATTCAAAAGGACCAAAAGAACATGAGCAACACTTGAGGTTAGTTTTGCAGACTTTGAGAGACCATCAGTTATATGCCAAATTCAGCAAGTGTGAATTTTGGTTGGACTGGATAACATTTTTAGGACATGTGGTGTCAGGAGGAGGAATTGCAGTGGATCCGGAAAAAGTGGAAATGGTAATAAATTGGCCGAGACCGACCACACCCATCGAGATACGAAGTTTCTTAGGATTGGCTGGTTATTACCGAAGATTTATTGAAGGGTTTTCTAGATTGGCAGGTCCATTAACTAAGTTAACTCGGAAGAATGTGAAATTTGAATGGAGTGGGGATTGTGAAAGGAGCTTTCAAGAACTCAAAAGAAAGTTAACCACGGCTCCAATCTTAACCATACCATTTGGACCGGATGGTTTTACAGTATATAGTGATGCATCTCACAAAGGATTGGGATGTGTTTTGATGCAACATAGCAAAGTCATAGCCTATGCATCTAGACAACTGAAACCCCATGAGCTAAACTACCACACGCATGATCTGGAATTGGCAGCTATAGTGTTTGCCTTGAAGATATGGAGGCATTACCTATATGGGGAAAAGTTTGAAATTTATACGGACCATAAGAGCCTGAAATATCTATTATCGCAAAAAGAGTTGAACATGAGACAAAGGAGGTGGATGAAATTGTTAAAAGATTATGACTGCGAGATACGATACCATCCAAGGAAGGCGAATAAGGTAGCAGATGCTCTTAGCCGTAAGTCAGCCATGGAGATGGCCAGTTTAAGGATAGCAGAATGGAGTTTATTGAAATCTGTAGCAGATTCGGAATTTAAGTTGAAGGTGGATAATCTTACTGGTATGCTTAAAGCCTTAAGGATTGAGTCGGAAATCATCCAGAGAATCAAGACCTTGCAAAAGTTTGATCCAGAGATTTTGAAAGTGAAGGAGGCGATGTCTTTAGGAAAGAGACCAGAGTTTCAAATTTCTGAAGATGGGACGATAAGATGCCAATGACGACTTTGTGTGCCCGACAACGAAGAAGTAAAGAAGGAGATTTTGTCGGAGGCACATAAGAGCAAGTATAGTATCCATCCAGGTAGTACGAAAATGTACAGAAATTTGCGTCAACAGTTTTGGTGGAATGGTATAAAAACGGATACAGCTAAGTATGTTTCTCAATGTTTAACGTGCCAGCAAGTAAAGACGGAACATTGTAAGCCGGCAGGACTTTTAAGACCGCTAGACATACCAGAGTGGAAGTGGGAGCATGTAACGATGGATTTTGTGCAAGGATTGCCAAGAACATCAAGTGGTCACGATTCAATTTGGGTAATAGTGGACCGTTTAACTAAGTCTACCCATTTCTTAGCAGTCCGTATGAGCTATTCAATGAATAGACTCGCTGAGATCTATGTAAGTCAGATAATACGCTTGCATGGTATACCTGTAACGATTACTTCGGATCGAGACTCTAGATTTACTTCGAATTTTTGGCGAAGTCTACAAAATGCTTTGGGGACGAAACTTCAATTTAGTACTGCTTATCACCCTCAAATAGATGGACAAACAGAAAGAGTGATACAAACTCTAGAGGATATGCTGAGAGCCTGTATCATCGACTTTAAAGGAAGATGGGATGAGAACCTGCATTTGCTAGAATTTGCCTATAACAATAGTTTTCAGAAAAGTATAGGCATGGCCCCATATGAAGCATTATATGGGAGGAGATGCAGAACCCTTATCTGTTGGGACGAGGTAGGTGAAAGAAGATTGACAGGACCGGATTGGTACAAGATACCACTGAGGCTGTTGAGATTATCAGGAAAAGACTTAAAACAGCTCAGAGTAGACAAAAGGGCTATGCAGACAGACGTAGGAGGCCCTTGGAATTTAGAATAGGGGATCATTTGTTTCTTAAGGTATCCCCGTTAAAAGGAGTATCTCGTTTTGGAATGAAAGGAAAGTTGAGTCCTAGATTCGTTGGACCTTTTGAAATACTTGAGAGAATAAGAGATGCAGCTTATCGATTGGCGCTACCTCCAAACTTGGGAAATTTGCATGATGTGTTTCATGTGTCGATGCTAAGAAAGTATCGGCCAGACCCCGATCACATACTCGATCATGAAGCCATCAAAGTGGATGAGAAAGTGAGATATATCGAGGAACTTGTGCAAATACTGGATCGGAAAGAACAAATTCTCAGGAATAAGAAGATTCCTTTGGTGAAAGTATTGTGGCGACATCACGACAAGGAGGAAGCCACACGGGAAAGTGAAGACCATATGAAGGAAATGTACCCCTACCTTTTTGAGGACGTAGGTAACGTTTAATTTTGAGGACGAAATTCTCTAAGGATGGGAGAGTTGTGGCATCCTAGGAATCAAGGGCAAGCCCTAAGGTGCCCTAAAGCTTTTAAATATGTAATGAATTTACCTATTGGTTTGTGTTATAGCCTTAGTTCTTTCTTAAGGCTTTGTGCTTTGTGCCTTGAGTTTTTAATTTAAACTTAATTACAAGATAATTAACAAGGATAAATTTATGTGTTGCCATGTTTGTTATAGATTAAATGTTATAGAATTTTTAATTAGGTGTAATTAATTTTTAGTTTTAATTAAAAAAAAGAAAAAAAGAAAGTTGGATTGGGCCTTAGGCCCAAGGGTGGACCCTAATGGGCCAAGTGGCCGGCCCATTAAGAGCCACAAGGTGGGCTGTCGTCGGCCCAAGGGAGGGGGAAGAAGTGGCCGGCCCACTTCTTCCAAGAAGCCCAAGCCCAAAAGCCCATTTGAATTGGTTCTTGCCAAGTGGCAAGGAAGCCTCGCCATGCATTGGCTCTTGGTGAGGCAAGGCAATGATTGCCTTGGGAAATCAAAAAGGGAAGAGTGGCCGGATGGGGGGAGGGCTTGTCGCACGGTGAGAGAGAGAGAGAGAGAAAGAGAGAGAGAAGCTTGCGAGAGAGAGGAGGAGGCCGAGAGAGAGAGGAGGAGGAGCTGCCGTTCGCCGCAGTTCACCGCCGTTTGCCGCCGTTCACCGCCGTTTGCCGCCGTTCCTCTTTGCGTTTAAGGCAAGTCTAGGGTCCATCACCTCTCTTTGCATGTGTGTTTGCATGTTGGTTGGATTTTTGGTGGTTTAAAGCTACGAAAATGGAGTTAGGATGGGTTGTTCTTGAAGATGTATGCTGTTCTCGCACGAATCCTTGGAGTCAGAATCTTGTGGGAGCTTGCATGCATGTTTGGAGTTTGATTTTGGCTCGGATCTCTTCATGAAAGTTGTAGCTAACACCTCGAAATATGACATAATAAAATTTCGTGCAAAATTATGGAGATTTGAGGGGTCAAAGCCTCATTTTTCGGAGACCCTAGATCTGGAACTGTTTTTCTGACCTTGTGGTGGATTTGTGGTTGCATGTTGATTTTTTACTAAGAATATCTCTTTGACTTCTTCATGATACTTGTAGAGAACATCTTAAGGATGAACATACTCAAATTTGAAGCAAAATGAACAAGTATAGCTTAGGAAATCAACCTGATCTTGAAGATGATGAATCTGGAGTCGCGGTATGGGACACCCGAGACTTCGTGGACCCATATGAAGGTTATCCCTTGGTATTTTGGCCTAAGTTCCTTCATAGAAGTTGTAGGGGATCCTTAGAAGTAAAATATATCCAAATTTCAGAGAAAACGAAGAAGTGTAGGCAGGTCAAATCTAAATATTTCGGACGTAGGACCCTGGACGTTTCGGTAATCTGATCAGTAACTTCGTGGGACTGTAGAAATTTATCTAAAACGAATTTGGCCTATATTCCTTCATGAAAAACTTAGTTTAACGTCTTAAATATAACCTGGTAAGATTTCATAATTTTCTGAGATCGTATGGGTATTTTAATTGATTTACTTAGAAAACTGTGCGTTCTGCCCTTATCCGAAATTATATACGGAAATTGTGGAAATATTGTTTATTGTGTAGAAATTGTTTGGCTATGTGTTTTCTGCAGAAATTTCTATTTTATTGCATTAAATTATTATATGCTTTGATTTGGGATTTATGTGATTATTAAATTTAATTAATTGCAAAGTAGAATAAATTGGAATTTAAATAAATTCTAAATGCATTTGGTAAGTGCATTGTTATTAGTGGCATATAATTCCATAAGAACTAAATTACTATGGGTGATTGCATTTACTGCATGTATGCAAATGCTTGATGATGCATGTACAAGAACAAAGGTGAGCTTGTTTTGTCATTGCATCATGTGCATGGAATATTGAGACCTAAATTGGCAAACATGAGTAATGGTAAATGAGGAAACTGTATGTGGCGGATGATAATGCCCTGGAAGTATCAAGATGCCCGGGATGGGATGGGTGCCGGATGCCCGGAAATGTATAGAGATACATGACCGGATGGCCCTGGGAGTATCAGGATGCCCGGAATGGTTGGGTGCCGGAAGCCTCGGAGGTCTTTGCCCGAGGGGATGCCTCGTGATGCCAGTTGGGATGCGAGATGCCCGGGATGTGGGGGTGCCGGATGCTCGGTGGCCATGATTGGCATAATTCCGGAGGTTCTTCTCGCAAGGCCCGAATAGGGTGCGAGTGTAAAGTATGGGATGGATGATCCCGAGGAAGGGTGATGTGATGATCAATTGAGAATTCCAAGTGGAAATTAAATCATGCATGTGTAATATGACATGATGATGACATGCATATGTGATATGATGTGATGATAATCACTTGTGATATAGTGACATGATGGCATGTACATAAGATATGATGATGACATGATGACATGATGGCATGTACATAAGATATGATGATGACATGCAAATGTGATATGATGTGATGATAGTTACCTATGCCATGATGATATGATGACATGGTGACATGATGACATGTATGGATCATATGGCATGATGATGATGATGATCATTCGTAATTGATGCTATGTACGTATTATGATTGTGATGATGAGGTATGATGGCATATACATGGCTTCGAGGTAAGTATGCTGCAATGCATGAATGACATGTATATTGAAATTGTTCGTATTGTTTAAATGCATTGAGTGTTGATTGGATTCCTTTACCTGCTGAATGGTTGTACTCACCCCTTCGGGGACCAACATTTCAGATTAGTACGATGCCGCTCCCTGCCGTCACGCGGGGAGTATTTTACGGCCTTCCATCTGATGTGGAGGTCGAGCCGACAGAGATCGATTGTCCCACCCTGCCGGGACTGACGTTTATCCGTGTGCGCGCGATTATGTCCTATGACGTGGGTCTATCTGGAGGCCCAGTCATCCAGGAGTACGTGTCCGTCCATATTCGCCGTGACGGGGTGATGATGGGGATGCTGCCACCCCCACCGCCTGACGCATCGGGATGGGTGTGATGGCCCGTGTACGTGGAGTAGGAGTTGGCAACTTTTTGGGATGGCCGACACTAGAAGTCCGAGGGGAGATCTTTACACGCTTTATTTGAGGGTCGTGTGTCCCTTTTTGAGGTTGAAGGCCGAGCGTATGGATGAAGTCTTGGCCTACCTTTTTGTACCGACCCGTGTTACCCTTCGTAAAAATATATGTAAATAAAAGTGGTTCGGCCTTGTGCTTTCGTTTAATCAAAATAGTTGGTGTGCATTGTGCCGTTGTGAGGGAAGCGAAGTGTTGGTGAGACTCGCCTCTTATTTCCGCCATGAGCTACGCAAATCCTTAAAGCCTTTCCAAAAGAAAAAGAAAAATTTTTACGCCTAAGCGTTGGCCTAAATCTTTCTTCTATCGCTGTATAAGTTGTTTTTGTCTTGGTTTCTTTCGCATAGTATCTGTGGCGACCCTATCGGGTTTTGGGGGTGCCACAAACGGTCTCAACATTTGGAGCTCTATCGCACTTGCTAGCGATCCTGTAATTTGTCAGCATTACCCTTACACACAGGAAAAGATGTACCATTTCTATATTAAGGTGAATTAAAGCTTGGAACAAAATACAACATTTTCAAAAGTCAGGTGATTTTTGGTTGTTTCCATTCTATTGCAGTCAAGTCCCGTTTCATTGCTTGGGAGTCAACTACTTTATTTGAATCCTTCTTTGGTAATCAACATGTAAGGAAGTGATGCGTTATTTCCATACTAAATCAAGTTGAGTTTGGGAACAAGATACACCCCTTTCAAGGTTGGATGGTCCTCTGTTTGCTTTGGTCTTATTGACACTCTTTCCCCGTTTTATCCCTTTGCAAAAGAGGGAATAGTGTTAAGACATATTATCAAAAAGGATTAAGATTGAGAAGAGTACTCCCTTTTCATCCAAACGTGAGCATGCTCCTCTTTTGACAAACATGATTTGCCATCGGACTGTGTTGCTATACCACAATGCCAACTTTCACTCCGGGTTTTTTTCGCCAAATCACGCTGGTCATGAGATTTCTATTAATTGTTGAAAGTGCAAGGTAAAAGCTTGATATTTTTACTTGGAGAGATCGTCAAGAAGGAATCCAAGTCTGAGTCAACATATTTAGTTGAATCCACTTTTATTTAAAAGTTTAAGTCAATGAGTTATGAGCGAGTTATGAGCTAACTAAGATATATTAATTACTCCACACTATACCTATACTCCGATGTTAGACTTTTTGGTACAACTCACAACTTACACGTATATCTCAACAGAACTAGCTAGCACCTAGCAATAGCCAATTATATAACGCTCAAATCTAAAGTAATAGTCCAACCAAATCACACGTTTTTTGGTTTCGCCATATGGGCAGCAAAGAAACGTTAACTTTGCCATATGCTTCGACTGCAACCAAAACATCGTCGTCCAAGAAACCACCTCATTGCTTCCCATGCACACGCAACGAACAATGACTTCATTTACTTACTTTTATATTTTCTATCATCTTCATAACCCAACCATCACTAATACAAAACAAAAGCAACAGATTGATGCATTCGAAGGTTGTTTCTTGAAGACGGAGTAATTAGTTACAAGCGACCAAGCCGCTGAGAGTTTTCTCTAGACTCGACACGGCCAAGACACGGTACTACCACTTCAAGGCCACAACGGTTGCAGGTAATCCGGTCTAAATTGTTATTCTGTGTATCTTAAGTTCGATTATCCCACTGATCATGAAATTGATGGGGCACATATACTACAAATCCTACCACAACTGGATCTAGCTGCCGTTGAATCATCCATGCTAGCCGTTGCTCTCCTCGGCACCATGATTGGTCAGCTCATCTTCGACAGTCTCGACGATCGTGTAAGGAGGAGGGGGGTGTATGGCGTTGCCTTGATGCTCATCATGGTCGGCTCCATTGGTGCGGATTCTCGATGGGCACGACACCAGGCTGTGTCCTAGCGAGTTTAGGGTTTTTCAGGTTATAATTAGTCTCGCTTTTCAAATTTTCCCAGTACTCATAACATGTAAACAACACTCTTTTATTCTTTTTAGGTTCTTGGTCGGGGCAGGGATCGATGGGGAATGCCCGCTCTTGGCGACAATCATGTCGGAGTACGCTAACAAGAGGACTTGCGGCACATTCATAGCAGCCGTCTTCTTGATGCAAGGGGTTGGGATTTTGGCGAGCTTAGTCATGACGACGGCAGTGTGCAAGATATTTGCCTGAATTGAACCTTCTTCGCCGGAAGATCCGCTGCCAAAGCAAACCGATATCGCTTGGAGGTTGCTATTGACGCTGGGTGCAGTTCCTGCCGTGATAAAATATTACCGGCGGATGATGATGCCTGAAATTGCAAGGTGCGTACGCACCTTGCTTTGCTTGATTTTTAAATTGATTAAGTGACTGTTTCATACTCTTGGAAAAAAACTTGTTTGGTCTATGGTATATATTACTATGATCAAGCATGTATCTCCTGAGTCCTAGAGACATTGTCCCTAGAAATTCTTAAGAATTGCTTGGTGCAGCCGAATAGGACGACAAAAATGACAAAACCCAAGTTTTGGTGAACTATGTCATCTGTTAACTCGTCATTTCAAAAATTTAAAATTTTGTTGAATGTGCTAAAAAGGTGGTACATTTAGGGTCTGTTTGGCAACCGGCCAAACAGTACCCGATTCCATTATTTTATTCCCGAGAATAAAAAAGAACAGAAATCTGTTTAGTAAATTTTTTATTTCTTGGAACAAATTTGTTTTCGGGAATAGATTTGGAACATAATTAAAGAGTAAAAGAAAGTTGCTTCTTTATTCCTAAGAATAATTCCAAAATTAAGCCAACCCAATTTTCTTTTTTCTCTTTTCTCTTCTCTCTTCTTTTTCTTGTTCCTTCACTCTTCTTCTTCCACCGCTGCTGTCATCGCCCACCACTACTCGTTGCCGGCAATCGGTTGGGCGAGGTTCGATGAGCTCGCCGAGGGGTCGCTTAGGCTCTGTTTGTTTGTGTTTCTTTTTTCTGTTCCGAAACAGTTTTTCTGTTTTTTTGTTCCCGGGAACAAAAAAAGAACAGAAACGCGTTTGTGTGCGTTTTTGTTCCAAATCTGTTCTTTTGTTCCCGGGAACAAAAAAAGAACAGAAACAAGAAACAAAAAAAGTTGTTTCTTGTTTCTGGAACAAAAACAAAGAAACAAGTTTTCTCTCTCTTCTCTTTTCTTTTCTTTTTTTTTCTTCTTTTCTTCTTCTTCTTCTTCTTCTTCTTCTTCTTCTTTTCTTTTCTTTTTCTTCTTGCTTTTGGGGTCACGGGCCCGAAGGGGGCTTCGGCGGCTCGCGGGCTGCCGTCACCACTCGGCGCCCGCGGCCGGTCGCCGGCGCATGCCGCCGAGGCCGGCCGGCCACCGGCGACCGGCCAAAGCAAAATAAAAATAAAAAAATAAAATAAAAAATAAAAAAAAATAATAAAAAAAACATTAAAAAATTAAAAGAAATAAAAAATATAACATAATTTACCAAACATATTTCTGTTCTTTTTTTATTTATTTTAGGAACAAGTTTACCAAACGCTCATATTTGTTCAAAAACTGTTCCCCGGAACAGAAACACTTTTTTTTGTTTCTGTTCCCTGGAACAGTTTTTAAACAGAAACACAAACAAACGCACCCTTAGCCAGCCTCACTGATGGTTGGGCGAGCCTTGGTTGGGCGAGGTCTATTGGTGTTTGTTTCAATAAACAAGAACAAATGTATAGGTAAATTTGAATCAAAGTCTGATTGTAGTAGAAGTAAAAATGCCCACACACGTATTTCCAAAAAATTGTTCATGCATTTCAATAAAAGCATATAGAAGTGATAAATGGGCTAATCATAATCTCATATTGTACTCCAAAAATTTGATTATGGCATTCTTTAGATTCTAAGCACAAACATCAAATGTTCTCACCAATGTTGGTTTTGATGTTCTTTAAATTTTGACTACGAACGTTTGATTTTCCGGTAACACCGATTCTCACGTTCTTAGAATTTTGATCACGAATATTTAATATCTTATGGTAATACTGGTTTTGACGTTCTTCAGATTCAAAACGTCTGAACTCTTTATAACGTAGGTTTTGATGTTCCTCAGATCCAGTCTTACAAGTGTCGGGCCTCTACTTCAAACACACCACTACTCTCATGTTGAACAGAAGAGAGAAATTGAGAGATCTCACAATTACGATTGTGCTAGCAATTGTTTTCGTGTGTAAATGACTTGATTGATCACTATCAACACTCTCAATTATCGATTGTCGATGATCAATCATCTTGTGATTTGCTCTCACAATGGCCTTTTATAACTAGTCCATATTATATTTAAATTGGCTCTTTAACTCTAAAACTGTTTTAGATATTAATTCGGGCATTAACTATGTAACCATTACAGAGCATTATTCCTAGCATTAATTTGTAATAGTTACAAGTTTTTAATTTGGGCATTAACTTTGTAACCGTTACAAATATTTAATTTGACCGTTACATCTGAAACTGTTTCAAAACATTAAACTGCCCATTGATTTTGAAATCGTTTCAGATCATTAATGTGATCACTAAATCTAAAACTGTTTCAAATGATTGATGTGGCTGTTAAGTCTGAAACCATTTCAGAACATTAAAGTGATCATTAAATCTGAAATGATCTTCAATTTAGCTGTTAAGTCTAAAATCGTTTCAGACAATTAATTTGGCTATTGGTTTTTAAACTCACTTAAGATCATTAATGATGCCATTGATTCTGAACTCACTTCAAATCATCAATGATACTATTGATTATGAACTCAATTTAGATCATTATTTCAGTTACTGAATCTGAACGCACTTCAAATCTTTAATTTGACCCTAAAGTTTGAAACTCATTTTAGACTTTGTAAAGTTTGAAGCCACTTTCAGATATTTTATTCTTAGCTCGACTCAATCTGATTGGCTCAACTGCAAACACATTTGCAATATTGTCTCTTTCATTCAAACATCATTCTAGTTTGTCATGGTGTGTGATATTCCTAGATTTATCACTGAGCTGACAGTAGGACTTATACTAACACATTAGCACAACCAAGGGAACTGATTGTCCAGATCAATCTCTTGTTCTTCTAAACCATAAGTGACATCTAGCAATATATCATGGCTACCCAAATAGTGTGAAATGTTTCAAGAACATAATGAACTTGTTAGTTTTGGCGACTATGTAATTCGATCATTCTGTCTCACTATATCTCGATTAAACAAAGGCCATGTAATATTAGTCAAGTAACAAATTTCATCATATGTCCAAATCTAATTGACATGTATTTTTTCGAGACATAAACCATTTATTCGCGGTTATAACCCTGACATGTCACGATTAGATCGCATATGACATCAATTTTGTATATCTATATATAACAAGAAGACAGATTCTATATTACGCAGCATGTGCTTTCGTATGTGAACAAACTATGACCATCAAGTATAGAGACAGTTCGACGAAGCATCAATATGCGCACTTGTAAACCACTGCCATCCAACATACAAGTTAGCATCGTGCCTTAAGTCTAAGGATCTTACACTAGACCAAAGCGTGAACGATCAGATATTGACCCCGCTAAAAGCTTCCATGTTGCCAATCGTTATAGGCATGTCATGTTTAGTGAACTTATTCGAGACAAGCATCCGTGTTTTAGCTTGGATATTACTATATCCAATGACTTATGACTCATCATTCCATCGGGTATCCAATAGTGAATGGTGAAGCTTAAGAACACACTGGCCTAAATAGGATCATCAATATCCTTTTAATTATCTATCAATAGGGAACTGTTTAAAGATTCAACATAATTGTAAACCTATTACACATATTTTTAACATCTAAAGAATAGGTTCAGTTGTAATTGATCTTATGGACTCATTTATATAAATAGAATGATGAATGAATATTTATTAGCCATTAAATAATCCTTAACATTTACAAATAGAACTGATCTTAAGGATTATTTAATGGCCTAACAAAGTCAACCTCGCCCAAATCTAGCAAGGCTGAGCTTGCCCAGTTGTTGGCGAGGTTGAACCTCGTTAGGCCACCATGAGGTCAGTGTCGCTTAGCTAAGGTGAGGCCACCTTCGTGGTGGCTCACTGAGGTTGAGCCCCATCTTGAGGCCGGCGACCAACCAAAGCTTAGGAGAAGAGAAAGAAAAGAAAAAAAAAGAAAAAAATATTAAAAAATTAAAAGAAAATGATTTGGATTAGAAATTTTGATGGCAGTGCCAAACACAATTATATTCCGGGAATATAAATTTTGTGTAGTTACCGAACGCTTTCAAATGCTTAGAAATTTGACTAAGGAATAGAATAAAAAATAATCATTTTTTTATCAGAAATTGTTCCTGGTAATCGAATGATTACCAAACAAGCTCTTAGAATCCATTTCTTTTGCGAAAAAATATATCATTTTTGGAAAATGTTTTTTAATGACTTCATTTTCTTGTGTTTTATTGAAATATGAAAAAGACTCGAAAAGTATTTTCCATCGTTTGGTAAAAAGGTGATAGCAAGTTTGAGGTTCTTGAAAGCCTTGCAGGCGTTGGGGATCAAAGTTGCGTTGATCATTTTGGGCGGGATTTGCATAGTGGGAATAGCGGTGACCTTGTTATTCGCAAGAGAAACTATGGGGAGATTGCTTGGGGAGAATGAGAATGAGGATGAGTATATCTAAGGCAAACACATTTCATAGCTCTTAATTAAATAATACAAATTAATATCTAATTGAAATATATAGAGAGAAGGACATTAGAAGTGCCAAAAGTTTTCACCGACTCACTTAAGTGCCAAATTGAAGAAAAACAATTATTTAAGTGTTGACAGCAATAAATTCTGGTTAAATTGATTACTTGGCATTTGTAAATAAAATTTTTATGTGACATTTCTATTATTATTATTTTTTAAAAACTCAGTCCATGTAGGTGTGCGAATTGTTCAGTCCAACGTGGTTGGCTAATGAACAAAACAACATCGCAAGCCGTTCGAGGCAAAAGTGACATCGTTTGAACTTGAGTAAAAAGCTAGTCTCGTTCCATATCTCCCCGTCGCTTGCTCGCTTGTTGGTGCACGCCCACCTTTGCTCACCATCCGCTCGTCGCCACTTGCTCGTTGCCCATGGTAAAGAGATGTTTCTCTCTTTGTGTCACTCAATTGGAGGGGAAAATTAGGGTTTGTAAGGGATAAGTAGGGGTTCGTAAGGGAAAAATTAGGGTTCGTGAGAGAAAATTAGGGTTCACGAGAGGAAAAATTAGGGTTGTGAGCCACTATTAAAGCCTTTGCTCTTTATTTGCAAGATTGAGTTGTTAATTTTGGGGGCAAACCAAAATAAGAAGTGACTTTTGGTTTAATGGTCAGTTCGGGTTTGATTTTTTAGGGGGGGTTCTATTTTAATTTGGGGATTTAGGCTTCTTATTTAGCAAAATGGTACCAAATGGCGTTGTTTTAGGGTTTAGATGATGATTGGACTCTCTAGTAAGCCACGTCGGCTTAAGAAACTAATGAAAAATGGCTACATTGGATTTTCAACCAAACAGATCGGAGTTGGCAGTTAAAAGATTGTTTTTCAAAAAAATTGGCACTTAAGTGATCTAAAAGAAAATTTTTGTATTAAAGTGAGCGTCATACATAATTTTTGGTACTTTTAGTGTTCTTCCCTCAAAATATATGTATTATGAAGTTCTTTTAGTTATGTTTCTATTTGTAATTAATGTTGAGTTTGTGCGTTTCCTTATTAATGTTGCACAGAGTAGTTCTCTTTTGCCACGCAACCGCGTTTAAACATGGAGATTTGTGGTGTGAACTTTACATCCAATTAAGTTGTTTATTTGTAAACATTATGGTTACATTTGGTTATTCGAATTTCTAATCAGAATATGACTGAATAGGATAAGATAAGAAATCTTGGCATTTTGTTTTGAATGGCTACCGAACAAGGGATAAGATAAAACATATCCTAACTTTTATTCGGACGACCAAATGTAACCCATGAGTTTTGGCTTATTTAGGTATGAAAAACACTTGAATTTGTGAACGATTGTAACTTGTGGATTATTGTTCCTAGTTTCTTTCTCTTGTGATTTTGTCTAGATATTGGCGAATTTTTTTGAATTTGACTATAATTAACCACTCTTGTAAATATATATCATGTAATCAATCCCATTTATGGTTAAGCCACCATAAATACTCCATCATTATTCTCTTTCAATCTAAAAATCAACATGGTATGAAAATAGGAAAACACATCAAATTCTTCAATATTTTAGTTCTAAATCATCGCTTCCCTTGCTCCTTGTCTATCTTGGGGAAAATACATTACAAGTGTCAAAATTTGTGTACGGTGCTCACTTTAGTGCCAAAAGTTTTTGTCAAATCACTTAAACGCTAAATCGGAGAGAGAACAATCACTTTGGGGTCAGCGGTGAGATATTTCAGCCAAATTGGTTACTTGGCTTTTATATTTAAAAGAAAAGTGGACATGGCAAAAATTTAAAAATGTAGTCCATGTGGAATGACATATGCGACGTTTTCCGTCCTCCTTAAGAAATGACGTCGTTTTGCCATCATACGTGGACTGCCTTACAAAAACGACGCCGCATAGCTCATATGGCCAAAATGACATATTGAATGGGGACTGAAATTAGGGTTCTTCATCCGCATACGGGAGTACGATCCTCGCTTGATGCCAACTGTAGCTCACTGTTGCTTGGCCACAGTCACTCGGCCACTGTCGTAGTTGCATCGTCGTTTGTCATTGTTTGGTGGCTGTATCCCTAACTCTCACTCATTTAGGTTCGTCATGTTCTCTTGTTGGGTCAATTGGATGGAAAATTTAGGGTTTCGACGGGCACATTAGGGCACGAAGGGCAAAATGAGGGCTTTGCTCAAAGGGAAAGTGGTGGGGGCCTCACTTTTGTTAAAAAACATGATCTACTTTCTTTTGTGGGGACCAAATAGAAAAATAGGGCGTTGAGGGGAAAACGAGGGCTTGGTTTTGAGGGAAACAATGGTGGGACCTCACTTTGTTTAATTAGTTGGAGTGCTTCTGTGGCGGACTGGATGTGATTGAATTGAAAAATGGGTAGTGGAGACCTCATTTTGTTTATTCAAGTTGGCTTCATTTGTTTTTGTAAGGGGACCGAATTGAACAAATCGGCTTCCTTTATTTCTTTTGACAAAACAACAAAGACCTGCATTTGAAGTTGATGATTCTACTATATGGTCCCAAAAACTAACAACTTTTTTTTCTCTTTGAGTGCAGTATTGACATGGATGAGAATCATGTAGGCGTCATTGTTTGCTATGGTGGGGAGTTTGTTATTAGTGCCGATGGAAATGAATGTACCATCTATATCAATGTTGGGAAGCCATCATATATTGATTTTGTGAGGGATTTTGGTGTATTTTTTATGATGCAAAGTGCAAAAACTGCATTATTGTGTTCCTGGGAATAATTGAATGATGGTTTGAGATTTTTAATGACGATAATGGTATTAAGGATATCATTTACCATTATCTTTACGGCGACGAAGTTAAGGTCTATGTTGAGTATTATAGTAATGATGAGGATGAGGATGAAGAGATCACTAAAAGAAGAGAAGTGAGAGATCCCTACTTAAACGAGTAATCAGGTCGGGGATGAGTGTATATTAGATGGAGGGCAAAATGAGAGGCAAGTGAGGGAGGAGAGGGAGACAAATCATGTTGATAGAGATGAGCAAATAAGGAGATGTCTTGAAATCTTGAGTGAAGATGTGGATAATGAAGACTTAATTGGATTAGAATGGGAAGTTGCTGTATCTAATGAATTGGAAGATGAATATTTGTCAATAGTAAATTTCCCAAGTGATGAAGATGATGATGAACTTGCATAGTCAATACAAAAGCAAAGGAAATTTGTTAGAAATTTTTTTACGGCTTTAAGAGAAAGGCCCGAGCTAGTAAATAAGGATGGAGCTCCAGTTGAAGGTAATGGAAGTGAAAATGAAAAAAGTTACGGCGATGAAATTGCTGGTTCAAATAATGAGCTTAATGATGATGATGAAGAATTTGTGCGTAGAAGAAAAAGTAAGTACCTTTTTACGATTTGATTGTTGATAAACTTATTTTGTCTGTGGGTATGAAATTTGACGATCTCAAAGAATTAAAAGAAGCTGTTGTCAAGAGCTCCATTGTTGAACAAAGGAGTGTTGAATTCATTAAAAATAAGAAGGAATTTATGAGAGCTAAGTGCTTACAACCTAACTGTTCATGGAAGCTTTATGGCACGTTGAGTAGAAAGGGGTCATTTTAGATTAAGTCCTTTTAGAAGGAGCATACTTGTCAAATTATATTCGACAACAAAAGGATAACAAGTGTATAGTTGTCGAAGTATTTTTTCAATACTATCAAAGCAATGCTTGGGATCAATAGTCCTCAGTTTCAGCTATTAGTGAATAAGCAGTTAGGGGTTAATGTGTCAAGGAATCAGTGCAAGAGAGCTAAGCTCAATGTATGAGATTATGCTTGCAAATGCATGCTTGAAAATCCATATAATAGGCTATATGTAGAGGTTGTGGAGAGGCCATTGCCTAATTATGGGCCTAAATTTGATAGATTTTATGTCTATTTTGATGCATGCAAATGGGGCTTTTTGGTTGGTTGTAGAAGAGTTATAGGATTTGATGGATGCTTTTTGAAGGGTTTATGTAATGGGAAGTTGTTGGTTGTTATGGGGAGAGATGCCAACAATCAAATGTTTCTGATAATTTGGGCGGTGGTGAAGATAGAAAATAAGGATACTTGGTCTTGGTTTCTCAAAAATTTAATGGCTAACTTTGAAATAACCGATGACGGAGGATAGACATTCATGAGTGACCAATAGAAAGTAATACCATTGTCAATTAATTACCTTATAATATTAATTAGTTGCATATATATATATATATTTTGATTTGTATTTGTTGATTTGAATTTTTGTAGGACTTGTTCCTGTATTGGTTGAGTTGATGCTATATGTTGAGCATAGAATATGTACAAGGCACATATACGCAAACTGAGCAAAGAATTTCAAAGGAGATAAGCTATAGAAGTAGTCTTGGCCGATAGCGAAGAGTACCAACATTGTTGATTTCAGATTAGCTAAACATGGGTTCTTACAGCTGACAAAGGAAGGTTTTGATGTAGTCTTCAAAACATAAGCTAAGCATTGTCATCGAGCCTTCTTTAGTGAAGAGTTCAAATGCGATATCATTGACAACAATTTTAGTGAAGCTTTCAATGGCGGAATTTTAGAAGCTAGGTGCAAACCAATCATTAGCATGCTTGATTATATTCGAGTTATGGTTATGATGAGATTGCATAGACAAAGAGATGAGGCTACAAAGTGGACTAGAGAATTTGGTCCTAAGATTGTGAAGGGATTGGATGCAAACGTTGTTGCTAATGGGTTTTGCCATTCAGTTTGAAATTGAGATAATTGCTATGAGATTATTGAAAATTATGATAAGTATGTTGTTAACCTAGATAGAAGAAAGTGTTCATACTGACTTGGCAACTAAATGGAATTCCTTATGCCATGTCATTTGTGTCATTCACATGAAGTAACAAAACTCGGAGGATTACCTAGATAATTGGTACAAAAAAAACTCATTCCTTACTTTGTACTAATTCATGATGCAATTATTAGAAGTAGCAAATTTTGGGAGCCAATAAATCGTGAAGGTCCTTTTACCTTTGCCACTAAGAAAACAAATAGGAAAGCCAAAAAAGGAGATAAATAATGCAGGAAGAAGATGCATCAAGTTAGAGGATGAGTAGGACTGGGGTAAAGATGAAATGCTCCTATTGCCATAAGGAAGGACACAATAAAAAAGGTTGTGAGCTAAAAAGGCAATATCAATAATAAGAAATTGCTGCAGGGGCTGATTTAGGGTTAGGAACAAGGCTTACTGAAGTGCTTGTTGTTGGGCCTACTGAAGGGAGGACATAAGGCATTGTTGTAAGGTGAGTATCCTCTTTACCTCAGCAACTTTTTAGTTCATATTTGATAGAGTTTGATAGTTGACCATGCACTGGCTTCTCTTGCCATTTTCCTCTGTCATGCATCTGTAATTTATTTGAAAAGTTTTCCCCGATTGTTTCCACCATCGAAATGAGCATATGTCTAATTATTTGCGCTAGTTGGCTATAGTCTTGATACAATGCAATCTTATTGTAAGGCTTACCGAAGGGCCAACAAAAGCCCCTGTTGTAGACCCAAGTGCAGGGACAGGGACTAGTATAGGCAGAACAACAACAACAACAACAACTGAGTCGACTATTGAATAAATGAGGAAAAAATCTCTAGTAAGTTGTACATTGCCGTGTTTATCTTTTATGGCCTAAAATTTAATTTTGTTATGTGTTTCTCAGGAGAGAATATGAGCAATAGCACAGATTATACAGGTTGCTCCCCTATAGGTTGCTGTTAAAGGTGATGCATCACAGTGAACAAGATGTGTCATGCCTTGATCCTTTAACGCGTGCTCATCCCTCGGTGGTTGATTAAATTGCGACGTCCCAGGATGCGTCGCCGGCCCATTCATTTTAATGCGCATGCGAAAGCGAATAAATAAATCCCCAGACAACAGAAAGATGGGATAGAAAAGCAGGGTCACAATTTTTGAAAATCACAACACACCTTTATACAAAGCAGACTAGGTCATATACAATACTAGTCTATATTTACAAGTTTACAAAAGGTAGAAGAGCTACAAGTCCTCTAAGCATTCGAACCCTCAACTGAAGATTCTGGGGTCTTTGGCTTCGGTGAACTCGGGTCTATCACTGTACCACCGGGATGGTCAGCCGTACCCTTGCCAAAAGCGATCTCTAACACCGACATATGGATCTCAGATTCCAGTAGGGGACCTTCTCTTGGTCCATCTCGCCCGCGACAATACCGCGATTTGTATTGATGAGGTACCATCTGGGATAGACCCGCATCAACCCAGACAATGGATCTCACAAGTTCGTAGACCCAGGCTCCTTGGCCCCTAGGAAGAGGAATCAAATATACTTGTTCGGTGAACTTCTTCGGCTGGCCAAAATGTTCGAGAGGAACCGCCATCTAAGAACCTGAAAATGTTGAGCCCACGACGGGGTGAGACAACGTCTTAGCAAGTCCACCCCCTAAACTCCGACTAGGAAGGAAATACGTCTAAAGGTTGCCTATGCACACACAAGGTAGAGGACTTACCTTTGCCTTAGTTCTTTCCTGCAAGTCAGTACGATTCAAATATTCAACCAATCACTTCAATTCAGATCAAATCATTGATCAATTGATCCACTCGATTCCATACCATCAATACCATCCATAAAATTTGATCGATTTGAACACTGCTCACCCAAGCTGAAAATAGATGTTATAGCTCACCAAAGCTGATAGATATATAATAATGCTCACCGAAGCTACTATATATCTATATTGCTCACCGAAGCTGATATATAATAGGTGCTCACCGAAGCTGATATATAATTGATGCTCGCCGAAGCTGATAGATATCTATAATGCTCACCGAAGCTGCTAGATAATATAGCTCATCGAAGCTGATAGATATATAATAATGCTCACCGAAGCTGCTATATATCTATATTGCTCACCGAAGTTGATATAAAATAGATGCTCACCGAAGCTGATAGATATCTATAATGCTCACCGAAGCTGCTAGAGTATACTGCTCATTGAAGCTGACATATCAAGGCCCACAGGTTGATATGGTATACTGTTCTCACTAATTGACAATTCACGGTTTTTATAATACCCGATAAAAATAATCGTGTGTGGGTACACGGTCGGCCTAAGCTAAAATAAAATATTTTCCTTTACAAAAATCCCACCATTTAATGTAGTCCACAAAGATATTTTTGGCGTTATAAACTGACGCCCGGTGTTTCCCGAGTAAATAGTTAAATTACTCAATTTTGGAATAAATTCCCAAAATTACAATTATCACTCAAATAACACAATTTAGCATTCAATTAAATAAACCAAGCACACCATTGTAATCATCATGAAATTCCGGTCATCAACTATCCCGGTATAATTTTCGAAAAATAATAAATAATTAAATAAATACCAAAAATAAATAAATAAATACAATTAAATGCCAAAAATGCAAACTTAGGTTTGAAAAGCCTAATTAAATACCGAAACAGATCCGGAAAATTTCCGAACCTAAACCTATCTAGATAAATAATACAACCTATCTAGTCGCTAATTAAGCCGGTCTAACCACCTAACATGCAATAACGAGTAATTAAATTGCTAATCCATTCTAACTAACCACCTAAACCATACTTAGCCTAAACTAATAAACCCTTAAGCATAATTAACTCCATAAGCAGAGTTTAGTGAGTAAACTCACTGGTTTTGAAATTCGATGAGTCCACGATGATAGCAACGCGGAGACGGGCGACAAACTCCAAAGTGGCAACACACTACGAGGCCCGAAAGCGGTTCGAAATGGGCCTCGAAGCCCACGGTGGCTTGTTGGCCTTGGCTTCTGGTCGAAGGGTCGAAGGGCTGATACGAAGGATGGCTTGGGCTGGAAACGGCACGGTATGGGCGGATGGTTGCAGTGGTGCACGGTGGAGGCAGACGGCGACGACGGGGCTCCGGTTGAGCTTGACGTGGCCTGAGGAGGCTCGAGGGATGGCATGACGGTGCGAAATGAGTGGAATGAGTGGGCTGGCATGCGGAGCTTGCAGGCAGCGCGACGGCGATGCGGCGGGGGCAGGGGGTTTGGCGGTGTATGACGGCTAAGGGGGGACTCTCCTCTAGTTTTTCTGTAACTTTGAAGCTCTCTAAGGGTCTAACAATGGGGAAAGCAGCTCTGAAGAGGAAGATGAAGCCAGCTGCTCTTTGGAGGGTGCCTCCAAGCCTTCAAAGTCTTCCTCTATCCCCTTTGTCCCCTTGACAAGGCCCCACCTCAATTGGCAGACCTCCTCAGCCTATTTTGGGCACACAAAACCCCCTAGAACATGTCCCAATTGGTCCAAAAGGTGAGGGGGACCATGGCCTACGAATTTGGCACTAATTCCCCAAATCCCACTTCAATTTCCTCTTTACTTGACTCAATTCGGCTCCCATAAATTCCACCAAGATGCCCTCGACCAAATTGACATTTTTCCTTCCCAATAAAACTAACTTGCATCCCAAAAACGCGATAAAAAACGGTCCCCTGAATTTTTCGGACAAAGATGGCCCTATTTTGTATTTTCGCCAAAAATCTCGATTTGCAGAAAAATATTCGGAGGATGAGTTGACGTTCTTAAAATGAATCGTGAGACAGAACTTTCAATTTCTGAAATTAGGTTCAAATTCGCGGTTAATTTCAATCTAGCGCGATTTTAGCGTGACCTAGCTTACCGGGTAGCTTTTAGAAATTTTTATTCCAATTGACCCGTGATTGACTTATTTCGAGTCACAATATACATCTTCGACACATTGGCGACTCTCGGTTGTCGTGAAAATCTTGAGATTTCAAATATGGACACATTGTATCAAAATAACAGAAAAATCGGTCTAGTGCCGATCGACGAGAATTTTGCAATATGGTGGAATCACCCACACTTTGATCACCTATCTCAATCGAACCGACCTACTTCTGATCCCTGATCGATTTTTAACTGTGCCGTAATGATCTCTGCAGATGAGCACGGTCGAGTAGTCGATTCCTGGTTAAATTCTCAAGTCTATTGCGTTAAAATCCCTTAATGGCTTTCCCAGATGGACTAGTTATCTCGTGAGTGATCAGCTCAGAGAATAGAACTATAGGCACGTCGATGAAAAGTCCAACTTATTCAATTGAAACCAGAACTCAAAATTCAGGATGTCACAAGATGGGCTTTTGGAAAAATATTAAAGCAATATGGTTATGAGATTTATATAGATGAATGTACTGAAATAACTATTTTGAATGTAAGATTTGTAGGACTCATGTATTTAATTTGTGGTACTTCAATTCATTTAATTGACAATATGATTATGTTCTTGTAGCTTGGAAGAACTTTGGAGGTGCTTATCTCAAGGTGGGCCAACTTAAGAGTTAAGGGTGCAACCAAAGAAGAGCGGGTACAACTTCAAAACATCCACAAAAAAAGAACCCAGCACTAATTCCATCTCAACTAACTGATCATGAGAGCAATAGTGATCCTATGGACTAACACATGACATGTGCTAGAAACAAAATAGTCACTACTAAGAATAAGGAAAAGAAGGTGACAGAAAAGCCAGTTAAAGAACATGCACGTCTAATTTGAAAGAGTGTTTGGATTATGAATAAATTCAAAACTCTAAAAGGAAAAAAAGGAGAGGGGATGTTGTGCATATTGACTAATAGGAGGGTGCTAGACATGGTATCTTTTTTTTTTAAGAGGGTGTCGGACATTGTATTTTCATTGATGGGAGTTGCTGTTATTGTTTTTTGAGGAGGGTGTATATTGCCATTGTTTTTTTTTGAGGAGTGTGCTGAACCTTGAGTGATTGGGGAGTAAAGTTAGACATATTTTTTCTTTGTAAAGAATCAATCAATGTCAATGGTAAGGGGTGTTTTTGTTATTTTCTCTTATCTTGGTTTTGGTTGGTGATTCGAATGGGGTTGTCATGCTGCATAAATTTTTTGTCGCTGGTGTAACGTTTCTATGACACTAATGTTGTTTTTGGAAGTGATGAGTTCATATATTTTTGCTGTTTGAAGTTATGGGTGTTGGTTGTATGTGCTGGTGCAAAAACAAAATACGCTAGAACGCCTTGGTGCAGTTGTAGGTGCTGCATCTTCTTGCATTAGCACATACAAGTGTTAGTGTAAGAACAAGATGCATCAGCATAGCTCTAGTATAATTCTGGGTGCTCATGCATCTTGTTGTACCAACACTTGTATGGGTTGGTACAAGAATAAGATGCACCAGCAATCCAACTAGTGCAACAAGATGCACCTTGTAGTGCAAGCCAAGTGATATTTGAAATTATCATGTTCTTTTTTTAAAACTTATGTAGTAGGAGTGATCACTTTTTATCCGCGATTGACACTTAAATGATCGCTTTTAGAAAAACTTGGCACTCAAATAATCACTATTTACAACTTATGGCACTGAAATAGTCAATCGTGAATTTGTCACCACCCCTTAATTTCGCCATGGTTTGCAGTAATAGTTGTAGCAAACTAACAAACCATTACCAAACAAAAAATGCCACAAATAATTACATTTGAAGCAAAAACTAAGCAAAACAAATATTAATAATACACAACTAATTTAAGTGTTCACAATCAATGAATTCCAACTCTAACATTTCATTTCTACCATAGGTTGTAACAAAACCTTTTGTTCCATACAAAAATTGCAGCAAACCAAGAACACACTTTACTTACAAATAACCTAATACAAGTACATATTTCACATCTTCAACTATGGTAGATATATAAACTTTTTCTTATTACTCAGTTTCACATTTGAATAGACTATATAGGAGAACAACAAAACAATTATCAACCGATAAAAGTTTCTTTCAATTTTTAGTCTTGAAACTTCATTCTTCAAATGGTCGACTAGAGATGTTAAACTCTTCATTTGAGTTTGCATTGAGTTGACATCCTCTAACTCGTCCATTAATGTAGGTGGAGGTTGATGTTGGCCTTCAAGTAGCTCTAAGATCACATTTATCGCTCAATCGGAGAATTTCCCATCAACTTATTTGAAATAGTTGTACTTCCAGCCTTCTTTATTCCTGCCGCACCCATAAAATCTTCTCTATCCCCCCGAGATTCAACTAAGTCCAAGATATTTTTCTCGGATTGGGTAACCTACAATAACTGTAATACTCACCATTTAATTCGCTTTTTTGGAACGAATGTGAGCCACTGCTAAGCTTCTACTCTCCATTTGCAATATCGAGTTGATAATTTTGGGAGAAAATCGAAGTAGGTGCTCAAATTGGCCAGTTAGGGTTTGAACTTCTAGTTCTCTTTCAATTTTGGAATTTAGGATTTTTACTTGGGGAGAAAGAAGCCAAACAACATTTTTTGTTGTTGTTGTTTGGACGCTGACTATATTCTTCGGTGAGCCACATTGGATTTCCGATCAATCGGATTGGCGTTGGCTATGAACTGATCGTTTTTCAAACTTTTTGGCACTTAAGTGATCCAAAATAAACTTTTGGCACCAAAGTGAGAGCCGTACATAACTTTTGACACTTCGAGTATACTTACCCCATCTATCTCAATAATGTTTGAGTTATTTCTTGTCTTTTCTTCCTCTCCCACCTCTTCACCTATCATCTAAAATATGTCTTAAGTTTGATATTTGAGTTCAAATTAGATTAGGTTTCCTATATCCAGTTTTTGTCTTTGTTTATGAGAGCTTTCTAGTAGGTGTCTTGTAAGCCTTTCACTGTATGGATTAAAAATCTTATTTCTAATTTCAGTCATCTAGCAAGCATGGGATCCAAAAGTGTAAGCCATTTGTTTTGACCCAATGGAGTTCCTTGCGATTTCTTTATTTGTTCTCAATTTATTGTCTGCGCTTGTTTTAGTAATTTGATTTTTTCAAAGTTCTCGAGGCATTAAAGAAGGCACATTAAAATCCATTTGCTTGTATTATACATCAATAATTAAAGCCAGAAACGTGTATATTGTTAAATGCATTAGACGAGTTCAGGTAATAATTCGAGAAGGAAAAAAATTGTATATTTGTAAGTTGACAAAATGACACGAGTACGCGGATAATTCTAATTTTTCATTGACGAAAATAAGGTCTTAAAAGTTGAGAGATATTACTTATGATTACAAAAGTTGCCCTCAGGTTATTCATATTTAATGGTACACATTTCTCTTAGATGCTTCGTTGTTTTAGAAGGTTACCTTAGGCTACTTGTACATGATAAGCAACTTATAGAGAAAAATAATTGATTTTGTGATATACTCAATCAATATTGCAAAAATCGATTATTTTTTGATTAAAAATGTTTAACAAGTGCTCAGATCACACGTCTCTATTAGAATTTAAAACATGCACAAATGTGTAATCAAAATTCAAAACGTGCACAAATTTGTTTTGTTGTATTTTCTTTTACTTGGTTTGATAGGAGAAGAAGCCATCTTATTTGCCACATAGACCCTCAGACTTTCCTATATTCCTCGTCATGCTGATGTATTCGTCTTCCTCCCCCACATTGGGCCCCACGAATTCTTCACTATGATTAATACTGGCCCCTTGATGTACTGTATCCAACGGTTGCCAACCATGATCCAACTCACTCCCACAGTGTCCATAAAAAACTCCACCGTGTTCCTATAGAGGCAACACAAAAGTCAAAGATAACCATCAGGTACAAACGGACCAAATTTGAAGCTAATTTGACGAGATATTTACATAAATGATCCTTAAACTTTAGTCTAATAGACAATATTGTTCCTTAACTTTTACTTATTCAACATAATCGTTAAAATTTTAGTAAATGTTCAATCGAGGTACGGACACCTAGAGTGCCAAAACTTGGCACGGAGAGATACTTAAGTGCCAAAATTTTGGAAAGGTACACTTAAGTGCCAAAATCGGAGTAAAATGGATAACTTAAGTGCCAATCCGGCCAAAATGCAAACGTGGCATTTTCCGGCGACATGCTTAACCGATGTGGCAATTTTTTTTTTTTTTTATAAAAAAAAGCACACGTGAAGGAGGAAAACGACGTTGCCCCATCCACTCTGCCTTGGCCAAACTAAACAACGTCGTTTTTCCTTAGTGCTAAACGACGTCGTTTAGCTTATTTAGATTTTAACCGGTCGTCACTCGCGTTCACACCAGATCTGACGTCCTCTCCATCGCCGTTCATAGCTCGCCGTTCATAGGTTGCCGTTCGCAGGTCATTGCTCATCGTCGTCGCTTGTCGTCGTCGCTCGCTCAAGTTTGTTCTCTTCTTCCTCTCCCTTGTGGTGAACTAAGGGCTCCGACTCGTTTATTAGGGCTACAACTTGAAATTTGGGGGTCGGTTGGGAAATCTTAGGCTTGGATGGTATTGATGTGAGATTTAGGGCTCATATGTGGTGCTAGAACCCTATTAGGGGTTCGGATTGACAATTTAGGATCGGCCTCTAAATGTAGGGCTCGGTGTAGGGCTCGGCGGGGGGAAAATTAAGGCTCAGATGTGGTGCTAGGTACTGTGATGTGTGATTTAGGACTCGAATGTGGAATTGTGATGTGCGAAAGTAATTTGTAGGGGTCGGATATAAAATGTGATGTGTGATGGTGATTGTTAGGGTTCGGAGTAGTTATTGTGGGGACTTTTGGGCATTTTTTTTTTAAAATTACAGTGTTGAAATTGGTGTCATGAGGGCCCATGCTTATCTGGGGGATCTCTCCATATTTTAAGGGAATGCGACATAATCAAAGTAGCTATCGGGTTGGGACCTCTATTTGTCCTGAGGGTATCTTGCCAATCAAAGTAGCTGTCGTCTGACCTGTGCATCTTTTCCCTCTTTCTTGTTTTCTTTAATAAAGAGTGTAGGGATCTCCACATGCAATTTTCTATTGTCCTTTGTGAATATGGTCCCAAAAGTTAATTGTATTTTTTCCTCTTTTGTTGTAGAAATGGCTCATGATAAGGACTATGTTGCTGTCATTATTTGCTACGGTGGGGATTTTGCGATTGGGGAGGATGAGTGAGAGTATGAGGGGGGGGAATAAGGGTACTATCTTTGTAGATATAAAGAAGGTATCTTATATTGGATTTGTTAGGGATATAGTGAAATATTTGCCTTGTAAAGTACAAAATTTGCATACTGTGTTCCTATGAAAGGCTTGAGAGATGGTTTGAGAAATTTAGAAGATGATAATGGTTTTAGGGATGTCCTATATCATTATCTTCATGGCAAAGAGGCGAAAGCATTTATTGAATACAATAGTGATAGTGAGGATGGAGATGATGACAGAGATAGCACCCAAGGAGGAAAAAGAGGAGATAATATTCAAGCTAGTATTGAGGTTAGGGATGAAGGAGGGCATGATGGACAAGACGGGGAGTAGAAGGGTGCAGATGTTGTTCACTAGAGTGATGGTGACATAGGTGATGTCACCATCATTGAATTAGATTGGGAAGTAGCTGAATCCAATGATGGTGATGATGACGATGAAGGGTTGGTTACTGAAAATTTCTTAATTTTAAGTGACGAGGAGGAGGAGGAGCTTACACAGTCAATAGAAAAAACAAAAGGGACTTTTTGTCATATAGATTTGCAACTTTGCAGGTAGCTGATGAAATTCCAAACAGAGACGAAGGCCCTGCAGATGCTGGTGTTGGTGGCCAGGAGATGGATTATGAAGAAAGCATCGAGACTACTACTTCCCAGGACGAGCTTGACGAAGATTAAGGAGTTGTGCGTAGAAGGAAAAGTAAGTTTCCTTCTTATGATCCATCCATTGCCTCTCCTACTTTGTTAGTAGGTATGAAATTCCAAGATGCGATACAATTTAGGGAAGCTATATTGAAGAACTCCATTGCTGCACAAAGAAATATTGATTTCATTAGAAACACTAAGAACTTTGTAAGAGCTAGGTGTTCGCAGCAAAATTGTCCATGGAAGATTTACGGCGCATTTGTTAAGAGGATTGGGTCTTTCTAGATTAGAGCTTACCAAGAGGAACACACTTGTTCCATTAATTTTCAAAACAAAAGGGTAACAAGTGCATGGTTGTCCAAGCACTTCTTCGATCTGATCAAGCTGATGCTCAAGATGAAAATTACTGACTTTAGGATGCTAGTGAAGGAGCGTGTAGGCATCAATGAATCTAGGAATCAGTGCAAAAGAGCAAAGAAAAATGTGATAAAGATACTTATTGGTCAGTATAGTAAGGAATATGGGCAGGTGTGGGAGTATGCTTGGGAGTGTAGGCTGCAAAACCCTTAAAGTAGAGTGTATGTAGAGGTGGTGGAGAGGCCGATTCTTGATAGTGGGACCAAGTTCAATAAGTTCGATGTGTGCTTTGATGCATGCAGATGGGGATTTTTAGCTGGTTGTAGATGGATTACAGGATTGGACGACTGTTTCTTGAAGGGCTTGTGCAAGGGAGAATTGTTGGCGACGATTGGAAGAGATGCGAATAACCAAATGTTGCCACTAGCTTGGGCTGTTGTAAAGATTGAGAACAAGGACAATTGGTCCTGGTTCTTAAAAAAATATGATGGCTGACTTGGAGATAACAAACGGGGAAGGGTGGGCGTTCATGAGTGATCAACAAAAGGTAATGCTTGCTTTTTGAAAAATTTAGTCAATAGTTTGCTTTGTAATATTAACATGTTATTTGCTTACATTTCTTACTTTGAATTATTATAGGGATTGGTTTCGGCAGTAGCCGAGTTGTTGCCCCATGCTGAACATCGAATGTGTGCGCGGCACATATACAAAAATTGGGCAAAGACCTACAAAGGGGATAAGCTGCAGTTGCAATTTTGGCAATTAGCAAATTGTACAAACATGGTTGACTTTAGAATAGCCAAAGAAGGATTGCTTCAGTTGACAAAGGAAGGTTGTGCTACACTATTTCAACTAGAACCCAAGCATTGGTGCAGGGCATTCTTCAGTGAGGAATTCAAGTGCGATAACATCAACAACAACATTTGTGAAGTATTTAATTCGAAGATAATAGATGCCAGATGCAAACCAATCATCTCAATGCTTGAAGATATACGAGTTGCGGTCATGACTCGGCTGTAGAAACAAAGAGATGAGGCTGCAAAGTGGACTAGATAATATGGTCCTAGGATTGCTAAGAACTGGGATGCAAGTAGGCATTGTCATCCCATTTGGAATGGAGATGACGGATATGAGATAATGAAGGGTGCCGATAAGTATGTTGTCAATCTAGGAAGCATGAAGTGTTCATGTAGAGCATGTCAACTAAGTGGAATTCCTTGTGCACATGTCATATGTGCCATCCAGTTGAAGGGCCACAATACAGAGGATTACATCGATGATTGGTACAAAAAATCAAAATGTCTTGCTTTGTACCAGTTCATGGTGTAGCCAATTAGAAGTAGCAAGTTTTGGGAGCCCACGGATCATGAAGCACCTCAACCTTTGCCACCGAAGAAGAAAATTGGAAGGCCAAAACGAAGATGAAGAATGGTGGAGGGAGAGGTCTCGGGTCAGCAAAGAATGAGCAAGACAGGTGCAAAGGTGACGTGCTCTTATTGTCACGTAGCAGTGCATAATATTAAAGGTTGTCAATTGAGGAAGCAACAAGAACAGTTGAGGCAAGCTGAAGGGCCTAGTGAAGATACAGTTGGAGAAAGGCAAACAGAAGGGCTAAGTGAGTCGATTGTTCTTTAGTCGACAACTAGAACCCCAGTAAGTCATGAAGTAAAATATATGTTTATGTTGCTTTGTGGTTTATCATAAAGATGTACATAATATCCTATTTGGCCTTGTATGTAATGTCTTTGTTAGGTCACAAGAAGAACCCCATTAAGTTATGAAACTGAAGAGCTTGTTCGAAGAAGGTAAGGTAGAAGACGGCCAGTTGAAGGATTGGCCCAAGCAGCTAATAAATAGCCAGTTCAGTTGACTGTTCTTCAACAAAGAAAGAAATACTAGTAAATTCAACAATTTGTATTCAGTTTTTCTTTACGTTATTATATGGCCCGGTGTTATATTTATGATGTCTTTTGCCTCTTTCTTAGGTTCGAAGAAAGCAAGTTGGAGCTCAACTGCCAATTGAATGGCCATCACAAGAGCCACCACAAGGGTCACCACAGGGGCTACAAGGAGAATCACTACAAGGGGCACCACAAGTACCACCAAAAGGCCCAATAGAAGGTGTCACTGAAGTTGAAGGGCTACATAGAAGGACAAGGACAACTAGAAGAAGGCCAGGTGAAAGGGCAGCTACACAAAGGCCATCTAGAAGACGCCCAGCTGAAGAATTGGTCGAAGAAGCCCCGGCTGTAGCTGAAGGGCCCAAGAAATCATAGGCAAGAAAAAGAGCCAACAAATCATAAGTTCCTGAAAGTGATGCCCCTATTCAAACAAGATGGGCATTTGGGAAGAGGTTAAGACAATATGGCTTTAGCCTTTATACAGATGAGTGTATTGGAATAGTTATTCTGAATGTAAGTTTTATTGGCTGCATTTAATTTAATTTATGCTGTAGACTTTTGCTGACAATTTATTGTCTTTTTGTAGCCTGGGAGAAGTTCAGAGGTTCTTATCTCAGGCCCAACTCAAGAATCAACGGCTACACCAACAAAAAAGAAAACATCAGCTGCACCAACAAGAAAGAAGAACAAGAACCCAGTTGCAGGTCCATCTGATTTAATTTAGCCTGGGACAGTTGCAGCTCCTTTTGAATCAATTCAGCCAAGAACATTTGCAGCTCCATCTGAGTTAGTGGATACTGAGAAGGTTGAAGAAGAAGTTGCACGTCCAGTTAGAAAGAGTGCAAGAATTATGAATCAAGTGAAAGGCCCATCGAAAGGACCATGAACAGGGGGTGTCGTGCATATTGATTGATGAGATGGGACGTGATAGGATTTGTGGAGTTTAGGAGTCAGTTTTGTAAACGTTATAAGAACTTGCTATGGATGGTTATCTTTTTTTTTTCTTTAGTTTGTCATTGATTTTGTGAGACTTAATTTCAATATCAATGGAATGATCTTGCTGCTTGTCAAATTCTTTTGCTTTTTATAAGATATGGATTCTGCTTGTACTTGCTGCTATTGGTGTTGGGTCTGTGGTGGTAGCTGGAGTGTTGGTGTGGCTGGTGGTGGTGGCTGGTGATGCCTGGTGATTATGGATTTGTGGTGGGGGTTATGGGCTTATGCTGCACCTGGTGCAAGTGTGCAGTTTGCACATCTTACACCATGTGTACTAGTGCAAGGCTCAGCTTGCACCAATACCTTGTGCAGCAACACTACCAGCACGGTGGTGGCTGGAGCGCCTAGTGTGGCTAGTGGTGATGGCTGGTGGCGCAGTCGATGGTGGTGGCTGGCGCAATTTTTAGAGAAAACCTATAAAAAAAACTGAGAAAATTGGTACTTAACTGATCACATTTTAAAAAACTTGGCACTTAAGTGTTCACTTTTAATTACGAGTGACATTTAAAGTGATCACTTTAATAATAACTCGACACTTAAGTGATTATTTTTTCATCGCGACTAGCACTTAAGTGATTACTAAATACAACTTATGGCACTCAGGTAATCACTCACGTTTGTCTTGTGTATATGCTGGTTTGTAGCAAAATAGAGAAGGTGATGATAATTTAATGACTTATGGCAACTCCATTCAATTCAAATATTTGCTGCTGGTTTATGCTTATATTTGTTCAAGTAAAAAAGCCACCACAACACATTGACCCAATACACATCCATCATTATTGGTTTATATTCAAGAACAAGTAAAAAATAGTACAAGCATCATCTAATTCACTCATTCCATTTCCTTAACCTCCTTACAAACACAAGAAGTAACCCATAATACATATGACAACACAAACAACAACGAAGCCACGATGATCTTCTGGAACAACACAAACTTCTTCTCATCTTTCAAAAAGAAAAAAAAAAGCCTACATTTAATCCAAAACAATTACATTTCTCCACTCATTTTTAACTATGGCAGTCGGAGAAATTTTTTCTCATCTTCAAGTGCTTTACATTTCATCATAAAGTATAATAGACAACAAAACAACACCATAATAAACGCTTGATAACACTTCCGTTCAATATTCATCCTTGACACTTCATTCTTGAAAAGTTTAGCCGAAGACGCTTGAGCTTGCATTAAGTCAACATTGTCCAAGTCGTCCACGAACATAGATGGAGATTGATGGCTTTTATCAAGTAGATCCAATATCACCTCTGTGGCTTGGTGAGAGAATTTTGCATCGACCCATTTGAAGTATTTGCACTTCGACCCTTCTTTATATCTGGCGCATCCATAAAATCTTCTCTCAGGATTCATTCGAGTCCACAATGTTCTTCTTGGACTCGGTAATCCACAAAAATAGAAACTCTGGCCTTCTCATTCGCTTCAGTGAGAGGAATTTAAGGCATTGCTGCGAGTCCTGCTCTCCATTTCCAATATTCGACAATGGAATTTTGGGCAAATCAAAATTAGGGTTCGAGACTAGGATTTGAGCACTTCAATAGGGATTTTAGCCTATTTAGGGTTTTAGATTTGGGGCAATTTGGGCGACGGCGTCGTTTTGGCAAATTCAGGGCTTATATTTTGGCCAATTATGGAAACGACGTCGTTTTGGGTGAGTTAGAGCTGAGTCAGCTCTCCGGCGAGCCACCTAGGTGAGCAAAAATAATAAAATATTGCCACATAGGATTTCCGGCAATGTTTGTCAGAGGTGGCATTTATGTGTCCCACTTTTAAAAAAAAAGTGGCACTTAAGTGTCACTTTCCTAGCTTTTGGCACTAAAGTGTCCCCTCGTGCCAAGTTTTGGCACTTGGGCTATACTTTGTCTGAAGGATAAATGAGGAAGGAAAAGGAAATGAGGAAAGAGAGGCCAAGGCCTACGTGAGGAAAAGGAAGGGGAAAAGGAAGAGGCTGGGTCGACTTAGCCCTGGCCCAGTCTCACTCTTCTTTTTCCTTTTAAAATTAATTAATTAATAGTGAAAATATTTTTACTAAATTTTAGTAAATTTTATTACTATTAATGTAAATGCTCCTAATGTCTATATGCTATGCAATTTTAATGAAAATTATTTTTGTTTAGGGATTAAAAATCAATCCATTATTTTGTATGCAATTACTCGAAATGAACAAGCAAAATTTATTTGTCAATAGCTATATTTTGGCAGTTTTCGAGTTAGCCAAGTCATTAGTCTTCTAGTATTTTAAAAGATCTTTCTTTTAACTGTAAGCTTGCTCATATGGAATTCAGTGTAAAGAGTTATGGCATGACAGAATTATTGACACATAACTGTCAGTTTCATTTCTTTTCTTTGACCCATCATTTTTAGGTAATTTCCCAATCACTTTCATAAAAAACACAAAAATTCAAACAATTGACTTTTAGATTGACTTTTTTGTTAACTCTTTGACCAAAAGTTAACTCCAGGTGAAAAATTGACTTTTTGCATAAAAAGGTCCTAAATAGCCTTAATATCACTTTGGCCACTTTAGTTTTCAAAAAATTCAAAGTTTTCATCAAATCTTTGATAAAAAAAAATTAAAAAAATATAAGAGCCTCTAAATCATCACATCTTAGCTTCAATTTGAGGTTGGCACCGAAAGTTTTGCGAAAATCGATTAAGAGCCTCAATTTTCGAATTTTTCCGTTTTAGGTTCTAAATCGAACAAAAATAAAATTACTCTCATTCTGTTCACATTTTATGTTAGTTCCTTTTATGACATTTGATCTAGAAATTATCTAATACTTAGTCGTGTGGCTAATTTTGAGATTTGATAAGCCCAAATGAAAATTGCCATTTTTAGCCCTAATTAGGGGTTCGATTCGATTCATCTTGAATTGTTAGCCAATGCTTCCATTCGACTTATTTTCTCAAAATAAATCTGAAGGTCAATTTTGGCATATTCACTTGAGAACTCTCCAATTTGATAGATTTAGTTTATTTAGATTTGAAAAATCCAAGCTAACAAGCCTTAATTAGTGCAATATAAGTTGACCCATTGTTGACTAAGGTTAAATTTGATGGGTCGAAGGTCAATTTCAACATTGACCTTCAATTTGAATTTGGCATAAAGGTTATACCATCATTTCGATATTAGTTTGAATGCAATAAGCCCTCATGAACATGGACAATTGAACCAATCGATGTCTCCTCATATTAATTGAACCCAAATTCAACCAATTTGTGTTTTGAGGTAGGCAATTGCATAAATTTGCTTCTTTTGTCCCTTAATTGAGTAAAGATTATTTTCAATTAGGTCCCTAAAATGAAATAGGATTAAATCGATCAAAATCGGTTCCAATTGGTCGAATCGATTATGTTAGTAAGTGACCGGCTCGGCCACTTTCTAGTGGAATCTCAACGGCCAACGACAAATTGCACAAAGGAAGGACTGGTGGTGCTGTCTGTGGGAGTTATAACAAGAAGGGGGCATCTTAGAAAGAATTACCTTACGTTGAAAAATGAGAAGGATAATGGAATTATAGTTGATTTTGTAGATAATGTTGCAGTTGTAGCTAAAAATAATTCTCATAGTACTGATTTTGTCATGTCTGCCACTAATTATTCATTGTTTAATGGATGTATTATAGATTCTAATTGTTCTTTTTATGCTACACCAAATAGAAACTGGTTTACTACTTATCAATGCATAGATTATAGTAAAGTGTAGTTGGGGAACGACGTTGAATGCGTTGTTGTATGTGTTGACGATGTTAGAATCAGAATGCATAATGGTATCGTGAGGACATTGACTAGAGTAAGGCATGTTTTAGAGTTGATGAAGAACTTGATTTTCTTGGGTACTCAGGATTCGACTAGGTGTTAGTTTTTTTCATAATGTGGAGTTCTGAAAGTTGTTCGAGGAGCTTTGGTAATGATGAAAGAAATCAAGTATGGTGGCTTGTGTGAGCTTTAAGGTGAGACAGTGACAGATTTCACCGTGGAGATGTCAGATGCATATGCTTGAAAGTCTGAATTGTGGCATATGAGTTTAGGGCACATTAACGAGAGAAGTCGGAAGGTTTTAAGTAAAAAAATATGTTATGTGGTTATGTTGCTAACAAATTGAATGTGTGTGGGTGTTGCAGCAAATTCATCTCTGGTTATAGCAATGGCTGCAAGCACCTTGGTGTGCCTCGTCCATCCGGCGTTGGGCTTGTTCATACTTGTTTTGCATCATGCTTTCTGCTGTCATAGTGGTCTATGCAGGTGTGTAAATCATTCTGACACATTCTTCACATGTTGGGTTTAATAATTAATTATAATGAAATATTTGTTGCATATGTTGCAATGTATCATTTTCACTTAGCTATGAACACAAATGAGCATGTCCAAAGCAAAAGCAAAGAGACTGACTATTAAGATATTCATGGAAATTGTGGAATGTTCTCCATTGGTACGATTATTAAAGAAATCACAAAAATTGTAGAGTTAATTTATTTGACTGTTCGTAGGTTTCTTTTAAAAAATAGTGTCAAATATATGTTGACAGTGGTTGATAACTACTCAAGGAAGACATGGGTGTTTGTACTTAGGCACAAGTTCGATATTATTGTCAGGATCATGTGGTTGAGAGTGTTAATTAAAAAGGAGACTAATAAGATAATCAAGCAAGTGTAGATTGATAGTAAAATGAGTTTTGCTCGAAACTATTAAACAATTTTTTCATGAAGGAAAGTGTTAATACCTAAATTTTAGTGATCCTATCATTTATGTATTGCATAAAAATTAGGGATTAATTTTAACCCCTAAAAAAATTAAATTGCATAGCATATAGTTTTATGAGCATTTATTATATATATATTTTATTGCATTTGCATTGGACCAGTGATGGATGGGTTTGAATGATAGTTTTGAGTTTTAATTTGACGAGTTGGGTTAAGCCCATGGAGAGAGAATTGGCCCAAGTTTGTTATTTATTGATGGTTGAAAATTGACTTATGAAGAATGACGAGTTAAAAGATTAGTATATTTCAAAAAAGTTTCGTAATATTCTTTCAATATTCGTTCATGAGCAAAGAAGGAAAATTTGGTAATGAATCTTTGTAGAAAGGAGGGTTTCGAATGAGAAATATTGGAAAATAAAAGGAATATTACACGTAGGGGCATATATTTGGGGCATTACATCTTCGTGCAGATACGGGCTCCATTAAAAGAGATTTTCATGCATATAAATATATTCCAAGAGGAGAGAGACTTATTTTCTTTCCTTGAAAAGCCTAGTGTCTCCCTACCTATAAAAGGACAAGCTATGGACAAGCAAAAAGAGGCCACACACTGTACACACTGCCACAATTGAGAGGAGAGATACATGTGGCCGAGACTCACGCCGTGCTGCCGCTGCCGCTACCGCTACGCTCTCACCATCCGCAACGCCCTGTCATCCTCCGTTGTGCTGTCGCTAGCCTGATCGAGCCCGGCGCCGCTGCTTCCTCTCGGTCCCACGGCCCACGTTTCTGTTTTTGCAGGTCGTTTCCAGATTTTTTTGGGCAAATTGTCCACGCCAGAAGCGTCGACGACGATACCCCATTGCACCGCGAGTTCAGCCAAGACGAAGTTCGTCCCTCGTCGACGTTTCCAGATCATTACAACGCTTCCATAGCTGCGTCCTTGTCTCTGGTCAAATATTGCATGTCTCGATTGTGTGTCCAGGGGCGGCAACATCACATGCAATTGTGATATCTCCAATCCAAAAACTGTCCCAATTTTGGCCATGACAATGACAGGATTCTATTGGTGCTCTTTAATTTTCCTCGTGCATGTGTTCTGACTATTCCTCCTCACGCTTAGCAATTTTCCAGAGTACTTGGTAATTCACTGAGGGAGAACACGATCCAGGCGAATATCGTGGAAATTCTGATCACACTTGCGTGAAGACACCACGAGTAGCCGCTGCTGTGAGCCGATCACCCATCGCGATTTATGCAATCCATTGTCTCCGAATTTGAAAACTTAGAATGACTTATTTCCTAGTTCAAATTAGATTTTATACCAATCTTGATACTTTATTTTTGGAATTTAATTAATTTCGAATTTTATAAATAAAAATACAAAAAAATATCATGTGCGTGTCGTATAGTTTAAATTGCATCATCCTTGCCATGTTGTTGCCCGCATATCGTTTAGTAACGTCTAGTAATTATATGTTAAGTTTATGAAATTGTGTGTCATGCTAATATAGTCGCATATTAATTTTGCTCGTCATTAGAAATTGCATGTTATGTCATTTAATTAAAAATTGTGTATCAATTCAAAATATACACGCTTTGTAAGTCATCATAATAAAATAGTTCCATGAAATTTTTTGTCCATCATTAGAATAGGTCATTTGCTTGTCATGTTAGAATAATATATCTAATGGACATTAGGATATTCGTATGTTGCATGTCGAAGGCATAGTGAGACTCTGCACTAATGTCAATGAACCTTAGTGGAATTGATGAACAAGACATTATTAAAGACGGCCCATAGAATGCTTTCTAGTGCTGATATGGCTAGAAGATTCTTGGCAAATACACTTAGTACAACGAACTACTTGATGAATAGATCCCCATGACTGCAATTGGATGTTGGACTCCCGAAGAAATGTGGTTAGATAACGTTGTCGATTATTCTATTCTAAGAATATTTGGTTGATCATGTAATATTTGAGTGAGTGATGGTAAGCTCAATGGAAGGGTAAGAAAGTGCATGTTCCTAGACTATGCACAAGGTGAGTGGGGCTATAAGTTGTGCTTGGAATTAAATTCACTTGTTGTTAGCAAAGAAGTTATGTTTGACGAGTCTCTAGTACTTTTGGCCAAGAGTGATTTTAGCAATGTTTATATGGATTTGAACGGTGTTCAACTTGAGATGGAGTTGCAACTAGAAACTCTTGAGGTAACAAGTACTAGCAATGTAATCGACATAGATGGTACTTGTAGCGAGGTGGAGACTGAAGAGCCAACAATTGCTATAACTGCTGAAATTGACAAGGTATGTGTTCGATCTCTTGATAGATATGGATGCAACAATGATTTTGTTTTATTTGTGAGGAGATTATGTTGGTAAAAGTTCATGTAGAGTTGGTCTTCTAATAAGATCATTAGTTATGGTGAAGTTCAAGTGAAGCTTGAACTTGGAAAATATCTATAGCGGTTGAGTCCTATAGCGGTTGAGTCCATTAAGGACAATGTGAAAGTAGTAGCAGAGTTCGAAATTTTTTATGAAGTGATTGTGACTTGACTCAAACGTCGAGCAAATATGGAGATTATTAAAATATGCCTCGATTTTGAGCATTGAACAAACTCGATCCCAATTGAATTGTGGAGAAAGTTAAATACCGAAAAAAAGAATCCAAGGCCAAGTTGGGCATTGGTTTTCTTAACATCTTTTGGGTTCGGCTCTTGAGGTTGAAAAGTCCAACGTGGACTTTGAAATTTAACTTTGACTTGGTCAGCTTGTGTCAGAGACGGAATTGAAGTCATGCAAAGGAAAGTTATTTGGAGATAGAGAAAAAAAAAAGAAAAAAAAGCATGGCTGGACTTTACTTGTTAATCCTAGTCGGCGAGGGCTTGTTTGGCTTGGTCAAAGTCGGAGAAACAGACGGAATTTTATATATATATATATATACATCCTTTTGAACTCTTCACGGGTCAGATCGGCAAACTTTTTAAGCCAAACCAGGAGGTGGTCACCTTCTTATTAGTGCGGTCGATGTGCTTCAAGTTCCCCTTGAACACGCCGAATCTCCCAAACTTTTCCTTAGAAGATCCTTCCTGTGTTTCGCCATCCACGACTCGAAGCGATTAAGGAGCTTATCGGTTGATTTCAAATTGTCTAGGGAGTAGCCCACGATAGAGAAATTGCGGGCAAAGACAGATTGCGAACTGAAAACACAAAAGTACCGGGCATTAAATTTTTTCATGCGATAACTCACATCAATACCGGGCATTGTTCTTCCTTTGACCTAATGGAGTAATCTTGATCATTAGATTAAATGAATTGAGATATATGTAAAACAAGGCTCAGTAGTCTAATGAAAACTTTCGTATCACGGCAAGCATTAGTCCAGTAACATTTTGCTGACTCTTATGCATGCCGATGTCTACATTGTTTGTTCTTTCTTTATCCACCCTTTTACTAAACAAAGTGTAGAAAATATCAGTGGGAGTTTGATTTTGACGCAGAGGAAGATATGCTTGGAAAATGATTCCAAAAGATAGTGTTTATTTTGAATAATGATGTGCATATTAGAATATTTTAGGCGCCTATTTATGGGGAGGTTGCCAATTAAGAAATAATCAAATAACTAAAATCAAATTAAGGAAAACATATTGATAAAGGGGAAACTTTTCAAGAAGCAACTAAAAAATCTACAAAACACAACTGAAATTTTTGATGTCTTGGAAATTAAGGAAAACGTGTGAATTTGAAATTAAATATCGTAACTCATTTGTAAATTCGAAGATCCCGCAATCCTCTTTGATTGATAGGACCGCCTGCTCTTATGATGTTTGAAAGTTTTTATATAAGCATTTGCCAATTATTCTACATTAGCTTTGATTTTGATTGACAATCATTTGATATTTTAATTTGCCTCTCTTTTTTCTTTTCTGTTGTAAACACGTCCCTCGCCTTGCCCTCATATAAATTATTCCTAACCCATCACCGACAGTCACAATCCGAATCTTTTTTATGAGCATAATTAGTGAGCATATTCGGTCGGGAAAAGAGTCTGCATATTTACTTGGGCATCTTTTTCGGGAGTTGTTGCATAAACAACCATTCAGGTGTGATTGTTTATGTGTGATTGCGTAAGAAGTATTTGACAACAGCGAACGAGAATCTTCAGCAGTGCCGTGTAGTCCATAGATGCGATTTTTTTTATAAGATACAGCAATGTGGACAAGAACCTATACAATGAGCATTAACGCAGGGCTACTGCAATGACAAAATATAACGGGTAAATCACGTCATTCCGGAAACTCATTTACGCGTAAAAGGATCACGTCATTCCGAAAACTCATTTACGCGTAAAAGGGTTAGGATGAAAGTAAAACTATCTTTACGAGTTGACGATATATAAGAATTTCAACAAATTTCAAAGTCCTAGTAAAGTTATAATAAATCATCAGTACCCATTAAGAACAAGTTGATGTTACATAAAATGAGCAAGTTAGAAAAGAGAGCGACGCTGACCTATTCAAATCAGATCAGATCATCAAGTGGAGTATCTTGCCAATGTCTACGTGAGAAACATGTCGAAAAATAGAGCATGCTACATGATGAACTTTTTGAGAAGCAAGAGTGCATGACAATTTACTCCTCATACTGTAAAGGCTGCCTCACACAGATCAGGACTAAAAGATATCCCTATTTAACATCCTTTCTGAAACGTAAAGGGATCAATAATAGTCCAGCAAGGGGGGTGCAACAGTACATACAAAAAGAGCTAAAAAAACTCAGGCCATATTCAAAACAGTTCACAAAACTAAAACGGAGCTCAACTACAGGAAAAATCATCGACTATATTACCCAACATTTACAGCCGAGGACTTAGTAAAGACCAACAGATGGTCGATAAGAAGATTTGATATCTAACATATAGATTGGAAACCAAATTCTACAGGAGTTCGGCGGGCTTCAACGAAGACAAGCCAATCTGCTCTGAAGCACGCGCGGTAACAGCTACAGTGTATCAGCATTTTCAAATCTTATTTTATGAACGTTAAAACAAACTGAGTGAAACTCTTATTCAAAAAGAGTGTCAGCGTTTATGTGATTGCTGAAGATGATGAACCTGACCTATAGCTTCTGCCATTAACACATTAAATAATGCTCAAACACAAAGTCGTATGGTAAGTCCGTGGTCGCAGCAAAGTCCGAAGGGAGCTTTTGAGAACTGCTAGCATAACTATACTGTTATGCTCAAATCGAAACGGTGAACTTCTGGCCACAATTTTTAGATAATGTTAGATAGGCAACTCGGTAAATTGAAAAGGCAAAAATGGGTTTATTGTTTAAAGGGCAACCGGATTAGAGAAATAGTGGGATTATAAACAAATCTAAGTGAATAATATTCAAATAATTTGTAATTTATGAAGGATTCATTTGCAACTTTAAAATAATGGACATCGTTCTCTTGTCAAAAAGAAAAAAATTGGTAGATATTGCTCCAAAATAAAAAGAAAAGATTAAGAACTCAAAAAAGTAGAAAAAAGTGAATATCTAGTATCAATTTCCAATTATTGTAGGATTTGTAATCGATTAACACATATAGAATTTGATTGAATTTGTTTTCTAAACTTTAGTCTTGACTCATGCAATCCTAAAATTGAACTAATTTCTTTTAGGTCCTTCCAATCGATAGGATAATTTTTTTCCTTAGTAATTAATTATTTATATTTTGACTTTTTCTTTATTTCATCTGTTATTATGCATAATTGACATCACCAATCTTGATTAAATCACCAAAGACTCCTTGTAAAGAAACTTGATTTGAACGAAAAGGATAAAGAGCCATTCGAACGTGCAATGATATATTTTTTAGTCGCAAAGTAAACATTTGGATTTTTTAAAAATCTTTAAAATTTATTAGATCTTTTTAAAAAAAATAAAAATCTATTTTTGCTAGCGATAATATTTTTCTGTTTGTGATCACCTCTGTTTTGGTATTTAATTTGCTTTACAATTATATGTTTTGTTATGCTGTTTTTTTATTTATTCATATTTAAGGAATCTCACTTGGGGGATTTGAGGAAATCTCGCCAAGTGAGATTTTCCGATTTTAATTTTTCTAAGGAAACCAGTTAAACAGGTCAACAGGTTTCCTTGATAATTTTTGAGGCGGAGAAGCCACCGTTTGATCTGCAATTCTCACGTCACGGTTATCTCATCTTTTGCCTTTCTGGTCTCGCCAAAAGAGAAGCAAAGAAACGCCAACTCAGTCAATTACTTCGATTTCGACCCAAAAAAAAAGAAAAAGTCAATTGCTTCGACTGCATCCCAAACGTCTTCGGCAAAGGAAACCCCCTTGTTGCTTCCCATGTCAACGCAATGAACAATGACTTCCATTAGTTTGTGTTATCTCCACTATCATCTTTATAACCCGACCCTAACTATTACACAGCAAAAGCATTAGATTGTTGCATTCGAAGGTTGTTCCTTGAAGAAGCAAAAATTAGCTACGAGCGACCATGTCGCTGGGACTTTTCCATAGACTCGACACCGCCAAGACACAGTACTACCACTTCAAGGCCGTCGTCGTGGCAGGTAATTAACTTGTGTGTTTTGCTTCACAATCCCAGTGATTGATGCACGCAACATGGGTTGTATTATTTCATGAATCCATTTTAGTTAGTGATTCTGCATATCTTATATTCGAGTATCTCTCTTTCGGAAAAAGCATCGTTCTGTTTTCGTCAATAACATTCCCAATTTTTTGTCTTATTCTTGATAAAGGAATGGGGTTATTCACTGATGCCTACCATCTCTTCTCCATCACACCGATCACGAGACTGCTCGGACACATATACTACGAATCAGAAGGCCACCAAATACCGCCTGCCATCGAATCAGCCATGCTGGCCGTTGCTCTCCTTGGCGCTGCGATTGGTCAACTCATCTTCGGCAGGCTCGGTGATCTTGTAGGGAGGAGGCGCTTGTATGGCCTCGCCTTGATCCTCATGATGGTCGGCTCCATCGGGTGTGGATTCTCCATGGGCACTTCAAAAGGCTGCGTTCTAGTGAGTCTGGGGTTTTTCAGGTGATCGTAGCATTAGAACTGACCGAGTGTCACATTGCAAAATCAGCCTCTGTTCAATTTTTCTCAGTATTCATAACATGCGAACATCACTCTTTAATTCTTTTCAGGTTCTTGCTTGGGGTAGGGATCGGAGGAGATTACCCGCTCTCAGCGACGATCATGTCGGAGTATGCTAACAAGAGGATGCGTGCCGCATTCATGGCAGCCGTCTTCTCAATGCAAGTGTTTGGGATTCTGGCGAGCTCCGCTGTGACGATGGCAGTGTGCAAGATATTTGGCCGAATTTACCCTCCGTCGCTAAAAGATCCGATACCAAAAGAAGCTGATATTGCCTGGAGGTTGATATTGATGCTAGGTGTTGTTCCTGCTGGGATGACGTTTTATTGGCGGATGAAGATGCCTGAAACGGCAAGGTAATTATGCGTTTGCTTAATTGATTGTTTAAGTCGTTTAATTAACTTATTGTTTCATTTTCTTGAGAAAAAGTTGTTTGGTCTATGGTACTTACTGCTATGATCAAGCATGACTTTCTTTGGTTGCTGGGATTTGTATTTGTCCTTCTGGAGACATTGTCCCCAGAATCTCTAAAGGATCAATTGCTGGGTGCTGTCGAATAGGATAACCGAAAGGACGAGATTAGAGTTTGGCTGGTTGTGCCAAATAATTCGTGTCACTTCTAAACTCTAGATTTTCCTTAAACATGTTAAAAAGGATGATGCATCTAAACTCGTGTTGATTCGTGTCAATTTTGAAATATTTGCTAGTCTCAACTTCCATAGACGTGTCAAAATTGAGCAATAATTTGATGTTCCCTTGAGAAAACAAGTGTGCCAAATGGGTTTCGTAAATCATGTGCATTATTTTAACAGTGAGAGAACTTCTAGAGCGGCTCATATCTAAACCTATGCGAGATAAACAAAGTTAATCATTACAATATATTTTTTGGGTCTTATTAGGTACACCGCTTTAGTGGAGAAAAATGTCCTCCAAGCTACCCAGGACATGGAACGAGTCCTAGACATGTCCCATGGCCAAATCGCCGAGGGCCATTTCTTACAGCCGAGCCAGTCATCCTACCCTCTCTTCTCCAAGCAATTCTTCCTCTGCCACGGCCGCAACCTCCTTGCCTGCTCCGCCACATGGTTCCTCCTCGACATCGTCTTCTACAGCAACGCCCTCTTACAATCCAAGATCTACCACAAGTACCTGCCCGATGAAGACCCCAGCAAGGCACTCACCGCCTTGGAGGCCGCCTTTGAGGTTGCGAGTTTACAGGCCATCGTGGCATGCTACTCCATGATCCCTGGCTGCATCTTCGCCGTCTTCCTCATTGACCGCGTTGGGCGGCTCCGCATCCAAGCTGTCGGATTCGTCTTCATGGCCATCGTTTACTTGTCCCTCGGAGAGCCATATGTCAAATATTGGAAGGACCACACGGGCCCGCTGTTCATGTTCCTGTACGGCCTGACATTCTTCTTCGCTTACTGCGGGCCCAACACAACCACGTTCATCTTGCCGGCTGAGCTTTTCCCCGCACGGTTCAGGACGACATGCCACGGGATCGCTGGGGCCGCGGGAAAGGCCGGGGCGATAATCGGTGTCGTGGGGCTCGTGATGGCCACACAGGGTGATTATAAAAAAGGGGCCACGCCCACTCAGGATGATGACCAAAAGGAGGCATCGAGGACCAGAATTGGATTGATCATATTGAGTGGGCTTTGCCTGGTGGGGATGGCGGTGACTAGCATGTTCACGAAGGAGACTAAGAGAACATCGCTCGAGGAGAATGAATGAAGATTAATTTTTCTTGGCGAGTGATTTCCCTAGTTCTTAGGTATATATTACGTACTAACATATAATTGATATGTTTATGGAGTAATTCTGTAATTTTATCTTTATATGTACTTTGATTGTAATAGATCACTCTTATTAATACACTCAACTTTAATTAGAGTTTTTTTTTTTGTCGGTCCTACTCTACTCTTATTCTAACTCTCACTCTCAGACTTTTGCCTTGCCTCCTTGCAGGGCGTGGGAGTCGAAACCCACTTCTGAAACTTAATTTGTCCCCACCCCAACTCCTCTAAGAAGATGTGGATTCAAACCCCCCACCTCCCCATTCCAAGTTGGAAGGGTGGCCACTGGAGTAAACTTTAATTAGAGTTAAGACACCATAAACACTCAGTATTATTTACTCTCTCACTCTAAAAATCAACATAGTATCTATACATCTTTAGTTTTTTCTTCTCTACCACATACTTACCCACCATTCAAGTTTTAGGACAAGTTTTAGGACCGAATAGCATTTTTCAATAGTTTTAAGACTCAATTGCACTTTTGCGCGAAGTTTTAGAGCTTTTAGTGCATATTATTTCTTAATAAAATGACATAAGAAGGGGAGAGTTTTAATTTCTCATTAACAAAAATAAGTTCTTAGAAGTTAAGAGATTACATTGAATTAAATCTCGAGCCATGGAAATTCAATAGTTAAGAAGAGATTTTACTAAAACGTGAACTTAGGACACTCGTACTTGATAAGCAACTCAATAAAAAAGGTCGTTGCCCTCATAATATACTTAATCGATATTTTGAAATATGATTATTTTCCTGTTAAACATGTTTAAATAATGCCTGGTGCACTCCTCAATAAGGCCTCAATTGGAATTCAAAACTTGAACAAATTTGTTTGTGGTTTTAACTTTTGCTTGGTTTTGATGGAAAAAGAAACCATGTGAAATGATGCCCCCATAGAACCTCAGTTTTTCCCGTGCTCCTCTTCATCCTGATGTGGCCCTGTTCCCCACATTTGGGCCCCTCGAGTTCTTCACTATCTAGGCCCTTGGTTGAGCAGTATCCAACGGCTGCCACCCCATGATCCAACTCAATCCCAAAGCGTCGAGTTTGGGATACCTTGAGTGCCAAAACTTGGCATGGAGGGACACTTAAGTGTCATAACTTTGAAAATGTACACTTAAGTGCCAATATCGGAGTAAAATGGAACACTTAAGTGCCAATTCGGTAAAAAACCGGCCAAAAATGCAGATGTGGCATTTTCTGGCGACATGCTTAACTGACGTGGCAATTTTGTAAAAAAAAAAAAGCACACGTGGAGGAGGAAAACGACGTCGCCCCATCCACTGTGCCTTTGGCCAAATTAAACGATGTCGTTTTTCCTTAGTGCTAAACGACGTCGTTTAGCTTATTTGGATTTTAACCGTTCGTGCATCGGTTCACACCAGATCTGACGTCCTCTCCATCGCCGTTCACAGCTTGCCATTCGCAGGTTGTCGTTCGCAGGTCATCGCTCGCCGTCGTCGCTCGCCATTGTCGATTTGCTCAGGTTTTTTCTCTTCTTCCTCTCCCCCGTGGTGAAATTAGGGCTCCGACTCGTTTATGAGGGCTCGGACTTGAAAATTTGGGGATCGGCTGGGAAAGCTTAGGCTTGGATGGTATTGATGTGAGATTTATTGCTTAGATGTGGTGCTAGAACCCTATTGGGGGGTTCGGATTGACAGTTTAGGATCGGCCTCGAAATGTAGGGCTCGGTGTAGGCCTCGACGAGGGGAAAATTAAGGCTAAGATGTGGTGGTAGGTACTGTGATGTGTGATTTAGGGCTCGGATGTTGAATTGTGATGTGCGAAAGTAATTTGTAGTGGTCGGATGTGAAATGTGCGATGGTGATTGGTGATTGTTAGGGGTTCGAAGTATTAGACCTTCGACATGTTCGAATCGAATCTCTTGTTGTCGTGGGGATGGGGACTTCTGGGTATTTTTTTAAATAAATTGCATTGTTGAAATTGGTGTCATGAGGACCCATGCTTATCTGAGGGATCTCTTCATATTTTAAAGGAATGCGACGACATAATCAAAGTAGTTGTCGGGTCCCCATCTCTATTTGTCCTGAGGCCTCTTTTCAAGCTGCAGGTGTCGTCTGACCTATGTATCTTCTCTCTTTCTAATTTTCTTTAATAAAGAGTGTAGGGACCTCTACATGCAATTGTCTATTGTTCTTTGTGAATGTGGTTCCAAAAGTTAATTGTATATTTTTCCTCTTTTGTTGCAGAAATGGCTCATGATAAAGACTACGTTGCTGTTATCATTTACTATGGTGGGGATTTTGTGATTGGGGAGGATGAGTGGGAGTATGAGGGGGGGGGGGAATGAGAGTACTATCTACATAGATATAAATAAGGCATCTTATATTGGATTTATTAGGGATATAGTGACATTTTTGCCTTGTAGAGTACAAAAGTTGCTGTACTATGTTCCTGGGAAAGGCTTGAGAGATGGTTTGAGAGTTTTGGAAGATGATAATGGTTTTAGGGATTTCCTATATCATTATCTACATGGCGAAGATGCGAAAGTATTTGTTGAAAACAATAGTGATAGTGAGGACGAAGATGATGACAGAGATAACACCTAAGTAGGAGAAGGAGGAGATGGTATTCAAGCTAGTACTGAGGTTAGGGATGAAGCAGGGCATGATGGACAGGACGGGGAGGAGAGGGGCGCAGATACTGTTCACCAGAGTGATGGTGACATAGGTGATGTCACCATCACTAAATTAGATTGGGAAGTAGCTGAATCCAGTGATGGTGATGATGATGATGACAATGAAGGGTTGGCTGCTGAAAATTTATTAATCCTAAGTGACGACGACGATGAGGAGCTTACACAGTTAAGGAAAAAACAAAGGGACTTTTTGTCTGATAGATTTGCAACTTTGCAGGTAGCTGATGAAGTTCCAAACAGAGACGAAGGCCTTGCAGATGTTTGTGTTGCTGGCCAAGAGACAGATTATGAAGAAAGCATCGACACCGCTACTTCCCAGGACGAACTCGAAGAAGATCAACGAGTTTTGCGTAGAAGGAAAAGTAAGTTTCCTTCCTATGAGCCATCCGTTGCCACTCCTACTTTGTCAGTAGGTATGAAATTCCATGATGCGATACAATTTAGGGAAGCTATACTGAAGAACAAAGTCCATGGAAGATTTACGGCGCGTTTGTTAAGAGGAGTGGGTCTTTCCAGATTAAAGCCTACCAAGAGGAACACATTTGTTCCATTAATTTTCAAAATAAAAGGGTAACAAGTGCATGATTGTCCAAGCACTTCTTCGATCTGATCAAGCTGATGCCCGAGATGAAAATTACTAACTTTAGGATGCTGGTGAAGGAGCATGTAGGCATCATTGTATCTAGGACTCAGTGCAAAAGAGCAAAGAAAAATGTGATAAAGATACTTATTGGTCAGTATGCTAAGAAATATGGGCAGGTGTGGGAGTATGCTTGGGAGTGTAGGCTGCAAAACCCTACAAGTAGAGTGTATGTAGAGGTGGTTGAGAGATTGCTTCCTGATCATGGGACCAAGTTCGATAAGTTCTATGTGTGCTTTGATGCATGCAGACGGGGATTTTTAGCCGGTTGTAGACAGATTATAGGATTGGATGGCTGTTTCTTGAAGGGCTTGTGCAAGGGAGAATTGTTGGCGGCGATTGGAAGAGATGCGAATAACCAAATATTCCCACTAGCTTGGGCTGTTGTAAAGATTGAGAACAAGGACGATTGGTCCTGGTTCTTGAAAAATCTTATGGCTGACTTGGAGATAACAAACGGGAAAGGGTGGGCATTCATGAACGACCAACAAAAGGTAATGCTTGTTTTTTGAAAAATTTAGTCAATAGTTTGCTTTGTAATATGAACATGTAATTTGCTCACATTTCTTACTTTGAATTATTGCAGGGATTGGTTTCGGCAGTAGCCGAGTTGTTGCCCCATGCCGAACATCGATTATGTGCGCGGCACTTATATGGAAATTGGGCAAAGACCTACAAAGGAGATAAGCTGCAGTTGCAATTTTGGCAATTAGCAAAGAGTGCAAATATGGCTGACTTTAGGATAGCCAAAGAAGGATTGCTTTAGTTGACAAAGGAAGGTTGTGCTACCCTATTTCAATTAGAACCTAAGCATTGGTGCAGGGCATTCTTCAGTGAGGAGTTCAAGTGCGATAACGTCGACAACAACATTTGTGAAGTATTTAATTCAAAGATAATAGATGCCAGATGCAAACCAGTCATCTCAATGCTTGAAGATATATGAGTTGCGGTTATGACTCGGCTGCAAAAACAAAGAGATGATGCTGCAAAGTGGACTAAACAATATGGTCCTAGGATTGCCAAGAAATTGGATGAGAACTTGGCTGCAAGTAGGCATTGTCATCCCATTTGGAATGGAGATGACGGATATGAGATAATGAAGGGTGCTGATAAGTATGTTGTCAATCTAGGAAGTAGGAAGTGTTCATATAGAGCATGGCAAGTAAGTGGAATTCCATGTGCACATGTCATATGTGCCATCCAGTTGAAGGGTGACAATACAGATGATTACATCGATGATTGGTACCATAAATCAAAATACCTTGCTTCGTATTAGTTCATGATGCAACCAATTAGAAGTAGCAAGTTTTGGGAGCCCACGGATCATGAAGCACCTCAACCTTTGCCACTGAAGAAGAAAATTGGAAGGCCAAAAGGAAGACGAAGAATGGCGGAGGGAGAGGTCACGGGTTAGCAAAGAATGAGCAGGCAGGGTGCGAAGATAACGTGCTCTTATTGTTGCCTAGCAGGCCACAATATTAATTGTCAATTGAGGAAGCAACAACAACTGTTGAGGCAAGGTGAAGGGCCTAGTGAAGAGACAGTTGGAGAAATGCAAACAGCAGGGCCAAGTGAGTCGATTGTTCTTCAATCGACAACTAGAACCCCAGTAAATCATGAAATTTATTTTATGTTTATGTTGCTTTGTCGTTTCTCATAAAAATGTACATAATATCCTATTTGGCATTGTATGTAATGTGTTTGTTAGATTGCAAGAAGAACCACAGTAAGTCATAAAATTGAACAACCTGTTTGAAGAAGGCTAGGTAGGAGACAACCAGCTGAAGAATTGGCCCAAGCAGCATCACGGCCAGCTGAAGGATTGGCCTAAGCATCATCACAACCAGTTCAATCGATGGTTCTTTAGCAACGAAAGAAATACCTAGTGGTAAATTTAACAATTTGTATTCAGTTTTTCATTTCTTTACATTATTATATGGCCCGACGTTATATTTATGGTGTCTTTTGCCTCTTTCTCAGGTTTCAAGAAAGCAAGTTGGAACTTAACTGCCAACTGAAGGGCCATCACAAGAGCCACCTCAAGGGTCACCACAGGGGCCACCAGAAGAATCACTACAAGGGGCACTGCAAGTACCACCACCAATACCACTAGAAGGCCCAACAGAATGAGGTGTCACTGAAGTTGAATAGCTACACAAAAGGACAACTAGAAGAAGGCCAGGTGAAAGGGGCAGCTACACAAAGGCCATCTAGAAGACGCCTAGCTGAAGAATTGGTCGAAGAAACCCCGTCTGTAGTTGAAGGGCCCAAGAAATCATAGGCAAGAAAAAGAGCCAACAAATCACAAGTTCCTGAAAGTGACGCCTCTATTCAAACAAGAGGGGCACTTGGGAAGAGGTTAAGACAATATGGCTATGTCCTTTATATAGATGAGCGTACTGGAACAGTTATTTTGAATGTAAGTTTTATTGGCTGTATTTAATTTAATTTATGCTGTAGACTTTTGCTGACAATTTATTGTCTTTTTGTAGCCTGGGAGAAGTTCAGAGGTTCTTATCTCAGGCTTAACTCAAGAATCAACGGCTGCACCAACAAAAAAGAAAACATCAACTGCTCTAACAAGAAAGAAGAGGAAGAACCCAGTTGCAGCTCCTTTTGAATCAATTCGGCCTGGGACATTTGCAACTCCATCTGAGTCAGTGGATACTAAGAAGGTTGAAAAAGAAGTTGCACGTCTAGTTAGAAAGAGTGCAAGAATTATGAATCAAGTGAAAGGCCCATCGAAAGGAGCACAAACAGAGGGTGTCGTGCATATTGATTGATTGATGAGATGGGACGTGATAGGATTTGTGGAGCTTAGGAATCAAAATAGTTATGTAAATGTTATAATAACACTTGTTATGGATGGTTATCTTTTTTTTTTTTTTTATTTAGTTTGTCATTGATGTTGTGAGACTTAATTTCAATATCAATGGAATGATCTTGTGCTGCTTGTCAATATTTGCTGTTTGTCATGGATTCTGCTTTTACTTGTTGCTGCTATTGTTGTTGGTGTTCTGTGGTGGTAGCTGGAGTGTTGGTGTGGCTGGCTGGTGGTGGATGGTGATGCTTGGTGGTAGTGAGTTTGTTGTTGGGGTGCTAATGTGGTGGCTAGGGTGCTGGTGTGGTTGGTGGTGATGCCCAATGATTATGAGTTTGTGGTGGGGGTTATGGGCTTATGTTGCACCTGCACCTGGTGCAAGTGTGCAGTTTGCACATCTTACACTATTTGTACTGGTGCAAGCTAGTGCAAGGACTAGTAGTACCTTGTGCAGCAACACCACCAGAACGGTGGTGGTTGGAGCGCTTAGTGTGGCTAGTGGTGATGGTTGGTGGCGCAGCCGGTGGTGGTGGCTAGCGCAATTTTTAGAGAAAACCCATAAAAAAATTGACACTTAACTGATCATATTCTAAAAAACTTGGCACTTAACCGTTCACTTTTAACTACAAGTGACACTTAATCGATCACTTTAATAATAACTTGACACTTAAGTGATCATTTTTTCATCGTGATTAGCACTTAAGTGATTACTAAATACAACTTATGGCACTTAGGTAATCACTCATGTTTGTCTTGTGTATATGTTGGTCTGCATCAAAACAGAGAAGATGATGGTAATTTAACTTATGGCAACTCCATATGACAGCACAAACAACAACAAAGCCTTAATGATCTTGTGGAACAACATAAACTTCTTTGCATCTTTCAAAACGAAAAAAGCCTACATTTAATCCAAAACAACACCATTTTTAACTATGGTAGTCGGAGAAACATTTTCTCATCTTCAAGTGCTTTACATTTCATCATAAAGTACAATAGACAACAAAACAACACCATAATAAACGCTTGGTAACACTTTCGTTCAATTTTCATCATTGAAACTTCATTCTTGAAAGGTTTAGTTGAAGATGCTTGAGCTTGCATTGAGACTTCATTCTTGAAAAGTTTAGCTGAAGACGCTTGAGCTTGCATTGAGTCAACATCATCCAAGTCGTCCACGAACACAGATGGAGATTGCTGTCTTTTATGAAGTAGATCTAATATCACCTCTGTGGCTCGGTTAGAGAACTTCGTATTGACCCATTTGAAGTATTTGCACTTCGACACTTCTTTATATCAGGCGCATCCATAAAATCTTCTCCCGGGATTGATTCGAGTCCACGATGTTCTTCTTGGACTCGGTAACCCACAAAAATAGAAACGCTGGCCTTCTCCTTCGCTTCGGTGAGAGGAAATTGAGGCGCTGCTGCGAGTCCTGCTCTCCATTTCCAAGATTCGACGAAGGAAATTTGGGTAAATGAAAATTAGGGTTCGAGCACTTCAATAGGGATTTTGGCCGATTTAGGGTTTTAGATTTGGGGCATTTGGGGAGACGACGTCGTTTTTGGAAGATTCGGGGCTTTTATTATGCAGATGACGTCGTTTCTGGTGAGTTAGAGCCGACTTAGCTCTCCGGCGAGCCACGCAGGCAATAAAAAATAATAAAATATTGCCACGTAGGATTTCCGGCAAGGGTCATCGGAGGTGGCACTTAAGTGTCCCACTTTTCAAAGAAAGTGGTATTTAAGTGTACATTTTCAAAGTTATGACACTTAATTGTCTCCCCGTGCCAAGTTTTGGCACTTGGGTTGTTTTTCTGCCCCAAAGCGTCAATCGAAAACTCCCTGCGATGTATAAAGTAGTTAGTAATCTCCACCATTTATTGTATAGGCAGCTAAAAGTCAAACTTGACTATTAAGTACAAAAAGACCAAATTTTAAGCGAGTTTGATTGATTACTTTGCATTGATCGGGCCTAATTGGACCGGGCTAGGTCCCATGAGATTTATATGGCTCACATAGTTGAGTAGAGTCGAGCCCATAATATTGGGCCTCAAAGGACAAAACCCTAGCCCAGCCCAGACTACAAACAATAGAACAAGCTTTCGTGATAACTCACTTTTTAAGGCATGCCCATCTTTTTCTTTCATTTAAAAAAATGGTAATTGGGTCGATCTAGGCTAGCTAGTTGAATTACGTGTCCATGCCGATTTACATAATCGGTGGTACAGACCATGAGTGCCTCGCTTTGGCATTGATTATGTACATTTGTAGTTTGTTATATATGAAATGAACTTAAGAGACATAAGTCATTTAAGTTGAAACCATCTATATTTTAATCTATTAAGTACAATCAATTTCATGTGATATAGGGATTGCAATATACCGGATTCAAAAGGACCAAATATTGGTGATTAACCTAGATTTGAGGAATAGTATGATTAAATGAAGGGTGTCTAATCGGTTAAATAATGTAAGGAACATATTAATCCCATCATAAAATTGGAAGTCTTTGCCTGTTGCGTCATTGGCTACGCTGAGAGGCCACTTAACAAACACCTCTAGGAGGCTCTCTTCGTTGTTCCTCGGCATGTCACAGTGGCCATTGATTGTTACTATCTCCATGCGATCCAATGAATGGAGAGATAGATTATTCTCTTTGATTATTCCCAACTGTTGCTTCATTGAACTTATACATCTTTTCAAACTTTTGCTTTTTGGAAGTACATATCTTGGTAACCTCGCACTCACAGGTACCTTCTTCTAGGATGTAATGGTAGTCCTCTTCCTTGGGGATTCCACCAAACAATGAGCGAGGGTGCATAGTCCATGAGACTGCCATTACACCTGTTGTTGTATGGTTTGTCACAGTCAATGAGTTCTTGCTTCGACAATGTTATAAAGTTTTCTATTTGGTTTATGTTCTACTGTTGTTGCGGTTGAAAATGCCAGCAACTACTTATGGTGTACTTAGATTTCGTTTTAAATAATTGCATTCGGAGACATGTTAGTCTCAGTACAAGGAAGTATTGCGTTAGTCATGATTTAAGCTGCATTTTAGAATTTTTTAGCATAAGATGTATCTCAAGTTCATAATTAAATCCCTATCCCAAGGAACAATTGCATATGTCAATGTAAGTCAGCCCTTACCACATGTTGGATCGAACCTTATATTTAATGTATTACTTTTGTCATTTGAGTCTTTATGATTTGTTTTTTTTAGTTGTCTTTCTCATGATGGTATCTACTGATGACTTGCGAGCTAACATATGGCAGAGTGCAAGGAATATAATTCACCTAGGGGTTTATGTGACATCCTAGAATTTCAATGTTGTTTTCAATTTAATAAATCCGGCCTTTCGTCGATGCGCCTATAGTGCTATTCTTAGAGCTGTTCACTCCTAAGATAACTAGACTAGCTGGGGAAGTCATTAAGGAATTTTAATGTATTAGACTTGAGAATTCGACTAGGAATCGACTGCTTGATCGTGCTAATCTGCAGAGATCATTATGACACAGTAAGGTCGATTAGAAATCAGAGATAGGTCAGTTCGACTAAGATGCGTGGTTAAACGTGGGTGATTCCACCAAATTGAAAAATTCTTGTCGATCAGCACTAGACTAAGTTTTCTATCGTTTTGGTACCCTGTGTCCGTATTTGAATTCTCGAGATTTTCACGACAACCGAGAGTCGCCAATGTGTCGAAGAGGTTCATTGTGGCTCGAAGAAAATTGACCACGGGTCATTTGCACTAAAAATTTCTGAAAGCTACCCGATAGCCTAAGTCACGTTAAAATCGTGTCAGATTGAAATTAATTGCGAATTTGAATCCGATTTCAGAAATTGAAATTTCTGTCATGTCATAAATCATTTTATGAACGTTGACTCAGTCTCCGAAGATTTTTTTGCAGACTGAGGTTTTGGCGGAAAAAGTCGATATATGGCCGTTTTCAACCGGGAAAATCAGAGGACCATTTTTTATCATGAAATTGGGATGCAAGTAGGATCTATTGGTGAGGAAAAATATCAATTTGATCGAGGACTCGATGATGGAATTTATAGAAGCCGAAATGAGTTGATTCGAGGAGGAATTGAATGGAAATCGAACCAATTCTAACCAAAATTCGTATGCCCTCTTTGCTCCACACTTATGGACAATTTCATTAGCTTCCTAGACAAGTTTGGTGGCTGCAAATGGAGAGGAATTCAGCTGAGCAATGGTGGGGCCTTCCAAGGGGACAATGTCCCCCGTTGTCGCCAGAGCTGCCTGGTCGCTCGTCTACCGTCGTGAAGCCCCGCCGAGACCGCCGCAGCTTTCGCCTGCCCGTTTCTAGCTCAATTGGCCACCGGTTCCACCTTTCTCGGCCCCGACCAAAACCGAAGCTCCTGGGTTTTCCAGCCACTGTTTGGCTCGTTTTGGCGCCCTTCCGGACCTCAAAAGGTGCGCTCACTTTGGAGTTTCTCGACCCTCTCCACATCCCCGTCATTTTGGTCCGAGCGGATTGCTAATCAAGTGAGTTTAACTCACTGATCCATGCTTAGTAATTTAATGACGCTTAAGGGTTGATTAGTTTAAGTTAAGTATGGATTATGTGGATAGTTAGAATAGATTAGCAATTTAATTAATCGTTATTGCATGTTAGGTGGTTAGAGTAGTGCAATTAGAGCCTAGACAAGCTCTAGTATTTATCTAGAGTGGTTCGGAAATTTTCCGGGCCCGTCCCGGCTTTTAATTAGGCTTTTCCGGCCTAAGTTGCTATTTTTGGCATTTAATAATTAATTTCCGTACTTAATTAATTAATTAATTATTTTCTGGAAATTAGACTGGGATAGTCGGTGACTGGAATTTTATGTTGATTGCAATGATGTGGTTGTTTTTATTTAATTGAGTGCTAATTTGTGCAATTTGAGTGTGATTTGCAATTTTGGGAATTTATCCCAAAATTTATTTAATTTTAGTAATTAATTAAGAAATTACCGGACATCGGTTTACAGCACCAAAAATGTGTTCTGGACTGTTGAAGATAGTAGGATTTTATAAAATAAAGATATTATATTTTGGACTCAGACTGACCGTGTACCCATATATGATTTTTTTTATCGGGTATTTTTAACAGGAATAAAATAAGCCAAGAAATTAATTTTAATTGAGAAATTCAAGTGGGAAGTTCAATCTCCTTGGCCGGGGGTGAATAATCGTGTGGTGGTTTATAGTCGTGATAAAATGACGTATGTTGTGTGTGACGATATGCAATGGGTCAAGAAAACCGTCGAAGTAGGCTATGCCTATAGGGCTGTGATTTACCGCCTAACTTGGAATAAGTTGTCCCTATCAGGCCCTGATTTACCGCTGAACATTTAGTAGGCTGTGCCTGTGGAGCCGTGATTAACAGTGGAATGAGTGATTGATTGAGATGACCGAGAGATGGTCTTGATGACATGGAATCGACTGAGTTGATTGATCGATTGTTTGAATTATATTAACTTGCAGGAAGGAACTGAGGCAAAGGTAAGTCCTCTGACTCGTGTTTGTGCTTAGGCAACCCTTGGGGTGTACTTTCTTCCTAGTCGGGTCTTAGGGGGTGAACTTGCTGAGACATCGTCTCACCCCGTTGTGGGATAACAATTTCAGGTCCTTAGATGGTAGTTCCTCCCGAGCTTTTTGGATAGCCGAAGAAGGTCACAGAGCAGGTATCTTACATCTCGCTTCATGGGAGCCTAAGAGGATGGGTTTATGAGCTCATAAGGTCCGTGGTTTGGGTTGATGAGGCTTTACCCCCACAAGGTACCCCATCAATATAGATCATGGTACTGACGTGCACGGGATGGATAGAGAGAGGGTTTCATACCGGAATTTGAGATACCTGTGTATGTGCTGAAAGTTGCTTTTGGGAAAGGCACAATAGATCCTCCCCATGATTCAGTGGTGGACTCGTATTTGTTGGATCCAGGAACTCCGGTGTATTTAGCTGAAGGCTCCTATGAGGATGAGGATGAGGAGGAAGATCTGTAGTTCTTTGTGCCCCCTTGTTTTGCAGACCTTATATATGTATATCGGCTTGTATTGTATATGATATGACTGGTTATGATATGTATATATAAGTGTGTTGTTGGTTTTAAAAATTATGGCCCTACTTTCCTATCCCATCTTGTTGTTGTTTGGGGATTATTTATTTGCTTCCACATGCGTATTAAAATGAATGGGTCAGCAATGCATCTTGGGATGTCGCTATTTAATTGACCAAGAGGGATGGGCACACGTTCGAAGGATCGGGGCGTGACAGTTTCCGTTTTAATGAGGGAGAAAGCAATCATCACGAAACTTTTTGCAGTGAACCACGATCATAAACATCATAAGGTGACCTATTCATGTGACAACTCAAAGCAATACCAAGAATAATGTTTCTTCTGACCTAATGGAGTAATCTAGATCATCATTGTTGTGCAAATACAATGAATAATATGTGTAGAATGAGATTCAATAATGTAATAAAGATGTTCATGTCACGGCAAACATTCGCCAAATGCTTTGGATATATAACTCGACAATTAAGTGTTAAAGGAACCATTAGGCTAGAGAGTTTAGAAACCAAAGCAAATTTGGTGAATTTGCTAGGTTTAGTGTTTGTAGAGAAGCTTGAATATTGAATCAGCCAACGTGTTGTCCACCACTATATCATCGTAACATTGCATTCTTTTAACCAAGTCAAATATTGATGGGGCCCACAAAAAAAAAAGGAAAAAGAAAAGGGCAGGTATTCAACTTTCAAAGAGGAAAATGTGGTAGCAACATGGAGAGGGAAAAATGCACACGAGAGAGAGAAAAAAGAGGAGGAAAGATAGAAAGGGAAAGAAAGGGAAAAGAGGGAGGGGGCTCGCCACAAACGCCTTGCTAAATCAATTCAACTCCATAATGCAATGCCTCGTAAGTAATTGCGCCCCTTGTTCTTCCAATCAGATTAGTTTTCCAGGTAAGGGCTTAAATTTTAAATTATGTGAGATTCGAGCCGCAAAGTTTGATTTTTGAGTTGTTGAGGTATGGGATTTCCTCAAAATGATTGTTTATGGTGCTGTGGAGCTATGGGATTCTATCAAATTTAATTTGAGCTTATAGTTTGCTGGAAACAAAAGTTTCGAAGTTTCCCACATGTGATGAACAACGCGCGTTCAACGACTTCGGAGCCATATTTAATTGATTTTCGGCTTAATTTTTGGTGGGCTAAGTTGAGATTCTTGTAGTGCATTGAAAGGACTTTCTACGGACTACAAGTTCGTTTGAAACAAGGTTCGGTGGAGAGAGTTATGGTGTAATCAAATTTACACTTAAGTTCCACATTGCAAATGGCTTTGAGTAAGCACTTTGGGCAAGCGATTTGTGGGTGTATTTGAGTCGTTTTGTTAGCATTTAAGCTTAGTTTAGCCGAGTGGCGGTTGAGGTAGCGTTTTACTTGATGTTAACGTTGCTTCTCACTTATTTGATAGGACCGCGTGTTCGATAGGTCAAGTAATTTTTGTTGCTTGATTAGAGGTATTTCAAGGTGAGTGGTACTAGCCCTTCCATGAATTTATAAACTCACATCTTGAAATGGACAAAGATTTGAGTATCACATGAATTATTAAAGCGTGCTTGTTGCATAAAAGTCTAGATTGTGTAATTACTACATTTTAAAACTTGAGAATAGTTTCATGAAAGGTATCGTGGAATATATATATCACTTTGCGAACTATTTTATGGAACAAATTCCAAAATGATTTGAGAAAGGTTTTATGAAAGACATTTTGTCGTGAATGCGGTTTATGAAATGAATTCTAAAATGGTCTTGCAAAATGTGTTAAATTTGATAAACTATGCATTTTGTTTAGTGAAATCAATTACTGATATTGATTGTGGATTTGATTGTCGGTACTGGAGGATGTTGGTTTGGATTGAGGGGATTGTACGTATGCATATTGCGTTTATGATATCATTCGGGGCCAAACAACCAGCTCTGTAGGTAGAGACCTTGCCAATAGGGGAAATCTTTGTCGCCTTATCACCAAGCGTTAGGTTGTGACCATAGTTTGATATTGAACAAAAGATTGGTCGATGTATGAACCATTAACATGTGTTTTGATATAAGATGAATCCGTGGATTAAATATTGACTTGGTTTTTTTATAAAGATTAATCAATGGACTTGACTATTGATGCTTGAATTGTGAAGATGGTTTAAATGAGCATTTTTTGAATTGTATAAAGCTTGTCATGAATTGTGTAAAGCTTGTTAAAATCAAACAACTCGTATATGATTTGATATGTATATTAATGAGTTGAATGATGAGTTTCTAGTAGTGTTCTACGCAAACACGCGGGCACAGACACATATGCATACCTAGTTACTCGATTTGCTAAAAGAGATGTACTATTCACTGAGCTTATGATTGCTCACTCCTCTCTTTTCAAATCTTTTCATGTTCTCAGTTAGTAATCAATAAAGCAAGAGCAATATTAATGGGGACTTTTGGGAGTTGGATTTGGTGGTTTGAAATTGCATCCTTCGAGTGGAAGGATGGCCATATCATTTCCCATTTTTGATGGTTTTGAGCTGTGACAATCACATCCTTACTTACAGATATGAAGTTTAGCTTGCATGAACAACCACGGCCAAACTTATGCAACACGTATATCTCGGAACATATAGTAAAGGGACATCGTTATCTTCACTTAACCATTTAGATATACCGATTGAAGATGGGATACCTACATGATTTTAACTTGATGACCAATGATGATCACAAGCCATATGAATTATTAAGTGCTATATCACATAAAAATGGAAAACAAAGTTTTCCAGGACATCAAAAGTGGGCATGATGGCCCAGACTGCCTGTAGTGAAGAGATGCTGAGCGATCACCCAGAAATATAGTATACCTCCATCTTCTGAAGATTAACTAAGGAATGCACACTCCATCACCTGTCATCCACTGAAAATAATAGGATTCCATAACAATTTAATATTCAACTGTAATTGCATAAGAAATATTATACAACAATGAGGACAATCTCATAGTAGTGCTGTGTAGCACAAGTGTGATTCTTTTAGAAGATACACCAACATGGACAAGAACCAATACAATAAGCATTGAAGGCATGGTTATTGCAATAACAAACAAAATACCGAGCACCTTTTCATGTAACAACTCACATCAATACCAAGAATTGTGCTTCCTTTGGCCTAATGAAGTAATCTTGATCATGCTAGATCAAATAAAATGAGCAATATGTAAAAGAAGGTTTGGTAGTCTAATGAAAACCTTCATGTCACAGAAAGCATTAGTCCAACAAAATTTTGCCGACTCTTACGCATGCCGATGTCTACGTTAGTTGTTCTTTGTACATCCACCCTTTTTCTAAACAAAGCATACTTTTTTTGCATCAGTGAATGTTTAATTTGGTTCTGATTGATAATCATTTGATATTTTAATTTGTCTTTCTTTATTTTCTTCCGTCGTTAACTCGTCCCTTGCCTTGCTGTCGCATAAAATATTCCTCACCTATCACTAACAATCACAATATGAAGTTTTCATGAACACGAATTGTTAGGGCTAGATAGATCACCTAGAGGGGGTGAATATGTGATAATGCTGCTAAAAATAAAATAAAAAATAAAACATTATCGCAATAGAACAACGTCTAACGACAACCATGCTATGATAAGATCTTAGTGATATGCAATAAATTATCACAATAATTTAAATAAAAATTTAGGGATAGAGAGAATTACACACAACAAAGATATAGTGGATTGACTTTTGCAAGTTTACATCCACTCTCTGGCTCTGACGGTCGATTGGTTGGATTGCACTAGAAAGGATCTATCAGAGGTTATAAAGACTGAGTACTTCCCACTCAAGTGAGTGTAGTCACTCTTATGATATGATACTCTAAAAACCTCTAAAAAATTACAGAATTGAGCTCACACGAAAAACAAATGTGTAAGATTGAAGATCACTCGAGACTTAGGAATTATAAACTTCAGAATTTCAGCTTCTTATTCCCTTTCAACAAATTGACCTTCCTCTTTAATCCCCATTGTTCGAGCTGACTATTGGACATAACCTTTGAGGATCGCTCATCCAATCTACTCGTTAGACTTGGACGTTGCTAGAAGATATGATTGCTTTAGAGTTGCCGAGATTGAAGTCTCTCGTTGATTCTGTCGTCCATACAGCAAATAGAGTTTCCATAAGAAGAGTGCTTCACTTGAAAAGAATGTTTTGCCTTACGTAGATTGATTCATTCAAATCTTACTATATTCTTGTAACATTTCTTCTTACAACTCCAACAAGGGCTTCTTCTTATGATCTGCTTGAAGTGGATTCACTATCTAAGTTCATTAACTCCTAGATATCAATCAGAAAGGATTTGATATGATATATTTTCCTTCTTGGATAAATCTCATATATTAGTAAGGAATCCACCAAATTACTAGCTGTTAGCACAAGGTCCGATCACTATTCTTGTTCCTATCGAAATTGGATCTTAAAGAATAGGATCTCCAGTCCATCCTTGAGTCTGACGAGTAATATCTGATGATTCTCTATCAGAGTTTCCACCTGGAAATTCTTATCATCAGAATTAAAGAAGTATTAAAGAATTTTTTGTTAATTATCAAAACTAATAAGGGAATTTTTTTCAACACAATCAGTAACATTTCCTGTGAGAAAAGAGTCGGCATGATTTACTTGAGCATCTTTTTCAGCAATTGTTGTGTAAAATAAAGGTGGTATTATGTAATGACTAACCATTCGGGTGTGATTTTATAAGAAGTATTTGACAAGAGCGAAGGACGATCTTATAGTAGTGCCATGTAGCAGATATGTACGATTTATTTATAAGATGCAGCAATGTGTACAAGAACCAATATATTGAGCATTAAGGCATGGCTACTGCAATAATAAACATAGAGAGGGCAAATCACATGTCATTCCAGAAACTTATTACACGTAAAAGGATGAAAGAAAAACCGTCTTTACATGAGTGACGGTGCACAATAGTTTCAACAAGTTTCAGATTCCCAGTAAAGACAGTACCCATTAGGAGCAAGTTATACATGAGACATTGATATTGCATAAAAATAAGCAAGTTAGAAAAGAGAGTGATGGTGATCTACTGAATTCAGACCAAATCATTGAGTAGAGTGTCACGCCCCGAACCCCGGGACACGTGAACATCCCACCTTGGTCATACAAATGCGACATTCCCAGGTAGTGTCGCCGACCCAATTAATTCATTATGCGCATGCGGAACGTGTTAATTAACCCTTGACAAAAACTCACGGGATAGGAAAGCAGGAAATAATTGCAATCGCAACCAAACATACTTTCATAAACAAATAACCTCCCGAGGTTTACATATGTACCAAAAAGGGGCTTGTTCACAAAAAGGGATCAGCCCACCAAAAAGAATAAACGGTCCTAAGACTACTAGTCGGACTCGTTCTTCGATCCCACTTCAGACTGGACAGTCTCCAAGGGCAGTGATTCCTCCATCTACGGTCCTGAAAATTTTTGGCCCACAACGGGGTGAGACATCATCTAATCAAGTTCAACCTCCTAAACCCCTATTAGAGAGCAAATACACCCAGGGTGGCCTAGCCACCTCACACATAAGACTTACCTCGTCTTAATTCCTTTCCTGCAGGTTAGCACAGTTTATATAATTCAACCACTCACAATTCTGATAACCAAACAACTATTGCACAATCACATTATCAGGACAATTTAATCACTTAGATCGTCTCAGCGATCAATCGACTCGGCCAATTACATGTCATTCTAGCAAATCAATCACTACTTCCAATCACGACCCTATAGGAAGGTTTAACGACTAGAGGCAATCATGGTCCCACTCAGCACAATTAGAATTAGTGGCATCACGGCCCCACTCGGCACGACCTTTAAAAGGTGGTAGATCCCGGCCCGATGGGCACGACCTCTAGTAGGTGGTAATTCACGGCCCGGTTGGGCGAGACCTTTATCAGGTGGCAATTCACGGCCCCACTGGGCGCGACCTTTATCAGGTGGCGAATCACGGCCCCATTGGGCACGACCTCTAATAGGTGGTTAATCACGGCCAATCTCCCATAAATTTCAACGCTTGGGACTTTATAAAAAGAATCCCTATTTATCACAATCACACTCCAATTACCACAATCAATCATCAAATTCAAATTCTAAATACATAGCAGCGATCAGCACGAAATTCTGAGCAAATAAGGTCAAAAATAATTTTTCAAGTTTATTATTATTATTATTATTATTATTATTATTAATCGACGCTCAATTTGCCACATCCATTTATTAAATTCAAATTCTAAGAGCACAGCGATGATCGACATGAAATTCTCAGCAATTGGGGTCAAAAATAATTTTTCGAGTTTTTTTTAAATAAATAATATTTTAATGATTTTCGGAATATAATATATTATTAAATTCCAGAATTTCGAAACAATTAAATAAATAAAAAATAAAACCCATTATGTCACATCAAGGCTTATATTAAAAATAAACCTACTTAACTTTAAACTAAACACCATTTAACTTAATTAAACACACTAATCTAATCTTCAATCAAATAAACTAATCAACCCACATAAACTCACTTAACTTAGACTAAGCACACTTAGGGCATCATTAACTGTCTAATCAAGATTTAGTGAGCTAAACTCACCGGATTAGCGAGCCGAGCACGCCAAAACGACGGGGCCGACGCGAAGATCGACTTTTCTCAAGGCGGGCCGAGCAACCGGGGCCGGGAAGCCGGCCAAAGAGGGGCCCGAACTTCTAGATCTGAGCTGGAAGTTCAAGGTCCGTCCATGGCCGAATGGGGGAGGAAGGAGGGTGGTTCGGGCGCGGGACGACGAAGGAGGGCGGGGGAACGACGGTGGCGGGCTAGCGGCGACGGGCGGCGGCGAAGGGGCTGGGCTACGCGGAGGGCGGTTGGTCGTGACCAGCGGGCGGAGCTCGTGCGTGGGCGCGGGCACGCGACGTGCGGCGACGGGCAACGACGGCAGTCCGGCAGCGGCTGCTTCCCCCTCCCTCTTCCAAGCTCCTCTTGGCTGCTGGTTTTGAAGAAAGTGCAGAACAAAAAAATGGAGGAGGAAGCCTACGGGAGGAAGAAGAAGAAGAAGAAGAAGAAGAAAGAGGGAGGAGAGAGAAGGGGGAGGGCATTTTCTTTTATTTTCTTTTCTTTAATCCCCAAAATAGCCCCCCATGACATTACATGTGATGTCATACCCCACTATCTCAAACCCTCCACAATCTTAGTCCAATGGGTCCAATTTCATTTTCCGCCGGGGCCTAAATCTCGTACCTTGAATTTCTCAAATCCAATCAATTCTCTTCCAATTGAGCCCAATTAAAATCCATAAAATTAATACATATTCCTCATAAGATATGTGACACCTTAGGACTTCCAATTTTTTAATTCAGTCACAATTTCACGATTAATTTCACTCTGGTACGATATTAGCGCGTCCTGACCTATCGGGTAGCTTTTAGAAATTTTTATGCATTCGACCTGTGGTTGATCAATCTCAAGCCACAATGTACATCTTTGACACATTGGCGACCCTTGGTTGTCGTGAGAATTTCAAGGTTTTCAAATACGGACACATGGGACCCAATCGACAGAAAAGTCAGTTCAGTGCCGACCGACAAGAATAGTGTGATATGGTGGAATCACCCACACCCGATCACATGCCTTTGTCGAGCCGACCTACCTCCAACTTCTAATCGATTTTTAACTGTGCCATAATGACCCTTGTAGATTAGCTCGGTCGAGAGGTCGTTTCCTGGTCAAATTCTCGAGTTTGATGCATTAGAATCTCTTACCGGCTTCACCTGATAGACTGGTTTTCACATGAGTGGCCAACTCAAGGAAATGAACTATATGCGTGCAGATGAAATGCCCGTCTCAATTTACTAAAAATAAAATTGGAAAATTCGGGATGTCACATAGAGTATCTTGCCAATGTCAGCATTAGAAACATGTCACAAAATAGAGCATGCTACATGATAAACTTTTTGAGAAACAAGAGTGCATGACAATTTACTCCTCACATTATAAAGGCTACCTCATACATATCATGGCTAAATGATATCCCTATTTAACATCCTTTCTGAAAGGTAAAAGGATCAATAATAGGCTAGCAAGGGAGGGGGGGGTGTTGCAAACGTATATACAAGAAGATTGGAAAAAAACTAAAGCCATATTCAAAACAGTTCCCAAAACTAAAAGGGAGCTCAACTACAGGACAAATCATCAACTATATGTTGGAAAAATATGGCTTTAAATCAATAGAACAATTAAGTCGGACTTTAAGATGTGATATCACTTTTTTTTTAAGGATTTATTTGCTCCACAAAGTTGCTAATAGTTATCGGTAAATATCCTCCAAGATACAACAAAGTCTCAAAATGAGAATACTATATAGCAATTCTAGTATTTTTCCAGGCTCTCTCTAGAAAACAATTGAAAAAATGGCTATAGTTTTGGAAAAAAGACTAAAAAAATGATCTCATAGTTTTTTCATCTAGAAAACTTGTGTGTGTGTGTCTTAAAGAACATAGCCAACTTTTCGTAAAAAATTGCAAAATGAACATATGTATCATTTTGAAATAATTTGCAGAATGAACAAAAGTGTTCATTCGAAAGAAGTTGAAAAATGAGTAAATGCAACCCTTCGAGAAAGGTTGCAAATTGAACAAGTATCATTTCCAAAAGTTGTTTTGAAAAGACACATATATAAAAATTCGGAATAAAATTTCGAATTTTCATAATTTCCAAAAATTCTCAATAAACAAAATTTGAACTAATTAAGTTAATAAGATAACTGTACGGAATAAAATAAAAATAGAGGGGTTAGTGTTAATTAAATTGCTGGCACGCAAGCATGCAAAGTGCTAAATGCGCCTAATAATTGCGCATGGTGAGGTCTAATCCACATCCAATCTTTTCTTTAGATACACCAAAAAAGCCTCACGCTCATTAACTGACCATCCTCTTCCCACATTTCCTATGTGGAATAAGGAAACACACACTTAGTTTGTTTTACAAATAAACTTCCAACACCATATCACCCAATGTTTGCATCGCAGGAGTTGGTAATAACCAACGGATGGTTGGTACGAGGATTCGATATCTAACACATAGAATGCAAACCAAATTCTACATGAGTTCTATATTCATAAAGTGGCAGGCTTCAACCAAGACAAGCAAATATCCTCAGAAGCAAACATGGTACCAGGTATCATGTTTCAACATTTTCAAATCTTATTTTATGAACGTTGAAAACCAACCGAGTGAGATTCTTATTTAAAAGTTTGTAAGAATCCATGCGATTGGGGAAGATGATGAACCTGACCTAGCTAGCTCCTACTAATAACACATAATATAATGCTCAAACACAAAGTCGTCTAGTATGCCAGTGATTGCAACAACGTACTAATAACACATTATATAATGCTCAAACACAAAGTCGTCTAGTATGCCACTGATTGCAATAACGTCTGAAGGAAGGAAATGCTTTTAAATTCGAGTAGACAGTTCAATCAAATCACACGATTTTAGCCTCGCCAAAAGGGAAGCAAAGAAACGTCGACTCTGTTTATTTGCTTCGACTGCATTCCAAACGTCATCGACAAAGGAAACCCCTTTGTTGCTTCCCATGCTTACACAATGAACAATGACTTCCATTAGTTTGTGTTATCTCCTCTATCGTCTTTATAACTCGACCCTAACTATTACACAGCAAAAGCATTAGATTGTTGCATTCGAAGGTTGTTTCTTGAAGAAGCAAAAATTAGCTACAAGCAACCATGTCGCCGAGACTTTTCCATAGACTCGACACGGCCAAGACACAGTACTACCACTTCAAGGCCGTCATCATGGCAGGTAATTAACTTGTGTGTTTTGCTTCACAATCCCAGTAATTGATGCACGCAACATGGGTTGTTTTATTTCATGAATCCGTTTTAGTTAGTGATTCTGCATATCTTATATTCGATTATCTCAGCTTTCGGAAAAAGCATCATTCTTTTTCGTCAATCTTATTCCCAATTTCTGTCTGTTATTCTTGACAAAGGAATGGGGTTATTCACCGATGCGTACATTCTCTTCTCTATCGCACCGATCATGAGACTGCTCGGACACATATACTACGACAAATCCCCTGGCCACCGAATCCCACATAAGTCGAATCAGCCATGCTGGCCGTTGCTCTCCTTGGCACAGCGATTGGTCAACTCATCTTCGGCAGGCTCGGCGATCTTGTAGGAAGGAGGCGCTTGTATGGCCTCGCCTTGATGCTTATGATGGCTGGCTCCATCGGGTGTGGATTCTCCATAGGCACTTCAAAAGGCTACGTTCTAGCGAGTCTAGGGTTTTTCAGGTGATCGTAGCAGTAGAACTCACTGTGTGTGGCTTTGTAAAATCAGTCTCTGCTTAATTTTTCTCAATTTTCATAACACCTGAACATCGCTCTTTAATTCTTTTTGGGTTCTTGCTCGGGGTAGCGATCGGAGGAAATTACCCGCTCTCGGCAACCATCATGTCAGAGTATGCTAACAAGAGGATGCGTGGCGCATTCATGGCAGCCGTCTTCTCAATGCAAGGGTTTGGGATTTTGGCGAGCTCAGTTGTGACGATGGCAGTGTGCAAGATATTTGGCCGAGTACCAGAAGAAGCTGATATTGCCTGGAGACTGATATTAATGCTAGATGTTATTCCTGCTGCGATGACGTTTTACTGGCGGATGAAGATGCCTGAAACGGCAAGGTAATTACGCGTCTGGTTTTGCTTAATTTATTTTTTAAGTCGTTTAGTTAAGTCATTGTTTTATTTTCTTGAGAAATATTGGTTTGGTCTATGGTCTTTACTACTATGATCAAGCATGACTTTCTTTGGTTGCTGGGATTTGTATTGGTCCTTTTGGAGACATTGTCCCGAGAATCTCTTAGGATCAATTGCTGGGTGCTGTCGAATAGGATAACTTAAAGGACGAAACCAGAGTTTGGCTGGTCGTGCCAAATAATTTGTGTCAATTGAAAACTCTTTGCGTTGAATATGCTAAAAAGGGTGATGCATCTAAATTCATGTTTATTCGTGTAAGTTTCGAAATATTTGCTAGTCTCAACTTCCATAGACATGTCAAAATTGAGCAATAATTTGGTGTTCCCTTAAGAAAACAACGGTGCCAAATGGGTTTTGTAAATTATGTGCATTATTTTAATAGTAAGAGAACTTCTATAATGGCTCATATCTAAATTTGTACGAGATAGACAGAGTTATAGACAGAGTTAATCCTTACAATATATCTTTTGGATCTTATTAGGTAAACCGCTTTAGTGGAGAATAATGTCCTCCAAGCTAACCAGGACATGGAACTAGTCCTAGACATGTCACATTGCCAAATCGCCGAGGGCCATTTCTTACAGTCGAGCAAGTCATCCTACCTTCTCTTCTCCAAGCAATTCATCTTCCGCCATGGCCGCAACCTCCTTGCCTGCTCCACCACATGGTTCCTGCTCGACATCGTCTTCTACAGCTACCCCCTCCTCCAAACCAAGATCTACCTCAAGTCGCAGCACGGCAAAGACACCAATGAAGACACCGCCTTTGATGCCGCCTTTAAGGTCGCAAGATTACAGCTCACCGTGGCATGCTCCGCCATGATCCCCGGGTGCATCGTCGCCTTCTTCCTCATTGACCGCGTCGAGCGGCTCATCATCCAAGCTGTCGGGTTCGTCTTCATGGCCATCGTTTATTTCTCCATCGGAGTGCCATATGACGGATATTGGGAACACCACCCCAAAGCGCTGCTCATCCTGTACACACCGACATCCTTCTTCGCCAACTGCGGTGTTGGAAGATATGCAAGATCTACCTTTGGTTATGATCATGCATTAGATCAATTAGAGATTAGATTGTATCAATTAGGGATTAGATTGATTAGATTGAGATATCAATGCGATTGTAAAATATATCATTTCCCTTTATTCATGTATCTACTGTATTATAATTACAGTACAATGTACATTGAAGGTGATATAGAAAATACACAGAAAATCTCTACAATCTCTTCTTCTCCTGTTTGTTCTTTATTTCTCTACATCTTCTGACATGGTATCAGAGCTTTGCTCTTGATTCCCGCTTCCGCACACCTTGATTGCCTGTCGCAGCTTCTTGATCTGCAAAATCAGATCAAAGCAGAGAAGGAATCAAGTTTTTTTGTTAGAGAAGAAAGAAGCAAAGGAGGATACTTACCATGAATCCACCAGACAATTCATCTTCTAGCGTGGATACAACATTGACAGCAGAGACTACGTCTGCACAGCAAGTACAGACAACAATTCCAACAATTCCAACAATTCCAACAATTTCAACGATCCAACCGCAAACTCAGGTTCCAAATCTGCCATGGCAGTATTACCCGGCTCAGTCTAACATGGGGCTGCCTATCTCCGAGCATCCTTACCAATGGGTACCATATCCATGGTACGTTGGGCAAGGCCCAAACGCATCATTGCCGGGGGCTGGGAGCAACCAGAGCGACCCTCAGCCCGACGGGAGTCCGCCTACCACGAATGGGGCAAACTCAGCCGTCGGTTCAGAACAAATAAGCGGGACTGGTGAATCGGGTTTAGGGTCAAATCCCTACCCGAGCGTGGGTTTAGGGTCGAATCCCTACCCAGCAGTTTCTAATGCGGGTCATGGATCCGGATTTAATGGATCGGGTGCAGGGGCGAACATTTACCCGAATTTTCCATCGGGTTTCCTTCCGTTTCCAATCACTGGTCGACTAGAATTAGGCGACCCTTTGTACGTATCAAACTCCGACGGTCCAGAACTGAAATTAATCAGTTTACAACTAACCGGATCGGAAAATTATTCCAAATGGTCGCAAGATTTCCGGCGGGCCCTCGTGACGAAGGACAAAGACGGATTTCTCGACGGAGCAATACCCACACCGTCAGACGAGCGGCTGGCCAGGCACTGGAGAAAATGCAACCACCTCATCCGAACGTGGATCGGCAATTGCATTTCTCCAGAGGTGGCCGCCGGACTCCCTCCGACAGAAGACTCAAAAAAGATGTGGGATAGCATCAAAGAGATGTACGAGAAACTAGATCAAGCCAAAATTTTTTCTCTTGTGCAGGAATTAAGCGACTTAAAACAGGGAAATATGACCGTCACGGCCTGCTACAACAAATTATCTTCCCTCTGGAATCAACTCGAAGCCACGGAGGAAAAGCTCGAGGGACCAGAAGACATGCTCCGACAGTATAGATCGATGAAGGAGAGGGAGAAGACAACACGATTCCTTCTGATTTTGAATGAAAGTTATCTAACCTTTCGATCTCAGATCTTGGCGATGGATCCGGTGCCTCCCCTTGGCCGAATCTTTCAATTGGCTGTTCAAGAGGAAAACCAGAGACTCGCGGTTCCAGAGCAAACGCGAGGAAGCGACAGCGTCGCCCTCGCGATGCGCGGCGTCCGGCGAGATTCGGGAAAAACCCTAGCCCGAGAGAGAGAGAATCGCAAAGGGGGGCTAGGGTTCCAAGGAGGGACCGATCGTTCCTTTAAGAGAGAAGGAACGAATGGTCCAGATCATCTGCCAAGATCGGACGGTGCACAGGGGCTTTATCCGCACCGCGAATCGGACGGTGGACATTATCCCTTGATGAAGAGATCCGACGGTCAGATTTATTCCTCATTAAAAGGATCGGATGGCCAGGATTATTCCTCATCAAGAGGATCGGACGGTCAGGTTTTTTCCGCATCTTTAAAGAATTTTGGTCAAAATTCAAAGGGCAGGGGTAAATTATATTGTGAATATTGCAAGCGCCCACATCATACCATAGACAATTGTTGGAAATTGCATGGTAAGCCATGAGAAAAAGGAAAGAAAAAAGAATTTGCTGCAGCTTATCAGGTCACTGGACCAACCGGTCTGAATTATGATCAGCCTATTACAAATGGGCAATATCAGCAGCTGATGCAGGCTTTGCAAAAGATCGATATTGGAAATAAGGGAGCAAGTTTTTCAGGTATTTCTTATTGCCTGATAAATTCTATTTCAAGAAAAGCTTGGATAATTGATTCAGGGGCAAGCGATCATATTGTTTGTGACACGGGATTTTTTTCCAATATGCACAAGAAATTAGATACACCTATTTCTGTGCAATTACCAAACGGGAATATTACTCATGTCACCATGACAGGGACTGTCCAATTGAGTCATCAAATTGTCCTTCAAAATGTTCTTTATGTCCCAGAATTCCAATTCAATCTTATTTCTGTCTCCAAAGTCTGCCTAGAAAATTCATGTCAAATATTCTTCGATTCTGACACCTGTATTTTTCAGGCCCGTTCGACTGGCAAACTGATGGGCTTGGGTAGTCTTTCCGAAGGGCTTTATTTTTGGATTAGTTACCCTAGTCATTTTGATTTATCTTCCCTGAATAAGAAATCGTTGTGTAATTTGTCTACCAATGATAAGAGTTTTCTTATGCATTCGCGAATGGGTCATAGTGCATTCTTTCCTTATTCTAAATGTGAAATATGCCCACTTGCAAAACAATCCCGAACTCCTTTTCCTTTCAGTACAACACGTTCTACTGAAATTTTTTCTCTAGTTCATATGGATGTTTGGGGACCATATCACACCCCACATAGGGATGGTTCACGCTATTTTCTCACAATTGTGGACGATTATTCTCGTGCCACATGGATATTCCTAATGCAATCAAAAGCGCAGGTTGATTCTCATCTAAAGATGTTTTTGGTCCTAACCAAAAATCAATTTAGAAGGCCGATTCAGAAAATTCGGACTGATAATGGGACGGAATTTTTTAATAATGATTGCCGTTCACTTTTTCTGTCTCATGGCATTCTTCATGAAAGCTCATGTGTTTACACTCCACAATAGAATGGAGTAGTAGAGCGAAAACATCGGCATCTCTTGGAAGTCGCCAGAGCACTTAAATTTCAGGGATCTATCCCAGAAAACTATTGGGGAGACTGTGTTCTCACGGCAGCTTATTTGATCAACTGAATGCCCACGAGGATACTGGATGGCAAATCGCCTTTCGAATTGCTTTATAGAAAGAGGCCCACTTTAGATCATCTACGAGTTTTTGGCTGCCTATGTTATGCTGCAATAATGGGGCCTCGGGACAAAATGGGTCCTCGCGCTAGGAGATGCATATTCATGGGATATCCAAATCTGCAAAAGGGATATCATGTTCTTGACATCAGAACAGGAGATTTTTTTACCAGTCGAGATGTTGTTTTTCATGAAAATATCTTTCCATTTCGTGAAAACTCATCTTCCCAAAACGACTTGGATGCTCCAACAGGTTCCCGCCGAAATCTAGATGAAGAAGAAGCATCCCCTGGTTTCTTTCTCACCACACAACCTGAAGCAGATCATCTTTTCACTTTGTCCAGTTCTCCTCCAGACCGTTTTCTGGATAATGCTGTTGAAGACATCACCAATATGGACGACACCCATGAGATAAATACAGAGGGACAATCTTCATCTCAAGAATCATAGTCTTCATCTCCAGCACCAACAGCTCATCCACGTCGCTCAGGACGAGCCACAAAACCGCCAACTTGGACTAAAGATTATGTTTGTGCTTCACTTAACTCACCAGGTATTTGCTATCCAATATCCTCTTACGTATGCTTTGATAAGCTTTCGTCAGATCATCGTTGTTGCATTAGTCGTATTTCCGATGCAAAAGAACCCTCTAGTTATGATGAAGCATCTAGAGATCCAAAGTGGCAACAGGCCATAGCAACAGAGCTACAGGCCTTGACTGATAACCACACATGGGAATTAGTCAATCTTCCTCACAACAGAAAGTCCATAGGATGCAAATGGGTTTATAAAATCAAATATCGATCTGATGGTTCTATTGAGCGTTACAAGGCTCGGTTGGTGGCTAAAGGATATACGCAACGCGAAGGTTTCGATTATCACGAGACTTTTTCCCCTGTTGCTAAAGACGTCACAGTTCATTCTATTCTATCAGTTGCAGCTATTCAAAACTGGTCTCTACATCAGATGGATGTTCATAACGCCTTTCTTCATGGTGACTTAGATGAGGAGATCTATATGGATATTCCTCAGGGCATACGGAGACAGTGGGAAGAAAAGGATATGTCGTCTCTGCAAATCCCTTTATGGACTAAAACAAGCTTCAAGACAATGGTATGCAAAGTTTGCAACTGCTCTCACAACTGCAGGTTTCAAACAATCCAAGCATGATTACGCCTTATTCACATGGACTACTGCCCTAACTATGGCGGAATATTTCCGAGATGTTAATGAACAAGACGTACTTCTATTTATCGACAATATCTTCCGTTTCGTCCAAGCAGGCCAAAATAATATTTGGAGGACTCTTGTATCTATTTTCAGCCATTTTTTGATTGATTTCCATATAAAGGACACGACGAGCATAATGTGCCTTTAGTGGGCCTAGTATTTCCGGCAATTGCAATGGCTTCTTTAATCGATTCTTTTTAATGAATAGATCCGATCGCAACTTCGAGAGATAGCTGTCCATACACTGTGTCATCTATCTACTTGATGATATATGTTGATGACATCCTCATCATGGGTAATGATGAAACTGCAATAGAGCGTCTTAAGAAATATTTGCATGCTACATTCCATATAAAGGATCTGGGAGCACCAAAATACTTCATTGGTATTGAAATTGCTCGATCCGACCAAGGGATTTCCCTCAGTCAACGGAAGTTTGTGTTGGAGATCATTTCAGAAGCTGGACTATCAGGATGCAAGCCGGCAGTTATTCCTATTGAACAAAACATCAAGTTAACTACATCGGATTTTCTTGGAGGGATATCTCAGAAAGATGATCCTGTACTCAAAGATCCGACAAGTTATCAGAAGCTTGTAGGAAAGCTCATATATCTGACTATGACCAGACCTGACATTTCATATGCCGTGCAAACTCTCAGTCAATTTATGCACAGCCCGAAGGAGTCTCACATGAATGCTGCCTTGAAAGTTGTGAAATATTTAAAGAAATGCCCAGGACTCGGGATACTTCTGTCTAAGAGATGCAATATGGAATTGACAGGATACTGTGATGCAGATTATGCAACCTGCCCGATGAGTCGAAGATCGATTACTGGCTTTTGTATTAAAATCGGGGAATCTCTTCTTTCATGGAAAACCAAGAAACAAGCAACGGTCTCCCTATCTTCAGCTGAAGCAGAATATCGAGCTATGGCAAAAACTACATGTGAAATTGTGTGGCTACGGGGGTTACTTGGAGATCTTGGGATAAGGCTGAAAGGACCAACAAAACTGTTTTGCGACAATGATGCAGCTCTTAAACTCGCAGCAAATCCTGTAATGCATGAAAGAACGAAGCATATAGAGGTGGATTGCCACTTTACACGAGAGAAAATTCAAGAAGGTATCATCGAGACAAGAGGAATTGGAACAGCAGAACAACCTGCTGACATCTTCACCAAACCTCTATGTCAAAGACAGCATACATATCTTCTAAGCAAGCTAGGAGTCTTGGATATCTACAAGCCACCAGCTTGAGGGGGAGTGTTGGAAGATATGCAAGATCTACCTTTGGTTATGATCATGCATTAGATCAATTAGAGATTAGATTGTATCAATTAGGGATTAGATTGATTAGATTGAGATATCAATGCGATTGTAAAATATATCATTTCCCTTTATTCATGTATCTACTGTATTATAATTACAGTACAATGTACATTGAAGGTGATATAGAAAATACACAGAAAATCTCTACAATCTCTTCTTCTCCTGTTTGTTCTTCATTTCTCTACATCTTCTGACATGCGGGCCCAACACAACCACGGCCGAGCTTTTCCCCGCACGTTTCAGGACGACATGCCACGGGATCGCTGGGGCTGCAGGAAAGGCCGGGGCGATAATCGGCGTCGTGGGGTTGTTGATGCCCTCATTGGGGACGAGAGTTACATTGATCATATGGGGTGGGATTTGCGTGATGGGGATGGTGGCAACCAGCATGTTCACGAAGGAGACTAAGGGAACATCGCTTGAGGAGAATGAATGAATATTAGTTTGTTCTAGGCGAGTGATTTCCCTACTTCTTCAGTACATGAGACGTACTAATATATAATTGATATGTTTATGAAGTAATTCTGTAATTTTATCTTTATATGTACTCTGACTATAATATTCACTCTTATTAATTCACACAACTTTAATTTGAGTTTAGACACCATGAACACTTAGTATTATTTACTCTCCGACTCTAAAATCAACATAGTATGTACATGTCTAGTTTTTCTTCGGGAGAAGTGCCAAAAAAGTCATAAACCTTTTGTCTTTGTGCCGATTTAGTCCTGTCGCGACCAAATTTTCGAGTGCACCACCTAAAATTAGGCTAATGGATTGTTAAGTCTAGACTTAACTCGGGCTCTCCCAAGCCCATACCAATTCGCAATTTAAGTTCAAACATCTAACATGCAAAAGGGAGTCGTCACTAATCGGTTTGTGGTAGGTCGATTAGACACATAAGTAAAGTGATGGGAGAATTATTTCATTTCTACGAACCAGAGACTTTGGGTACGGGGACTTGGTTACACTAGACTATCATAGTGCCCTTTCGGTACCTTTCTATTTTATTTCGAAAAAATGTCTTGCAGGCAGCTTAAATTGATTTCTATTTATCTTCCTAACATGTGAGGTGTTCATGCGGATGCGCAAATCATCAATTTAATACCCAAGTAAAGCAATAAATAAATTGCAAAACTTACCTCAAAGCAACGAAAGCATCTGCAATGTTAAATCATAACTCACATCAGCAATCCTAGATATGATTTCTAATTAACAAGCAATCACTCAATTTTTGCTTTCACTTTTTTAACGAGGATATAGTCCATATGCAATGCAATGTTTCTAATCTAATATGAAATGATATGTCATGACAAAATGTCCTAAACTATATGAATGATTAAAAAAAACTAATGATTTTTTAATGAACATGCAATAATTAAATATGCAATCTAAATTAATTAAAATGACCTAATTCTAATGACGGATAATTTCTAATTAAATGAACCTAATAACAATCACTAAAGTGACATGTATTTCATGGGTCTAATTTTATATGACGTGCACATGAATTTTCTATTCTAAAAAATGCAATATATTCTAGAAATTGAAACTAATTTATCCTAAGACAAATTTTTATGAAATTCGAAATTAAGGAAAATACAAAACATAATTATCTAGATTAAGATTCTATCTAGTTTATATTAAGGATCAGGTCAGACTAAATCTTAATTTAAACTAAGATATTATCTTAACCTAGTAAGTTTTATCCTAAGATGCAAAAATCAATCTAGACTTAAAATAAAACAAGTAATTTATTCTAAAATGCCATGACGTGCAAGTAATGCCTTAATTCCTAATTTTTTATGAAATTCGAAAATTAAAATTGAACATAAAATTTAGATAATAAAAAAAAAACTAACGTCCTAAATGAGTGCACTTTTTCTTTTTCTTTATTATGATTCAAAATAAAATCCCTAATCTAATCATGCAAGATAATTTTAAAAAAACAAACCTAATCCTAATTCAAACTTTTTTTGGATTTTTACTTTTTATGAAAATAAAATTGACTTAAACACCACGACATAAAATCAAACAAGATAAGATTGATACTCAAAAATTGATGAACCATATCTCGCGCATGAGATCGGGTTGTCCAATTTTAAAATTAAATCGCGAATCAAATCTTGAGCATGAGATCGGATTAGCGATTTTTGTAAGGGATTGCGAGTCGGATTTCGGGCGCGAAAATTGAATTGACAATCCTTAATTTGAGGGGCACTTTCATGTCGGGAGCTCAACCATGTATCAATGAATAATTACACTAAAAAGAAACAAATAAAATAAAGTAAAAATTAAAATAAGGCATATAAATAAAAGGAAGAAAAAGCTACCTAAATTGATTTTTGCCTTTTTCTTTTTGTTTTTTTTCCCTTTTCTTTTCTTGTTTTTCTTCTCTTTTTTTACCCAAGCAAAGCTTGCTCGCGTGGCTTTGCCGCCGTCGGTCAATGGAGGTAGTGGGTCTCCGGCGCAGGTCGTCAGTCCGGCAAGGGGGCTCTGGCAAAGGTGAGCCGGTGGCGGTGGCTCGGCTCGGAGGTGGGTCGCACACTGACGTGGGTGAGCAGCGGGCAAGGCAGCGTCAGGGCAGGGGTGCGGTTGCAGACTTCAATCGACGGCGAGAGCAAGGGGCTCGGATCTAGCGGAAGGCGTAACATCAGATCGGCGGTGTGGGCTTCGATGGCGTCGGACAGCGGAGGCGCGATTTGATCAGAAGGTGAGGTGCGGCGACCAGCTCGGATCTTCTGGTGTCTGGGCAGAAGGTTCGGGTCGAGCAGATCCCGGCCAAGGCATGGGTGTCGCGGTGCGGCGTCAGGTGGGCTGGCGCTCGGGCAGAGGTTCGGCGGGGTGACGGATAAAAGAGGCTGAGGTGCGACGGAGGTGCTGGTGTAGTGGATGGTGTAGATCTCAGAGAGGGGGGAACGCTGCCGGTCGCGATTTCAGCAGGCGTCAGCGACCAAGGAGGCGTGAGGCGGCTCGGCTATAAGGCTGGCGCTCGCAGGTGGTGCTCGCCGAGGTGCTGCTGCGGCAGCGCGACGGATCGGCGGTGAGGGGGCTCGGCGACAGGTGAACCGGGCGAAGAGTCCTCTGAAGAAGAAGAACAGTGATGTTCTTTCTACTTTTTCCTTTTTTCTGACCTACCGCACACTTTTCCTCACTTTTCACTTTTCACTTTTTGTGTTTGTTTTTCACCCAAGAAAGAAAAAGCAAAGCAAAACCCTAAAAAAAACTAGGAACCCCCCTAAACCTCTTGCACGCAGGCGGAAAATTTAGGATTTCAATTTCTTTTTTTGAAATCAACATCAACAATATTTTTTCACAAAATTTTCACCTATTGAGAACGATTCAAGTTTTCGATAAGATTATTCTTTAATTCCAAATCCTAGAAAACCAAATCGCAATATTTCGTCATATCTACCCAAAAATTCATCATATATCGGAAAAATTTCGAATTTCGAATTTCTCACAAGATAATTTCTTATCATTTAAAAATAGGCTTGGCCAACTAATTTGAATCCATATGCCACCAATTAAAAAAAAAGCAAAAAATGCAAATAAAAAATAAATGCAACCTAAATCTATATGCTATGAAATTAATAAAATTAACCCCCTAATTTTCTATGCAATAAATAAATAAACTAAATCGCCAAAATTTAGGTGTCAACAAGTCCTAAACTTGTTTTTGGTGCCGATTTAGTCCTAAATCTTTTTACGTAGTGCCAATTTAGTCATTTCCGGCCAATTTTGGCCGGATTTTGCTGATTGGATGCCGGTCGGTTGACATAAACAATTTTTAATAATATTTTAATTTTTTTGATTATTTTGATTTTTCTATTTTAATTTTTCTTTTTCTTTTTTTCTTCCTCCAGCCAATCACCGGAGTTTGGCAATCGGCCAGAGGCGACGGCCAGCAAGGTCGACCTCGAACTCGCCGGCCACCTCGCCAATGGCCGCGAGGGTGGCCTTGTGCGGGGCGGCGTGGCTCGCCCTCGCTGGATCGGGCGAGGGTCGAGCCTTGGCAGATCCGGCGAGGGTTGAGCCTCGCCCATGGCCGATGAGGCTCGACCTCGCCAGATCCGGCGAGGGCGAGCCTTGCCCGCCCGGCGTGAGGCCGCCTCGAGGCCTGGGCGGCGAGGGCGAGGGCAAGGAGGCGGCTTTGCTGCTGTCGTGTCGTCCCCTGCTCACGCGCCTGTCTGCGCGTCTTCGCCTCTCGCGCTTGTCACCCGCGCCCTGCTTGCTGTCCGCCAGAGCTAATCCAGCCACCTGCCGTCGTCGTCGAGCTGGCCTCGCGCCGAGCTGGTGGGGCTCGCCCTCGCCGACCATGGGCGAGGCTCGACCCTCGCTAGAGGGGACGACACGACTGCAGCGAAGCCGCCCCCTAGCCCTCACCCTCACCGACCATGGGCGAGGCTCAACCCTCGTTAGATCCGGTGAGGGCGAGCCTTGCCGCCTAGGCCTCGAGGCGCCATGGGCGAGGCTCGACCTCACTTGATCCAGCGAGGGCGAGCCTTGCTCGTTCAGCGCGAGGCCTCCCTCGTGGCCACTGGCGAGGTGGCCGGTCGCCGAGCTCCAACGACCGGCTGGAGGAAGAAAAAAAGAGAGAAAAAAATAAAAAATAAAAATAATATTAAAAGTTGTCAACGTCAACGTCGATCAAGCCACTTCAGCCAGCCGGCCGGCGTCTAGTCAGTAAAATTTGGCCAAAATTGCTCGGAAATGACTAAATTGCCACAACGTAAAAATGTTTAGGACTAAGTTGGCACAAAGACAAAAGGTTTAGGACTTTTTTGGCACTTCTCCCTTTTTCCTTCTCTATCACATACTTACCCACCATCCAAATTTTAGGATAAGTTTTGAAACTGAATTGCATTTTTCAATAACTTTAGAATTCAATCACATTTTCACGCCAATGTTTAAGGTTTGTAGTGCATATTATTTCTTAATAAATTAACATAAGAAAGGGGGAGTTTTAATTTCTCATTGATGAAAATAAATTCTCAGAAGTTGAGAGATATTACATCGAATTAAATCTCGAGCCATGGGAATTCAATAATTAAAAATATATTTTATTAAAACATGAACTCAGGGCATTCATACTTTATAAGCAACTCAATAAAAAAGGTCATTGCTCTCATAATATACTTAATCGATATTTTGAAATATGATTATTTTCCTGTTAAACATGTTTAATAAGTGCCTGGTGCATTCCCCAATAAGGCCTTAATTAGAATTCAAAACTTGAATAAATTTGTTTGTGGTTTTAACTTTTGCTTGGTTTTAATAGGAAAAGAAACCATTTGAAATGATGCCCCGTAGACCTTCAGGCGTTCTTGTATTCCTCTTCATCCTGATGTGGCCCTGTTCCGCACATTTGGGCCACATGAGTTCTTCACTATGATGTAATCCAGGCCCTTGGATGAGCAGTATCCAACGGCTGCCACCCCGTGATCCTACTCAATCCCAAAACGTCAATAAAAAACTCACTTCAAAGTACAAAGTAGTTAGTATCTCCGCCATGTATAGTATAGGCAGCGCAAAAGTCAAAGTAAGTATAAAAGGACCAAATTTAAAGCGAGTTTGATCGATTACTTTGCATTGATCGGGCCTGATCGGACTGAGCTAGGTCCCATGAGATTTACAGGGCTCACATAGGTGGGCAGAGTCGAGCCAATAATATCGGGCCTCAAAGGGCAAAACCCTAGCCCAACCCATACTACAACCAATAGAACAAGCTTTCGTGATGATTCACTTGTTAAGGCTTGCCCATCTTCTTCTTTCATTTAAAAGATGGTAATTGGGTCGATCTGGGGCCAACAAGTTGAATTATTTGTCCATGCTGATTTACGTAGTCGGTGGTACGGACCATGAGTACGTCACTTTGGCATTGATTATGTACGTTTGTAGTTTGTTACAAATGAAATGAACTTAATAGACACAATCCATTTAAGTCGAAACTGTCGATATTTTAATCTATTAAATACAATCAATTTCTTGTGATATAGTGATTGCAATGTACCTAACTCAAAAGAACCAAAAACTAATGATTAACCTAGATTTGAGGAATAGTATGACTAAATGAAGGATGTCTAATTGATTAAATAATGTAAGCAACATATTAATCCCGTCATAAAATTGGAAGTCTTTGCTTGTTGCTTCGATGGCTATGCTGAGAGGCTGCTTAACAAGGACCTTTCGAAGGCTCTCTTTGTTGTTCCTCAACATGTCACGATGGCCATTGATTGCCACTACCTCCATTCGATCCAATGGATGGAGAGATAAATTATTCTCTTTGATTATTCCAAACTATTGCTTCATTGAACTTTTACATCTTTTCAAGCTTTTGCTTTTTGCAAGTACATACCTTGGTCATCTCACAAGCACCTTCGTCCGCGATGTAATGGCAGTCCTCTTCCTTGGGGATTCCACCAAACGATGAGCGAGGGTGCATAGTCCATGAGACTGCCATTACACCCATTGTTGTATGGTTTGTTATAGTCAATGAGTTCTTGCTCCGACAACGTTATAAAGTTTTCTGTCTGGTTTATGCTCTACTGTCGCTGCGGTTGAAAATGCCAGCCACTACTTATGATGAACCTAGATTTTATATTAAATACTCGCATTCAAAGACATGTCAGTTTGAGTACAATGAATATTGCATTAGTCATAATTTATGCTACATTTTAGACTTTTTTAGCGCAAGATGTATCCTGAGTTCATAACTAAATCCCTATCCAAGGAACAATTGCATACGTCAATCTTAAGTCAGCCCTTACCACATGTTGGATGGAAGCCTGTATATTATGTCTTACTTTTCTCGTTTACGTCTTTATGATTAGTTGTTTTGGTTGGTTTTCTCAAGATGTATCCATTGATGACTTGTGAGTTAACATACGGCAGAGTGCAAGGAATATTGTTCACCTAGGGGTTTCCGTTCTAGCGAGGGAGAGAGCGACCATCATGGAACTTTTTTCAGTGAACCATTATCATAAATATCATAAGGTGACCTACTCATATTACAACTCACAGAAATACCAGGCATAACGCTTCTTCTGGCCTAATGGAGTAATCTAGATCAACATTGTCATGCAAATACAATGAGTAATATGTGTAGAACGAGATTCAATAGTCTAATAAAGATGTTCATGTCACGGCAAACATTCGCCGAATGCTTTTGGATATTTAACTCGACGATTAAGTTTAAAAGGAACTATTGGACTAGAGAGTTCGGAAACCAAAGCAAATTTGGTGAATTTGCTAGTTTTAATGTTTGTAGAGAAGCTTGAATATTGAATAGGCCAATGTGTTGTCCACCACTATGTCACTGTAACCCGCCTTCTTTTGACCAAGTCAAATATTGATGGAGCTCACAAGAAAAAAAAAGGGCGGGTTTTTAGCTTTTAAAGAGGAAAAGGTGGCAGCAACATGGAGAGGGAAAAACACATGCCCGAGAGAGAGAGAAAAAAAAGAGTGGGAAAGAAAGAAAGGGAAAGAAATAAAAGGGAAAAGAGGGAGGGGTTTTCGTGTGCTTGCCACGAACACGTTACTAAATCAATTCAACTCCATGATACAATGCTTGGTAAGTGATCCTGTCCCTCATTTTTCCAATCGGATTAATTTTCAAGGTTAGGGCTTAAATTTCAAAATTATGTGAGATTCGAGCCGCTCCAAATTTTGAGTTGTTGAGCTATTGGATTTCATGAAAATGTTAGTTTAGGGTGTTGTGGAGCCGTAAGATTTTATAAAATCTGATTTGAGTTTATGGTTTACTTGAAACAAAATTTTGAAGTTTCTCGTGCGTAATGAACCATGCGCATTGGGTGACTTCGAAACCGTATTTCATGGCTTTCAGCTTAATTTTTGGTGGGCCAAGTTGAGGTTCTTGTATTGTATTAAAAGGGCTTTCTATAGACTGTAAGTTTGTTTGAAACAATGATCGGTAGAGTGAATTATGATGCGATCAAATTTGCACTTAAGCTCCGCATTGCAAACGGCTTTGAGTGAGCACTTTGGGTAAGCAATTTGTGGATGCGTTTGAGTTGTTTTGTTAGTGTTTAAGCTTAATTTAGTGGCATTGTAGTTGAGGTAGCATTTTACTCGATATTAATGTTGTTTCTCACATATTTGATAGGATTGCGAGTTCGATAGTTCGGGTAATCTTTGTTATTTGATCATAGGCATTTCAAGGTGAATGGTGCTATCTCTTCTATGAATTTGTAAACTCATATCTTGAAAGGGACAAAGATTTGAGTATCACATGAGTAATTAGAGCATGTATATTGCATAAACGTCTAGATCGGGCAATTACTACATTTTAATACTTGAGAATGGTTTTACGAAAAGCATTATGAAATACATATATCACGTTGAGAACTGGTTTCTGGAATGAAATCTAAAATGATTTGAGAAAGCTTTTATGAAAAACATTTTATCGTGAATGTGGTTTATGAAACAAATTCTGAAATGGTCTTGTGAAATGTGTTCAGTTTGATGAATGAAGCTTAGAAAGATTATGTGTTTTGTTTTGTGAAATCAATTGCTGATATTTATTATGGATTTGATTGTTGGTATTGGAGGATGTTGGTTTAGATTGAGTGTATTGTAGGTATGCATACTAGGTTCATGATATCTTTCTCTGTCAAATCACCAACTTTGTAAGTAGAGACTTTGCTAAGGAGGAATCTTTATCACCTTGTCACCAAGCATTGTGTCATAACCATGGTTTGATATTGAGTAAACGATTGGTTGATGGGTGGACCATCAACATGTGTTTTAATATGAGATGGATTAATGGATTAAACATTAAAGTGGATTTTGATAGAGATTAATCAATGGACTTAAACATTGATACTTGAATTGTGAGGATGGTTTAAATGAGCATTTTTTGAATTGTATAAAGCTCGTCATGATTGTGTAAAGCTTGTTAAAATGAAAAAAACTCGTATATGATTTGATATGTATATCAATGAATTGGATGATGAGTTTCTGGTAGTGATCAACCACACACCAGCACGCATGTACACATGCATACTTGGCTGCTTGATTTGTTAAAAGAGATGTACTACTCATTGAGCGTGGGGTTGCTCACTCCTCTCTTTTCAAATCTTTTCATTTTCTCAATTAGTAGTCAATAAAGCACGAGCAATATTAATGGGGACTTTTAGGAGTTGAATTTGGTGATTTGAGACCGCGTCCTTCGAAGAAAAACGCGTGAATTTGAAATTAAATATCGTAACCCGTTTGTAAATTCAAAGATCCCGCATTCCTCTTTGATTGATAGGACCGCCTGCTCTTATGATGTTTGAAAGTTTTTATAGAAGCATTTGCCAATTATTCTACATTAGCTTTTATTTTGATTGACAATCATTTAATATTTTAATTTGCCTCTCTTTTTTTCTCTCTGTTGTAAACTCGTCCCTCGCCTTGCCCTCGTATAAATTATTCCTAACCCATCACCAACAGTCACAATCCGAATCTTTTTATGAGCATAATTAGTGAGCATATCCGGTCGGGAAAAGAATCTGCATATTTACTTGGGCATCTTTTACGAGAGTTGTTGCATAAAATAAAGGTGGCATTACGTAATGACCAACCATTTAGGTGTGATTGCGTAAGAAGTACTCAGCGAATGAGAATGTTACAGCAATGCCGTGTAGTCCATAGATGCGATTTTTTTATAAGATACAGTAATGTGGACAAGAACCAATACAATGAGCATTAACGCAGGGCTACTGCAATGACAAACATATAAAGGGTAAATCACGTTATTCCAAAAACTTGTTTACGTGTGAAAGGATCACGTTATTCCAGAAACTCATTTACTCGTAAAAGGATTAGGATGAAAGTAAAACCATCTTTACGAGTTGACGATGTATAAGACTTTCAACAAATTTCATAGTCCCAGTAAAGTTATAATAAATCATCAGTACCCATTAGGAATAAGTTGATGTTACATAAAATAAGCAAGTTAGAAAAGAGAGCGAGGCTGACCTATTCAAATCAGATCAGATCATCGAGTGGAGTATCTTGCCAATGTCTACGTGAGAAACATGTCGAAAAATAGAGCATGCTACATGATGAACTTTTTGAGAAGCAAGAGTGCATGACAATTTACTTCTCACACCGTGAAGACTGCCTCACACAGATCAGGACTAAAAGATATCCCTATTTAACATCCTTTCTGAAACGAAGGGATCAATAATAGTCCAGCAAGGGGGGTGCAACAGTATATACAAAAGGAGCTCAAAAAACTCAGGCTATATTCAAAACAGTTCACAAAACTAAAACGGAGCTCAACTACAGGAAAAATCATCGACTATATTACCCAACATTTACATCCGAGGAGTTAATAATGACCAACAGATGGTCGATAAGAAGATTTGATATCTAACATATAGATTGGAAACCAAATTCTACAGGAGTTCGGCGGGCTTCAACGAAGACAAGCCAATCTGCTCTGAAGCACGCGCGGTACCAGGTACTGTGTATCAGCAATTTTCAAATCTTATTTTATGAACGTTAAAACAAACTGAGTGAAACTCTTATTCAAAAAGAATGTCAGCGTTTATGTGATTGCTGAAGATGATGAACCTGACCTATAGCTTCTGCTTTTAAATCATTATATAATGCTCAAACACAAAGTCGTATGGTAAGTCCGTTGTCGCAACAAAGTCCGAAGGGAGCTTTTGAGAGCTGCTAGCATAACTATACTGTTATGCTCAAATTGAAACGGTGAACTTCTGGCCACAATTTTTAGATAATGTTAGATAGGCAACCCGGTAAATTGAAAAGGCAAAAATGGGTTTATTGTTTAAAGGGCAACCAGATTAGAGAAATAGTGGGATTATAAACAAATCTGTGAATAATATTCATATAATTTGTAATTTATGAAGGATTCATTTGCAACTTTAAAATAGTGGACATTGTTCTCTTGTCAAAAAGAAAAAAATTGTTAGATATTGCTCCAAAATAAAAAGAAAAGATTCAGAACTCAAAAAAGTAGAAAAAGTGAATATCTAGTATCAATTTCCAATTATTGTAGGATTTGTAATCGATTAACACATATAGAATTTGATTGAATTTGTTTTCTAAACTTTAGTCTTGACTCATGCAATCCTAAAATTGAACTAATTTCTTTTAGTTCCTTTCACATCTTCATCTATAAGATTCCAATCGATTGGATAATTTTTTTCCTTAGTAATTAATTATTTATATTTTGATATTTTCTTTATTTCATCTGTCATTATGCATAATCGACATCACCAATCTTGATTTTAAATCACCAAATACTCCTTGTAAAGCAACTTGATTTGAACGAAAAGGATAAGGAGCCATTCGAACATCCAATGATATATTTATTAGTCCCAAAATAAACATTTGGAGTTTTTTTTAAAAAATCTTTAAAATTTATTAGATCTTTCTAAAAAAAATTAAAATCTATTTTTGCTAGCAATAATATTTTTCTGTTTGTGATCACCTCTGTTTTGGTGTTTAATTTGCTTTACAATTATATGTTTGTTACGTTTTATTTATTTATTTATTCATATTTAAGGAATCTCACTTGGGAGGATTTGAGGAAATCTCGCCAAGTGAGATTTTCCGATTTTAATTTTTCTAAGGAAACCAGTTAAACAACAGGTTTCCTTGAAAATTTTTGAGGTGAAGAAGCCACCGTTTGATCTGCAATTCTCACATCACCGTTATCTCATCTTTTGCCTTTTTGGTCTCGCCAAAAGGGAAGCAAAGAAACGCCGACTCACTCATTTGCTTCGACTGCATCCCAAACATCATCGGCAAAGGAAACCCCCTTGTTGCTTCCATTAGTTTGTGTTATCTCCACAATCATCTTTATAACCCGACCCTAACTATTACACAGCAAAAGCATTAGATTGTTGCATTCGAAGGTTGTTTCTTGAAGAAGTAAAAATTAGCTACGGGCGGCCGTGTCGCTGATTGGCAAAGGAAACCCCCTTGTTGCTTCCCGTGCTTACGCAATGAACAATGACTTCCATTAGTTTGTGTTATCTCCACAATCATCTTTATAACCCGACCCTAACTATTACACAGCAAAATCATTAGATTGTTGCATTCGAAGGTTGTTTCTTGAAGAAGCAAAAATTAGCTACGGGCGGCCATGTCGCTGAGACTTTTCCATAGACTCGACAACGCCAAGACACAGTACTACCACTTCAAGGCTGTCATTGTGGCTGGTAATCAACTCGTGTTTTTTGCTTCACAATCCCAGTGATTGACGCCCGCAACATGGGATGTATTATTTCATGAATCCGTTTTAGTTAGTGATTATGCATATCTTATATTTGATTATCTCGCTTTCGGAAAAAGCATCGTTCTGTTTCCGTCAATATCATTCCCAATTTCTGTGTCTTATTCTTGATGAAGGAATGGGGTTATTCACTGATGCCTACCATCTCTTCGCTATCACACCGATCATGAGTATGCTCGGACACATATACTACGACAACCACCGAGTCCCGAGGACCGTCCAAACAGCCATGCTGGCCGTTGCTCTCCTTGGCGCCGCGATTGGTCAACTCATCTTCGGCAGGCTCGGCGATCTTGCAGGGAGGAAGCGCTTGTATGGCCTCGCCTTGATGCTCATCATTGCTGGCTCCATCGGGTGTGGATTCTCCATAGGCACTTCAAAAGGTTACATTCTAGCGAGTCTAGGTTTTTTCAGGTGATCGTAGCATTAGAACTCACCGCGTCTCACATTGTAAAATCAGTGTCTGTTCAAATTTTCTGAGTATTCATAACAAGCGAACATCACTCTTTTATTCTTTTCAGGTTCTTGCTCGGGGTAGGGATCGGAGGAGATTACCCACTCTCAGCGACGATCATATCAGAGTATGCTAACAAGAGGATGCGGGGCGCATTCATGGCAGCCGTCTTCTCAATGCAAGGGTTTGGGATTCTGGCGAGCTCGGTTGTGACAATGACAGTGTGCAAGATATTTAGCCGAATTTACCATCCATCGACAATAGATCTGAAAGCAAAAGAAGCTGATATTGCCTGGAGGTTGATATTGATGCTAGGTGTTATTCCTGCTGTGATGACGTTTTACTGGCGGATGAAGATGCCTGAAACGGCAAGGTGATTATGTGTCTAGCTTTGCTTAATTGATTGTTTAAGTCGTTTAATTAAGTGATTGTTTCATTTTCTTGAGAAAAAAGTGGTTTGGTCTATGGTCTTTACTGCTATGATCAATCATGACTTTCTTTGGTTGCTGGGATTTGTGTTTGTCCTTCTGGAGACATTGTCCCCAGAATCTCTTAGGATCAATTGCTGGGTGCTGTCGAATAGGATAACCGAAAGGACGAAACCAGAGTTTGGTTGGTCGTGCCAAATAATTCGTGTCACTTGAAAACTCTAGATTTGCATTGGACATGCTAAAAAGGGTTACGCATCTAAACTCAAGTTTACTCGTGTCAGTTTCGAAATATTTGCTAGTCTCAACTTCCATAGACATGTCAAAATTAAGCAATAATTTGGCGTTCCCTTGAGAAAACAATTGTGCCAAATGGGTTTCATAAATCATGTGCATTATTTTAACAATAAGAGAACCTCTATAGCAGCTCATATCTAAATCTGTACAAGATAGACAGAGTTAATCGTTATGATATGTCTTTTGGGTCTTATTAGGTACACCGCTTTAGTGGAGAATAATGTCCTCCAAGCTACCGAGGACATGGAACGAGTCCTAGACATGTCCCATTGCCAAATTGCCGATGGCCGTTTCTTACAGCCGAGCCAGTCATCCTACCCTCTCTTCTCCAAGCAATTCTTCCTCCGCCATGGCCGCAACCTCCTTGCCTGCTCCACCACATGGTTCCTCCTCGACATCGTCTTCTACAGCTACCCCCTCCTCCAATCCAAGATCTACTTCAAGTGCCAGGACGACTTCAAGTGCCAGCTCGATGAAGACACCGCCTTCGACGCCGCCTTTAAGATTGCGAGATTACAGGCCATAATGGCATGCTCCTCCATGATCCCTGGGTTCATTGCCGCCTTCTTCCTCATTGACCGCATCGGGCGGCTCATCATCCAAGCTGTCGGGTTCGTCCTCATGGCCATCGTGTACTTCTCCATCGGAGTGCCATATAACAGATATTGGGAACACCACCAGAGCGCGCTGTTCATCCTGTACGGCCTGACATCCTTCTTCGCCAACTGCGGGCCCAACACAACCACGTTCATCTTGCCGGCCGAGCTTTTCCCTGCACGGTTCAGGACAACATGCCATGGGATCGCTGGGGCCGCGGGAAAGGTCGGGGCGATAATCGGTGTCGTCTTGATGGCCTTATTGGGGACGGGAGTTACATTGATCATATGGGGTGGGATTTGCACGGCGGGGATGGTGGCGACCAGCATGTTCACGAAGGAGACCAAGGGAACATCGCTTGAGGAGAATGAATGAAGATTTGTTTGTTCAAGGCGAGTGATTTCCCTAGTTCTTAGGTATATATTACGTACTAATATATAATTGATATTTTTATGGAGTAATTCTGTAATTTTATCTTTATATGTACTCTGATTGTAATAAATCACTCTTATTAATACACTCATCTTTAATTAGAGTTAAGACACCATAAACACTCAGTATTATTTATTCTCTTACTCTAAAAATCAACATAGTATCTGTACATCTCTAGTTTTTTCTTCTCTACCACATACTTACCCACCATCCAAGTTTTAGGAATGAATTGCATTTTTCAACAATTTTAGGACTCAATCGCACTTTTACGCAAAGTTTTAAGGCTTCTAGTGCATATTATTTCTTAATAAAATGACATAAGAAGGGGAGAGTTTAATTTCTCATTAACAAAAATAAGTTCTCAAAAGTTGAGAGATTACATTAAATTAAATCTTGAGCCATGGAAATTCATTAGTTAAAAAGAGATTTTATTAAAACATGAACTCAGGGCACTCGTACTTGATAAGCAACTCAATAAAAAAGGTTGTTGCCCTCATAATATACTTAATCGATATTTTGAAATACGATTAATTTCCTGTTACATGTTTAAATAATGCCTGGTGCACTCATCAATAAGGCCTCAATTGGAATTCAAAACTTGAACAAATTTGTTTGTGGTTTTAACTTTCGCTTGGTTTTGATGGGAAAAGAAACCATGTGAAATGATGCCCCATAGAACCTCAAATTTTCCCGTATTCCTCTTCATCCTGATGTGGCCCTGTTCCCCACATTTGGGCCCCTCGAGTTCTTCACTATCCAGGCCCTTGGATGAGTAGTATCCAACGGCTGCCACCCCATGATCCAACTCAATCCCAAAGTGTCCATCAAAAACTCCCTGCGATGTATAAAGTAGTTAGTAATCTCCACCATTTATTGTATAGGCAGCGAAAAGTCAAAGTTGACTATTAAGTAGAAAAAAAACAAATTTTAAGCGAGTTTGATTGATTACTTTGCATTGATCGAGCCTAATCAGACTGGGCTAAGTCCCGTGAGATTTATAGGGCTCACATAGTTGGGCAGAGTCGAGCCCATAATAGTGGGCCTCAAAGGACAAAACCCTAGCCCAACCCAGACTACAACCAGTAGAACAAGCTTTCGTGATAACTCACTTATCAAGGCCTGCCCATCTTTTTCTTTCATTTAAAAAAATGGTAATTGGGTCGATCTGGGCTAGCTAGTCGAATTACGTGTCCATGCCGATTTACATAATCGGTGGTACGGACCATGAGTGCCTCGCTTTGGCATTGATTATGTATGTTTGTAGTTTGTTATATATGAAATGAACTTAAGAGACATAAGTCGTTTAAGTTAAAACCATCTATATTTTAATCTATTAAGTACAATCGATTTCATGTGATATAGTGATTGCAATATACCGGATTCAAAAGGACCAAAATTGGTGATTGACCTAGATTTTGAGGAATAGTATGATTAAATGAAGGGTGTCTAATCGGTTAAATAATGTAAGGAACATATTAATCCCATCATAAAATTGGAAGTCTTTACCTGTTGCTTCGATGGCTACACTGAGAGGCCACTTAACAAACACCTCTAGGAGGCTCTCTTCATTGTTCCTCGGCATGTCACGGTGACCATTGATTGTTACTATCTCCATGCAATCCAATGGATGGAGAGATAAATTATTCTCTTTGATTATTCCCAACTATTGCTTCATTGAACATATACATCTTTTTGAACTTTTGCTTTTTGGAAGTACATATCTTGGTAACCTCACAGGTACCTTCGTCCAGGATGTAATGGTAGTCCTCTTCCTTAGGGATTCCACCAAACAATGAGCGAGGGTGCATAGTCCATGAGACTGCCATTACACCTGTTGTTGTATGGTTTGTCACAGTCAATGAGTTCTTGTGTAATAACTCAGGCCCCACTGTGTAATATTGTCCGCTTTGACACTGAGTCCTCATGGCTTTAAAATGCGTCACACAGGTTAAAGGGATCCCAAACCTTATAAACTAGCCCCAAGACTCCCTCCTAAGCGATGTGGGACTAGAGAGGACCCCTCCCCTTCCTTGGACTATCACACTCTCCACCCCTTAAAAGCACAGTGTCCTCGTTGTGGCCCTCACACGCGCTCGGGAGTAAGCTCTGATACCATTTGTAACGACCTGGGCCCCACTGTGTAATATTGTCCGCTTTGGATACTGAGTCCTCACGGTTTTAAAACGCGTCACACAGGTTAAAGGGACCCCAAGCCTTATAAACTAGCTCCAGGACTCCCCCTGAGCGATGTGGGACTAGAGAGGACCCCTCCCCTTCCTTGGGCTGTTACATCTTGCTTCGACAACGTTATAAAGTTTTCTATTTGGTTTATGTTCTACTGTTGCTGCAGTTGAAAATGCCAGCAACTACTAATGGTGTACTTATATTTCGTTTTAAGTAATTGCATTTGGAGACATGTTAGTCTGAGTACAAGGAAGTATTGCGTTAGTCATGATTTAAGCTGCATTTTAGACTTTTTTAGCATAAGATGTATCTTGAGTTTATAATTAAATCCCTATCCCAAGGACAATTGCATATGTCAATGTAAGTCAGCCCTTACCACATGTTGGATCGAAGCCTATATATAATGTATTACTTTTCTCATTTGAGTCTTTATGATTTATTTTTTTAGTTGGCTTTCTCATGATGGTATCTACTGATGACTTGCTGGCTAACATATGGCAGAGTGCAAGGAATATAATTCACCTAGGGGTTTCTGTGACATCCTAGAATTTCAATGTTGTTTTTAATTTAATAAATCGGGCCTTTCATCGATGCGCCTATAGTACTATTCTTAAAGTTGATCACTCATGAGATAACTAGACTAGCTGGGGAAGTCATTTCGGAATTTTAATGCATTAGACTTAAGAATTCGACTAGGAATCGACTGCTCGACCGTGCTCATCTGCAAAGATCATTACGATACAGTAAGATCGATTAGAAATTAGAGATAGGTTGGTTCGACTGAGATGTGTGGTTAAACATGGGTGATTCCACCAAATTGAAAAATTCTCGTCGGTTGGTACTATACTGATTTTTCTGTCGTTTTGGTACCTTGTGTCCGTATTTGAATCCTCGAGATTTTCACGACAACCGAGAGTCACTAATGTGTTGAAGAGGTTCATTGTGGCTCAAAGAAAATCGACCACGGGTCATTTGCACTAAAAATTTCTGAAAGTTACCCGATAGCCTAAGTCACGCTAAGATCACACTAGATTGAAATTAACCACGAATTTGAATCCGATTTTAGAAATTGAAAGTTCTGTCATGTCACAAATCATTTTAGGAATGTTGACTCAGTCTCCAAAGATTTTTCTGCAAACCGAGATTTTGGCGGAAAAAGTCGATATATGGCTGTTTTCGACTGGGAAAATCAAAGGACCATTTTTTATCGCGAAATTGGGATGCAAGTAGGATCTATTGGCGAGGAAAAATACCAATTTGATCGAGGACTCGATGATGGAATTTATAGAAGCCGAAATGAGTTGATTCGAGGAGGAATTGAATGGAAATTGAACCAATTCCAACCAAAATTCGTATGCCCCCTTTGCTCCACACTTATGGACAATTTCATTAGCTTCCTAGACAAGTTTGGTGGCTATAAATTGAGAGGAATCCAGCTGAGCAATGATGGGGCCTTCCAAGGGGACAAAGAGATGAGAGTGAGACCAAAAGAGACCCTCCACAGCAGTTTGTCTCCTTCCTCCTTGCTGCTCGTCGAGCTCCTCCATTTGCAGGCCAAAGAACTCCTTCAAGCATAGAAAAAAACCAAAAAAACAAAAAAAAAAACAACAAAACAACAAAACAACAAAACAAAACAAAACAAAACAAAACAAAACAAAACAAAAAAGAACAAAAAAACCGAACCAGCAAACTAGTAGCCCCGCCAGAACCACCGCACGCCACTCCTCGTCGTCGCTCACCCGTCGCGCACCAAGCCAGCCACGCGATCGTTCCGTTTGTCCTTGGCCATCGTTCCGCCTTGGCCATGGCCCCGGGGGAGTCCCCTAAGCCGTTCGCACTCCCCCGTCGTTGCTAGAGCTACCTAGTCGCCCGTCTGCCGCCATGAAGCTTCGCTGGGACCACTGCAACCTTCGTCTGCCCGTTTCCAGCTCAACTGGCCACCGGTTCCACCGTTCTCGGCCTCGACCAGAACCAAAGCCCCTGGGTTTTCTAGCCACTGTTTGGCCCGTTTTGGCAACCTTTCGGACCTCGAAAGGCGCGCCCGCTTTGGAGTTTCTTGACCCTCTTCGTGTCCCCATCATTTTGGTCCAAGCGGATCGCTAATCAAGTGAGTTTAACTCACTAATCCCTGCTTAGTAAGTTAATGATGCTTAAGGGTTGATTAGTTTAGGTTAAGTATGGATTAGGTGGATAGTTAGAATAGATTAGCAATTTAATTAACCGTTATTGTATGTTAGGTGGTTATAGTAGTGCAATTAGAGCCTAGACAAGATCTAGTATTTATCTAGAGTGGTTTAGAAATTTTCCGGCCCATCTCGTCTCTTAACTAGACTCTTCCGGCCTAAGTTACTATTTTTGGATAATTAATTTCCGTAATTAATTATTTTCCAGAAATTAGACCGAGATAGCAGGTGACTGGAATTTTATGCTGATTACAAAGACGTGGTTGTTTTATTTAATTGAGTGCTAATTTGTGCAATTTGAGTGTGATTTGCAATTTTGGGAATTTATCCCAAAATTTATTTAATTTTAGTAATTAATTAAGAAATTACCGGGTGTTGGTTTACAACGCCAAAAATGTGTTGTGGACTACTGAAGATAGTGGGATTTTATAAAATAAAGATATTATATTTTTGACTCAGACCGTGTACCCACACACGATTATTTTTTATCGGGTATTTTTAACACGAACAAAATAAGCCAGGACATTAATTTTAATTAAGAAATTCAAGTGGAAAGTTCAATCTCCTTGGCCAGGGGTGAAAAATCGTGTGGTGGTTTATAGTCGTGATAAAATGACGTATGTTGTGCGTGATGATATGCGATGGGTCAAGAAAACTGCCGAAGTAGGCTGTGCCTATAGGGCCATGATTTACCGCCTAACTTGGAATAGGCTGTCCCCATCGAGCCGTGATTTTCCGCTGAACATTTAGTAGGCCGTGCCCGTGGAGTCATGATTAACAGTGGAATGAGTGATTGATTGAGATGACCAGAGATGGTCTTGATGACATGGAATCGACTAAGTCGACTGATCGATGGTTCAATCTAATTGGTTAGAATGATTGGATGATTGTTTGTATTATATTGACTTGTAGGAAGGAACTGAGGCAAAGGTAAGTCATCTAACTCATGTTTATGCTTAGGCAGTCCTTGGGGCGTATTTTCTTCCTAGTCGGGTCTTAAGGGGTGAACTTGCTGAGACATCATCTCGCCCCGTTGTGGGATAACAATTTCAGGTCATTAGATGACAGCTCCTCCCGAGCTTTTTGCACAATCAAAGAAGGTCACAGAGTAGGTATCTTACATCCCGCTTGATGGGAGCCCAAGAGGATGGGTCTATGAGCTCATAAGGTCCGTGGTCTGGGTTGATGATGTTAGGACTAGAATTAGCACCTAGAGGGGGGGTGAATAGGTGATTAAAGCAATTTTAACAATTTAATCCGAATGAGAGATTAATGAATTAAACCAACAATCGCTGCAAATGAAAGTAATGAAAGATAAAAGGATTAGGGATAGAGAATCAAGACTCCAGATTTATAGTGGTTCGTCTTAGACCAAGCCTACGTCCACTCTCTCGCACGGACAGCCTTTCTGGCTGGATTTCACTAAGAATAAAAAAGAGTGATTACAGTCTCACGCTATTGAGTCCACAATGTAGAAGCTCTACTACACTTCCTCAAGGTCTCACCACAATATGATCTCTCTTTTGATTACATATAACGCTCGAAGAATAAGATCGCAAAATAGAAAAGGAGATTCAGACTTTGGAATTCTTCTATCCGGCACCCTTCAACAACTGGAGCATCTCTCTTATATACTTCTTCATGCCTTCAATACCGTTGGCACCTTCCAAAGAAGTTCTTCCAATCAACCCGTTGGACAGAATCAATTAGAGAGATCTCGAGCTCTTTAAGGCAAGTGTTGATAGCCCATCAATCCTGCTCGGCCATACAATCAGGATCTTGGTTTCCATAAGTAGATCCTTCAAATTATAAGTTGCGAAATCTTTAGAGAATCTATACATATTAGAATATGAAAATAAGATATTCTAGTGCTGAATCCAGTAGAAAGATATTCTCTAGCCGTTAGAGTAAAAACCATATAAGATCAGAATAGAAGTTGGTCTGGAGACTGTCCATGAGAGTAGACTTTGAAACATGAGTCTTGCTAGCTTCAGACTTTGCCAGTAGAGTCTGTAAGTCTTCAGACTAGATTGAGGAAAATGTTTTGTCAACTTCAAAATACCTGAAGAGAATTTATCCAACAGAAGAGGCTTTACCCCCACAAGGTACCCCATCAATATAGATCATGGTACTGACGTGCGCGGGATGGACAGAGAGAGGGTCTCATACCGGAATTTGAGATACCTGTGTATGTGCTGGAAGTTGCTTTTGGGAAAGGCACAGCAGATCCTCCCAGTGGTTCACTGGTGGACCCGTAGCTGTCGGATCCAGGAACTCCGGTGTATTCAGCTGAAGGCTCCAATGTGGATGAGAATGAGGAGGAAGATCTGTAGTTATTTGTGCCCCCTTGTTTTGTAGACCTTATATATGTATATCGGCTTGTATTGTATATGATATGACTGGTTATGATATGTATATATAAGTGTGTTGTTGGTTTTAAAAATTATGGCCCTACTTTCCTATCCCATCTTGTTGTCTAGGGATTATTTATTTGCTTCCGCATGCATATTAAAATGAATGGGTCGGCGATACGATCTAGGACGTCGTTATTTAATCGACCAAGAGGGATGGGCACGCGCTCGAAGGATCGGGGCGTGACAGTTTCCATTTTAGTGAGGGAGAAAGCAACCATCACGAAACTTTTTGCAGTGAACCACGATCATAAACATCATAAGGTGACCTATTCATGTGACAACTCAAAGCAATACCAAGAAAAATGTTTCTTCTGACCTAATGGAGTAATCTAGATCAACATTGTCATGCAAATACAATGAATAATATGTGTAGAATGAGATTCAATAGTGTAATAAAGATGTTCATGTCACGACAAACATTTGCCAAATGCTTTGGATATATAACTCGACAATTAAGTGTTAAAGGAACCAGTAGGCTAGAGAGTTTAGAAACCAAAGCAAATTTGGTGAATTTGCTAGGTTTAGTGTTTGTAGAGAAGCTTGAATATTGAATTAGCCATGTGTCGTCCACCACTATATCACTGTAACATTGCATTCTTTTCACCAAGTCAAATATTGATGGGGCCCAAAAAGAAAAGAAAAGGGCAAGTATTCAACTTTCAAAGAGGAAAAGGTGGTAGCAACATGGAGAGGGAAAAACATACATGAGAGAGAGAAAAAAGAGGAGGAAAGATAGAAAGGGAAAGAAAGGGAAAAGAGGGAGGGGGCTCGCCACAAACGCCTTGCTAAATCAATTCAACTCCATAATGCAATGCCTGGTAAGTAATTGCGCTCCTTGTTCTTCCAATCATATTAGTTTTCAAGGTTAGGGCTTAAATTTAAAATTATGTGAGATTGGAGCTGCAAAGTTCGATTTTTGAGTTGTTGAGGTATGGGATTCCATCAAAATGATTGTTTATGGTGTTGTGGAGTTGTAGGATTCTATCAAATTTAATTTGAGCTTATAGTTTGCTGGAAACAAAAATTTCGAAGTTTCCCATACGTGATGAACAATGCGTGTTTGACGACTTCGGAGCCATATTTAATCGATTTTCGGCTTAATTTTTGGTGGGCTAAGTTGAGATTCTTGTAGTGCATTGAAAGGACTTTCTACAGACTATAAGTTCGTTTGAAACAAGGTTTGGTGGAGAGAGTTATGGTGTGATCAAATTTACACTTAAGTTCCACATTGCAAATGGCTTTGAGTAAGCACTTTGGGCAAGCGATTTGTGGGTGTATTTGAGTCGTTTTGTTAGCGTTTAAGCTTAGTTTAGCCTAATGGCGGTTGAGGTAGCTTTTTACTTGATGTTAACGTTGCTTCTCACTTATTTGATAGGATTGAGTGTTTGACTCAAGTAATTTTTGTTGCTTGATCATAGGTATTTCAAAGTGAGTGGTACTATATCTTCCATGAATTTGTAAACTCACATATTGAAATGGACAAAGAGTTGAGTATCACATGAGTTATTAAAGTGTGCTTGTTGCATAAAAGTCTAGATTGGGTAATTACTACATTTTAAAACTTGAGAATAGTTTCATGAAAGGTATTGTCGCGACCTACCCTCGGGGGGAGGGAACAGGTTGAGGGGTATTGCCTAAAGGACAGGCCTAAGGCCCATGATTAGGCGCGGGCTCTCCCAAGCCCATATCCCGCGTGACATTGGGATATTTTAAAAATTTTACAATAAGGAGTCGCCACTAGCCTATTGTGGTCGACTAGAAACCAAGTGAGACATGGGAGTATGCCACACTTCCTACCCAACCAGAGAATTTAGGGTTGGCGACTTGATTACACTAATTGACTAATTAGTGTCATTTCGGTACCTAATCTTGTTTATTTTAACAAAATGATTTTTTTTGTCAAGCAATTTGGATTGATTTTATACATATCCACTAACATGTGAGGTGATCATGCGAGTGCGCAATGATTAAAATAACAATCATAACTACCAATATCCTAATTGCAGTCAAATTAAACACATGCAATTAAACATAATTAGATATGCAAATTAAACATACGATATAATTAAAATACGAGCAAATAAAAGCCTAATTACACTAAAAAGACAAGATATGGCAATTCCTAACTAAATCCCATTATTTTTGGATTTTCGAAATTTTAAATTTTTTTAAATTTTTTTAAAATAAAATAAATAAAAAATATTATTTTATTAATTTTATTTTTTTTGCTGAGCCGGGTCGGGACCAGACCCGAGTTCGGTCCGGCTGGGAAGGTGGGCTGGTTGGCCCGCTTCGAATAGAAACTAGGCTCGGCCAGAGGTGGTCGGGCCATCTCTCGACGGGCCCAACCCCCTTTGCAGAAGAAACTCCTCCTCGCAGGCTCAGTCTGGTCTAATTTTTTTCTTTTTAAAAAAGGGAAGCCCACAAGTTCATAAGCCCAAACCCAGTTCCTAAGAAAACCCTACCTGGCTCGTGACCCGCGCTCGACCTAGTTTTTGGCCGAAACCCTACTTGGCCACGACCTGATGGATGTCCCTCACCTTGCTCGCAGTTGAGGCATCGCTAGGCGGATGAACGGTGGTGGCGGTGGCGGCGGGCTTGCCGGCGACGGTTGGGCGCACAAGTGATGACATGGTAGCGAAACAGCAGCAGCGGGCAACGGCGAATGCGGCAGCTAGTGACGAAAACGCAACAGCAGGCGACGGCGGGGGAAGCAGCACAGCGGTGGTCGTCGGGGATGGCGGTTGTTGGAGAGGTGTGGTTAGTGGCGGCTTCGATGGTGACGCGAGGAGACCGGGAGCAGCAGTGGCGCAACTAGGGGACTTGACGACATGCTCGGGTTGTTGGCGTCGTGGATTCTGCCAAAGGGGATCACGGCAGCAATGGTGGCACTCGAGCGAGCAGTTGGTGGTCGCCCAGGCGAGGGAGCTCGGAGCAGCCGTGCTCGGCGGAGGAGGGGTCCGGCACTCACAAGGCGGAGGGCAGCGACAAAACCTCCCTTCTCTTGGTTTCTCTCCCTCTCTCCCTCATTCTCTCTCGTATTCTCTCCCTGCTCGATGCCCCTCTCCTTCTTTTACTCCCCCTCCTCCGAACTCTCCTCTCTCCTCCTTTCTAGGGTTTCATGCGAAGGTGGAGGAGGGAGAAGGCAGCGTGGGCCGGGCCAAGGCCCACTCTAGCTCGGCCCCTTCCATGTTTTTTTTTTTTTTTTAGCGACTAATTCTTAATTTTGTACACGATTAAATCCTAAATAAAAATGTAAAATTTAGGTGTTAATAGGTATTGTGGAATATATATATATATATATATCACTTTGCGAACTAGTTTATGGAACAAATTCCAAAATGATTTGAGAAAGGTTTTATGAAAGACATTTTGTCGTGAATGCAATTTATGAAATGAATTCTAAAATGGTCTTGCAAAATGTGTTCAATTTGATAAACCTATGCATTTTGTTTAGTGAAATCAATTACTGATATTGATTGTGGATTTGATTGTTGGTACTGGAGGATATTGGTTTGGATTGAGGGGATTGTAGGTATGCATATTGCATTTATGATATCATTCTGGGCCGAACCATCAGCTTTGTAGGTAAAGACCTTGCCAATAGGGGAAATCTTTGTCACCTTATCACCAAATGTTAGGTTGTGACCATAGTTTGATATTGAACAAAAGATTGGTCGATGGATGAACCATTAACATGTGTTTTGATATAAGATGAATCAGTGGATTAAATATTGACTTGATTTTTTTATAAAGATTAATCAATGGACTTGACTATTGATGCTTGAATTGTGAAGATGGTTTAAATGAGCATTTTTGAATTGTATAAAGCTTGTCATGAATTGTGTAAAGCTTGTTAAAATCAAACAACTCGTATATGATTTGATATGTATATTAATGAGTTGAATGATGAGTTTCTAGTAGTGTTCTATGCAAACACGCGGGCGCAGACACATATGCATACCTAGTTACTCGATTTGCTAAAAAAGATGTACTATTCACTGAGCTTATGATTGCTCACTTCTCTTTTTTCGAATCTTTTCATGTTCTCAGTTAGTAATCAATAAAGCAAGAGCAATATTAATGGGGACTTTTGGGAGTTGGATTTGGTGGTTTGAAACTGCATCCTTCGAGTGGAAGGATGGCCATATCATTTCCCATTTGTTATGGTTTTGGGCTATGACAATCACATCCTTACTTACAGATACAAAGTTTAGCTTGCATGAACAACCACGGCCAAACTTATGCAACACGTATATCTCGGAACATATAGTAAAGGGACATTGCTAACTTCACTTAACCATTTAGATATACTGATTGAAGATGGGATACCTACATGATTTTAACTTGATGACCAATGATGATCACAAGCCATATGAATTATTAAGTGCTATATCACATAGAAATGGAAAACAAAGTTTTCCAGGACATCAAAAGTGGGCATGATGGCCCAGATTGCTTGTAGTGAAGAGATGCTGAGCGATCACCCAGAAATATAGTATACCTCTATCTTCTGAAGATTAACTAAGGAATTCACACTCCATCACCTGTCATCCATTGAAAATAATAGGATTTCGTAACAACTTAACATTCAACTGTAATTGCATAAGAAATATTATACAACAATGAGGGACAATCTCATTGTAGTGCTGTGTAGCACAAGTGTGATTCTTTTAGAAGATACACCAACATGGACAAGAACCAATACAATAAGCATTGAAGGCATGGTTATTGCAATAACAAACAAAATACCAAGCACCTTTTCATGTAACAACTCACATCAATACCAGGCATTGTGCTTCCTTTGGCCTAATGAAGTAATCTTGATCATGCTAGATCAAATAAAATGAGCAATATGTAAAAGAAGGTTCGGTAGTCTAATGAAAACCTTCATGTCACAGAAAGCATTAGTCCAACAAAATTTTGCCGACTCTTACGCATGCCGATGTCTACGTTAGTTGTTCTTTGTACATCCACCCTTTTTCTAAACAAAGCATAATTTTCTGCATCAGTGAGTGTTTGATTTGGTTCTGATTGACAATCATTTGATATTTTAATTTGTCTTTCTTTATTTTCTTCCGTCGTTAACTCGTCCCTTGCCTTGCTGTCACATAAAATATTCCTCACCTATCACTAACAATCACAATATGAAGTTTTCATGAACACAATTTGTTAGGGCTAGATAGATCACCTAGAGGGGGTGAATATGTGATAATGCTGCCAAAAAAAATAAAAAAATAAAAAAAAAACATTATTGCAATAGAACAACATCTGATGACAACCATGCTTTGATAAGATCTTAGTGATATGCAATAAACTATCACAATAATTTAAATAAAAATTTAGGGATAGAGAGAATTACACACAACAGAGATATAGTGGTTCGACTTTTGCAAGTTTACGTCCACTCTTTGGCTTTGATGGTCAATTGGTTGGATTGCACTAGAAAGTATCTATCAGAGGTTACAAAGACTAAGTGCTTCCCACTCAAGTGAGTGTAGTCACTCTTATGATCTGATACTCTAATAACCTCTAAAAAATTACAGAATTGAGCTCACACGAAAAACAAATGTGTAAGATTGAAGATCACTCGAGACTTAGGAATTATAAACTTCAGAATTACAGCTTCTTGTTCCCTTTCAACAAATTGACCTTCTTCTTTAATCCCCATTGTCCGAGCTGACTGTTGGACATAACCTTTGAGGATCACTCATCCAATCTACTCGTTGGACTTGAACGTTGCTAGAAGATATGATTGCTTTAGAGTTGCCAAGATTGAAGTCTCTCGTTGATTCTGTCGCCCATACATCAAATAGAGTTTCCATAAGAAGAGTGCTTCACTTGAAAAGAATGTTTTGCCTTACGTAGATTGATTCATCCAAATCTTACTATATTCTTGTAACATTTCTTCCTACAACTCCAACAAGGGCTTCTTCTTATGATCTGCTTGAAGTGGATTCACTATCTAAGTTCATTAACTCCTAGATATCAATCAGAAAGGATTTGATATGATATATTTTCCTTCTTGGATAAATCTCATATATTAGTAAGGAATCCATCAAATTACTAGTTGTTAGCACAAGGTCCGATCACTATTCTTGTTCCTATCAAGATTGGATCTTAAAGAATAGGATCTCCACTCAATCCTTGAGTCTGACGAGTAATGTCTGATGATTCTCTATCAGAGTTTCCACCTGGAAATTCTTATCATCAGAATTAAAGAAGTATTAAAGAAATTTTTGTTAATCATCAAACTAATAAGGGAATTTTTTTCAACACAATCAGTTAACATTTCCTGTGAGAAAAGAGTTGGCATGATTTACTTGGGCATCTTTTTCAGCAATTGTTGTGTAAAATAAAGGTGGTATTATGTAATGACTAACCATACAGGTGTGATTGCATAAGAAGTATTTGACAAGAGCGAAGGACGATCTTATAGTAGTGCCGTGTAGCAGATATGTCGATTTATTTATAAGATGCAGCAATGTGTACAAGAACCAATATATTGAGCATTAAGGCATGGCTACTGCAATATAAACATATAGAGGGCAAATCACACGTCATTCCAGAAACTTATTTACACGTAAAAGGATGAAAGAAAAACCATCTTTACATGGGTGACGGTGCACAATAGTTTCAACAAGTTTCAGATTCCCAGTAAAGACGGTACCCATTGGGAGCAAGTTATACATGAGACACTGATATTGCATAAAAAATAGCAAGTTAGAAAAGAGAGTGATGGTGATCTACTCAAGTCAGACCGAATCATTGAGTAGAGTATCTTGCCAATGTCAGCATTAGAAACATGTCACAAAATAGAGGATGCTACATGATAAACTTTTTGAGAAACAAGAGTGCATGACAATTTACTCCTCACATTGTAAAGGCTACCTCATACAGATCATCGCTAAATGATATCCCTATTTAACATCCTTTCTAAAAGGTAAAAGGATCAATAATAGGCTAGCAAAGGGGGGGGGGGGTTTACAAACGTATATACAAGAAGAGTGGAAAAAAACTAAAGCCATATTCAAAACAGTTCCCAAAACTAAAAGGGAGCTCAACTACAGGACAAATCATCAACTATATGTTGGAAAATTATGGCTTCAAATAAATAGAACAATTAGTCAGACTTTGAGATGTGATATCACTTTTTTTAAGGATTTATTTGCTCCACAAAATTGCTAATAGTTATCGGTAAATATCCTCCAAGATACAACAAAGTCTCAAAATGATAATATTAGATAGCAATTCTAGTATTTTTCCAAGCTCTCTCTAGGAAACAATTGAAAAAATGGCTGTAGTTTGGGAAAGAAGACTAAAAAAATGATCCCATATTTTTTTCATCTAGAAAACTCACACACACACACACACACACACATATTCATCTATATATGTGTGTGTGTGTGTCTTAAAGAACATAGCCAACTTTTTGTAAAAAATTGCAAAGTGAACAAATGTATCGTTTCAGAATAATTTGCAGAATGAACAAAAGTGTTCATTCGAAAGAAGTTGAAAAATGAGTGAATGCAACCCTTCGAGAAAGGTTGCAAATTGAACAAGTATCATTTCCAAAAGTTGTTTTGAAAAGACACAAATATAAAAATTGGGAATAAAATTTCAAATTTTCATAGTTTCCAAAAATTCTCAATAAACAACATTTGAACTAATTAAGTTAATAAGATAACCGTACAGAATAAAATAAAAACAAAGGGGTTAGTGTTAATTAAACTGCTGGCACGCAAGCATGCAAAGTGCTAAATGCACCTAATAATTGCGCATGGTGAGATTTAGTCCACATCCAATCTTTTCTGTAGATACACCAAAAAAGCCTCACGCTCATTAACTGGCCATCCTCCTCCCACATTTCCTATGTGGAATAAGGAAACACACACTTAGTTTGTTTTACAAATAAACTTCCAATACCATATCACCCGATGTTTGCATCGCAGGAGTTGGTAATGACCAATGGATGGTTGGTACGAGGATTCGATATCCAATACATAGAATGCAAACCAAATTCTACAGGAGTTCTATATTCATAAAGTGGCAGGCTTCAATCAAGACAAGCAAATATGCTCAGAAGCAAACATGGTACCAGGTATCATGTTTCAGCATTTTCAAATCTTATTTTATGAACGTTGAAAACTAACCGAGTGAGACTCTTATTTAAAAGTTTGTAAGAATCCATGCGATTGGGGAAGATGATGAACCTGACCTAGCTAGCTCCTACTAATAACACATAATATAATGCTCAAACACAAAGTCGTCTAGTATGCCAGTGATTGCAACAACGTACTAATAACACATTATATAATGCTCAAACACAAAGTCGTCTAGTATGCCACTGATTGCAACAACGTCTGAAGGAAGGAAATGCTTTTAAATTCGAGTAGACAGTTCAATTAAATCACACGATTTTGGTCTCGCCAAAAGGGAAGCAAAGAAACGTCAACTCTGTTTATTTGCTTCGACTGCATCCCAAACGTCATCGACAAAGGAAACCCCTTTGTTGCTTCCCATGCACAATGAACACTGACTTCCATTAGTTTCTGTTATCTCCTCTATCGTCTTTATGACTCGACCCTAACTATTGCACAGCAAAAGCATTAGATTGTTGCATTCGAAGGTTGTTTCTTGAAGAAGCAAAAATTAGCTACAAGCGATCATGTCGCCGAGACTTTTCCATAGACTTGACACCGCCAAGACACAGTACTACCACTTCAAGGCCGTCGTTGTGGCAGGTAATTAACTTGTGTGTTTTGCTTCACAATCCCAGTGATTGATGCACGCAACATGGGTTGTTTTATTTCATGAATCCGTTTTAGTTAGTGATTCTGCATATCTTATATTTGATTATCTCAGCTTTCGGAAAAAGCATCATTCTTTTTCGTCAATCTTATTCCCAATTTCTGTCTGTTATTCTTGACAAAGGAATGGGGTTATTCACCGATGCGTACCATCTCCTCTCTGTCGCACCGATCATGAGACTGCTCGGACACATATACTACGACAAATCCCCTGGCCACCGAATCCCACATAAAGTCGAATCAGCCATGCTGGCCGTTGCTCTCCTTGGCACAGCGATTGGTCAACTCATCTTCGGCAGGCTCGGCGATCTTGTAGGAAGGAGGCGCTTGTATGGCCTCGCCTCGATGCTTATGATGGCTGGCTCCATCGGGTGTGGATTCTCCATAGGCACTTCAAAAGGCTACGTTCTAGCGAGTCTAGGGTTTTTCAGGTGATCGTAGCAGTAGAACTCACCGTGTGTGGCTTTGTAAAATCTGTCTCTGCTCAATTTTTCTCAATTTTCATAACACCTGAACATCGCTCTTTAATTCTTTTTAGGTTCTTGCTCGGGGTAGCGATCGGAGGAGATTACCCGCTCTCGGCGACCATATGTCAGAGTATGCTAACAAGAGGATGCGTGGCGCATTCATGGCAGCCGTCTTCTCAATGCAAGGGTTTGGGATTCTGGCGAGCTCAGTTGTGACGATGGCAGTGTGCAAGATATTTGGCCGAGTACCAGAAGAAGCTGATATTGCCTGGAGGCTGATATTAATGCTAGGTGTTATTCCTGCTGTGATGACGTTTTACTGGCGGATGAAGATGCCTGAAACGGCAAGGTAATTACGCGTCTGGTTTTGCTTAATTTATTGTTTAAGTCGTTTAGTTAAGTCATTGTTTTATTTTCTTGTGAAATATTGGTTTGGTCTATGGTCTTTACTGCTATGATCAAGCATGACTTTCTTTGGTTGCTGGGATATGTATTGGTCCTTCTGGAGACATTGTCCCGAGAATCTCTTAGGATCAATTGCTGGGTGCTGTCGAATAGGATAACCGAAAGAACGAAACCAGAGTTTGGCTGGTCGTGCCAAATAATTCGTGTCAATTGAAAACTCTAGATTTGCGTTGAATATGCTAAAACGGATGATGCATCTAAACTCATGTTTATTCGTGTAAGTTTCGAAATATTTGCTAGTCTCAACTTCCATAGACATGTCAAAATTGAGCAATAATTTGGTGTTCCCTTAAGAAAACAACGGTGCCAAATGGGTTTTGTAAATTATGTGCATTATTTTAATAGTAAGAGAACTTCTATAATGGCTCATATCTAAATTTGTACGAGATAGACAGAGTTCATCCTTACAATATATCTTTTGGATCTTATTAGGTACACCGCTTTAGTGGAGAATAATGTCCTCCAAGCTAACCAGGACATGGAACTAGTCCTAGACATGTCACATTGCCAAATCGCTGAGGGCCATTTCTTACAGCCGAGCAAGTCATCCTACCTTCTCTTCTCCAAGCAATTCATCTTCCGCCATGGCCGCAACCTCCTTGCCTGCTCCACCACATGGTTCCTGCTCGACATCGTCTTCTACAGCTACCCCCTCCTCCAAACCAAGATCTACCTCAAGTCGCAGCACGGCAAAGACACCAATGAAGCCACCGCCTTTGATGCCGCCTTTAAGGTTGCAAGATTACAGCTCACCGTGGCATGCTCCGCCATGATACCCGGGTGCATCGTCGCCTTCTTCCTCATTGACCGCGTCGGGCGGCTCATCATCCAAGCTGTCGGGTTCGTCTTCATGGCCATCGTTTATTTCTCCATCGGAGTGCCATATGACGGATATTGGGAACACCACCCCAAAGCGCTGCTCATCCTGTACACACCGACATCCTTCTTCGCCAACTGCGGGCCCAACACAACCACGGCCGAGCTTTTCCCCGCACGTTTCAGGACGACATGCCACGGGATCGCTGGGGCTGCAGGAAAGGCCGGGGCGATAATCGGCGTCGTGGGGTTGTTGATGCCCTCATTGGGGACGGGAGTTACATTGATCATATGGGGTGGGATTTGCGTGATGGGGATGGCGGCAACCAGCATGTTCACGAAGGAGACTAAGGGAACATCGCTTGAGGAGAATGAATGAAGATTAATTTGTTCTAGGCGAGTGATTTCCCTACTTCTTCAGTACATGAGACGTACTAATATATAATTGATATGTTTATGAAGTAATTCTGTAATTTTATCTTTATACGTACTCTGACTATAATATTCACTCTTATTAATTCACACAACTTTAATTTGAGTTTAGACACCATGAACACTTAGTATTATTTACTATCCGACTCTAAAATCAACATAGTATATGTACATGTCTAGTTTTTTCTTCTCTATCACATACTTACCCACCATCCAAATTTTAGGATAATTTTTGAAACTGAATTGCATTTTTCAATAACTTTAGAATTCAATCGCATTTTCACGCCAAGTTTTAAGGTCTATAGTGCATATTATTTCTTAATAAAATAACATAAGAAGGGGGGAGTTTTAATTTCTCATTGATGAAAATAAATTCTTAGAAGTTGAGAGATATTACATCAAATTAAATCTCGAGCCATGGGAATTCAATAATTAAAAAGATATTTTATTAAAACGTGAACTCAGGGCATTCATACTTTATAAGTAACTCAATAAAAAAGGTTGTTGCTCTCATAATATACTTAATTGATATTTTGAAATATGATTACTTTCCTGTTAAACATGTTTAATAAGTGCCTGGTGCATTCCTCAATAAGGCCTTAATTAGAATTCAAAACTTGAATAAATTTGTTCGTGGTTTTAACTTTCGCTTGGTTTTAATAGGAAAAGAAACCATTTGAAATGATGCCCCGTAGACCTTCAGGTGTTCTTGTATTTCTCTTCATCCTGATGTGGCCCTGTTCCGCACATTTGGGCCACACGAGTTCTTCACTATGATGTAATCCAGGCCCTTGGATGAGCAGTATCCAACGGCTGCCACCCCGTGATCCTACTCAATCCCAAAATGTCCATAAAAAACTCACTTCAAAGTACAAAGTAGTTAGTATCTCCGCCATGTATAGTATAGGCAGCGCAAAAGTCAAAGTAAGTATAAAAAGACCAAATTTAAAGCGAGTTTGATCGATTACTTTGCATTGATCGGGCTTGATCGGACTGGGCTAGGTCCCATGAGATTTACAGGGCTCACATAGGTGGGCAGAGTCGAGCCCATAATATTGGGCCTCAAAGGGAAAAACCCTAGCCCAGCCCATACTACAACTGATAGAACAAGCTTTCGTGATAATTCACTTGTTAAGGCCTGCCCATCTTCTTCTTTCATTTAAAAAATGGTAATTGGGTCGATCTGGGGCCAACAAGTTGAATTATTTGTCCATGCTGATTTACAGAGTTGGTGGTATGGACCATGGTACGTCACTTTGGCATTGATTATGTACGTCTATAGTTTGTTACAAATGAAATGAACTTCAAAGACATAAGCCATTTCAATCGAAACCGTTTATATTTTAATCTGTTAAATACAATCAATTTCTTGTGATATAGTGATTGCAATGTACATAACTCAAAAGTATGACTAAATGAAGGATGTCTAATCGGTTAAATAATGTAAGCAACATAGTAATCCCGTCATAAAATGGGAAGTCTTTGCTTGTTGCTTCGATGGCTACGCTGAGAGGCTGCTTAACAAGGACCTTTCGAAGGCTCTCTTTGTTGTTCATCAACATGTTGTTAGAACTAGTATTAGCACCTAGAGGGGGGTGAATAGGTGTTTATCGCAATTTTAACAATTCAAATCAAATAAGATATGAATAATTTAAAATCAACGATTGCAGCAAATGAAAGCAATTAACAATATAAAGGATTAGGGATAGAGAATCAAGACTCCAGATTTATAGTGGTTCGGCTTAGATCAAGCCTACGTCCACTCTCCCGCACGGACAGCCCTTCTGGCTGGATTTCACTAAGAATCAATAAGAGTGATTACAATCTCACGCTCTTGAGTCCACAGTGTAGATTACTCTACTACACTTCCTCAAGGTCTACAATATGATCTCTCTTTTGATTACATGTAACGCTCAAAGAATGATATCGCAAAGTAGTAAAGGAGATTTCAGACTTTGGAATTCTTCTATCCGCTCCCTTCAACAACTAGAGCATCTCTCTTATATACTTCTTTATGCCTTCAATACCGTTGGCACCTTCCAAAGAAGTTCTTCCAATCAACCCGTTGGACAGAATCAATTAGAGAGATCTCGAGCTCTTTAAGGTAAGTGTTGATAGCCCATCAATCCTGCTCGCCCATACAATCAGGATCTCGGTTTCCATAAGTAGATCATTCCAAATATAAGTTGCGAAGTCGTCAAAGAATCTAAACATATTCCATATAAAACTTAGATCTTTTAGTGCTGAATCCAGTAGAAATATATCCATTAGTCGTTAGAATAAAGATCGTATAAGATCAGAATAAACGCCGTCCTGGAAACTGTCCATGTGAGTAGACTTTGAAATATAAGTCTTGAGTCTTGCTAGCTTCAGACTTTAGTCTTCAGACTTTGATCTTCAGACTTTGTCCTTCAGACTTTGATCTTCAGACTTTGTCAGAAGAGTCTGTAAGTCTTCAGACTAGATTGATAAACCTGTTTTGTCAACTTCAAAATATCTTAAGGGATTTCATCCAACAATCTCCCCATTTTTGATGGTGACAAAACTTTCCTGCAGATTTGAATATAATTGCCCTGCAATACAACTTTTAAGCAAGCATATAAAAGATAAGATAGTAGAAGTTATCCTGTACACAGACTTTCCCTGTACACAGATCTGCATTCACAGAAACCTCATTAGTCATAAACAGACAGTACTATCTAATTTATAAAGCTTGAAGTATTGCCATGGTGAGCACACATTCCAAAAACTACATACGTTTAAAAAACTCAAGTCAAGTCAAAGTCAAGCAATCAAAAGATAAAAAGATAGGATTTGGTTTGGTTTGAAAAAGAACAAAACGAACAAAAATCTGCAAAGTCTTCTCCCCCTTTTTGTCAGCATTAAAAAATCAAGGAGCTCGAGGAATGCGAACAAGTTGAAAGTCTCCCATAGACTTTACAGTGTCTTCCAACTTCCTCAAATCTTCCTGTACTTGGGTGAGAGTAGCGCCCTTTGCAGTATCCTGAATCTGACGCTGAACATCTTTAAGCTGATCATGCAAAGTGATGAACATTGCATGATTTTCATTCTGCAAGGTCTGAAATTCATATCCCATGGCATAAATTTGACCTTTAAGTTCCAAGATGATCTCAAGCAGCTTTTGAAAATTTCCAGAGTTGTCAGTCTGAGTGCTTGTTTCAGCTCGGTCTGATGGTGGAGTCAAGCCAGTATGAATGTCAGCAGGCGGTTCAGTGTGTGGAGATGATGCCTCTCCTTTAGGAAACTGTGCAGCATGAATATCCTCAGCAGCAGGAGGTGATCGACTAACACCTGTTTGAGCATCCTCTTCTCTAAAAGTCAGCTGAAGAGGTGTGTGTTCTCTTTCTTTATCTCCCCCTATCTCCATGTCTTCTGATGGAGAAAAGAATTCATCTTTCTGAGGCGTTTCCTCAGAGACAAGGTGTTGTAAATCCTCCTTTTCCGATGGAGAATCTGTTCTTTCAGGTTCATCTGCTTGTTCTTCTTTTCTTTCTTCCTCTTCCTCTCTTTCTTCCTTTCTTTCTTCCTCTGTCCTCTCTTCCTCTTTCTTCTCTTCCTCTTTCTCTTTCTCTTTCTCTTTCTCTTTCTCTTTCTCTTTCTCTTTCTCTGCAACTTGATGTTCTGGAACAGTTGGAGTAGATGCAGCAATTTGAGAAATAAGAACAGAGATAGGAATTGCATCCTCATCATCTTCATCTTCCAGGATGACAGCCCTTCGCTTCTTGGTAGAACCAGCCACAGGTTCTTTCCCTTTCCTTTTTGCTGCTGATGAGTCTGGTCTGAGTTTGATAGGAGTCTTTTCCTTGAATTGCTCCAGCTTCTTGCTAAGCTCTTTTAGACGCATCTTGGTAATCATCCTCAGCCCGATGACCATTTTGTCAATAGTCTTCACTGTGAGAATATGAGGAGGTTGAATGTTGAGATGTTTGAGGAGACGAGTAATGAGAGCAGCATAAGGAAGCTTTCCTTTGTTCTTAACCATGCATCTATACATGTGAAAGATGATGGTATGTGGGAAAGAGAAGTTCACACCTATCTTGATGGCAAACATCAACTTCGCTTCAGAAATTGAAACATCTGTCTTAGATGTCGATTTGGGTCTTAGACAATTGATTACAATTTTATGCAGCAAAGTATTTGTTGCATTCATTCTAGAATAAGATAGTCTTCCCTCTGCAATTCTGTCCTTTGCTAGTTCAAGCGTAGCATGACTCACAGACACACCGATTGGTTGGAAAGCCCCTCTTTCCACACCAAGCACATCAGCCAAAATATCACAATCAATGACATACTCCTTATCTCTCACACTGAAGGTAAAACTGTTTGCATCAATGAAACTGATATTGGAGTAGAAATAGGCAGTCAATTCAGAATGTGCTGTGTCACAGTCTGTGCAGACTGATAAAGTTGGAGCTTTTCGAATTTCTCTCGCAGATTTATACTCAACAAGTCCAGAAAATCGAAATCCACAGTTCGTGGGTTCATCACCCCACGCTTCAGCAATTTTTCATATCTCTTCCTGTGTCCGTCTGAACGGAACAATTCATCCTTCTTCCCTCTTAGGCTCGCAGCCACACCCATCCATGGTTTGAAGTGCATGAACATCTTTTCATCATCATCCTTTCCCTCAGGCTGATTCATGCTACTAAACCTAGGGTCACTCGGGAAATTTGCAAATGCTCTTGCAGCCATTCCCTCAGGCACAATTCCAGACCTTTCCATGACAGTAAGAAAGTGCGTCTCGTTTCTATAACCCTTCTCTTTCAGAAACTCATCCACAAAAGTCATAGCAGAACCTTCCTTTAACGCAGAGTAAAGCTTATAAATGAAGGCAGGTTTTAGAGTTCTTACTGGTTCGATATCTTCATAAATCGTTTCATCTTGAAGGACTTGAGGTCTAGTTGGAGATGACCGATGTTGAGATTGTTCAGAAGGAATGTCGCTTTCCTCAGTGAGATCAAAATGCGTAGGCCCCTCACCAGAGCCTTGTGGTCCCCTGTTTGCTATTCTGGAAGACTTCCTCTGATATGACATTGTGCTTTTCTTTGGAGAGACTTTCTCACTTGTATCGCAAGAAAGTTGAGAACTTTGAAACAAAGAAGTTTTGGAGAGAAAAATGCAAAGCAGTGAAAAGCTTTTGATCTAGGGTTTCTGAGTAAAGTGAAAACGAAGGAGAAGAGATGTATAAAAGATAACAGGTACGGTGAATAACCAAGCGTCGTATATTTTGGAAATCTTGAATTTTCCCTTTTGAAAAATAACTGCCTTAATAAAATGATAACCACTTCTTTTGAAAAGAATAACCGACTTAAATTTAGACAGAAAATCTTACCTTATCAATAAGACACTTTAAGTAAGGAAACTTACAGTCGTGTCGATTCGTATTCTCAATCCTTTGAGTCTGATGCTCTGTCAGACTTTAGTTACTGAGTCTGAACTTCAACATTCTTCAAGAGATAATATATTGAGTCTTGAGCGAATAGACTCAAACAAGCTTTTCTCAAGAGGCTTTGTGAAGATGTCTGCCAATTGATTCTTTGAGTCTATGAATCGTATCAAGACTTCTTTGTTCTGAACATGATCTCTTATAAAGTGATGTCGAATCTCAATATGTTTTGCTCTTGAATGTAGAATGGGATTCTTTGTAAGATTGATTGCACTGGTGTTGTCACACCTAATTTCTGTGCAAGAGTCTTCAATGCCAAAGTCTTGCAGTTGTTGTTTTATCCACAATATTTGAGAACAGCAACTTCCAAGAGCAACGTATTCTGCTTCAGCTGTTGAAAGAGCCACAGTACTTTGTTTCCTCGAAAACCAGGATACCACCCTGTTTCCAAGCAGTTGACAAGTACCTGAAGTGCTTTTTCTTTCAACTCTACAACCTGCAAGATCTGCGTTTGAATAGCCAAGAAGTGTAAAGTCTCCTTCTTTGGGATACCAAAGACCGATCTTAGCAGTAGTAGCAACATATTTAATAATACGTTTAACAGCGCTTAAGTGAGATTCTCTAGGGTCAGATTGAAATCTAGCACATATGCAAACACTGAATAATATGTCAGGTCTGGATGCAGTAAGATAAAGAAGTGAGCCAATGATACTCCTGTATAATTTTTGGTCAATTTTCTTCCCTGCTTCATCTTTGTCTATCTTCAAGGAACTTGACATTGGTATGTCAGTCTTCTTGCAATTTTCCAGACCGAACTTTTTAACAAGTTCTTTTGCATATTTCTCTTGATGAATGAATATTCCCTCATTTAGTTGTTTGACTTGAAGACCAAGGAAAAAGGATAGTTCACCCATCATGCTCATTTCGAATTCATCCTGCATAGACTTAGAAAATTTCTTGCACAAAGTCTCGTTAGATGATCCAAATATGATGTCATCAACATAAATCTGAACAAGTAGAAAGCTTTTACCTTCCTTTTTAATGAATAACGTAGTGTCAACCTTTCCTTTAGAAAAGCCACTATGAATTAAGAAATTACTTAGCCTTTCATACCAAGCTCGAGGAGCTTGTTTCAGTCCATATAAAGCTTTCTTCAATCTGAATACAGAGTCTGGTTTCTTTGAATCTTCAAAACCAGGAGGTTGTTCTACGTAGACTTCTTCTTGAATAAATCCATTCAGGAATGCACTTTTGACATCCATTTGAAACAACCTGAAATTCTTATAGCAAGCAAAAGCAAGTAATAATCTGATTGCTTCTAACCTTGCTACTGGAGCGTAAGTCTCATCGTAGTCTATCCCTTCTTCTTGCGTGTATCCTTTAGCTACGAGTCTTGCTTTGTTTCTCGTTACTTTGCCTTTTTCATCAACTTTGTTCCTGAAAACCCATTTAGCTCCAATAACTGATTTACCTTTAGGTTTGGGAGTTAATTCCCATACGTCATTAATACTGAATTGTCTGAGCTCCTCTTGCATTGCTTCAATCCAGCTTTCATCAGCTAAAGTTTCTTCGATATTTTTGGGTTCTATTTCAGAAATAAGAGCAACAACACTAGATTCCTCTCGCCTTTTGGATCTTGTTCGAATTCCCTCATTAATGTTTCCAATAATGAGTTCTTCAGGATGACTGGACTTGTGCTTCCAGTTACTGTTCAGTCTGATAGATTGTTGATCTTATTCTTGAGTAGATTCTTCATTAGTAGCTTGTTGTACTGATTTTGAATTAGCAACTGCTTCAGTGGAGTTAGCTTTAGCAGTGTCTGGAGCAGATTCTGAGTCTTCAGTCTGTATCTGCTGAACTTGTGGAGAGTCTTGAAATTTGACATTCATTGATTCTTCCACAGTCTGAGTCTTTTTGTTGAACACTCTAAAGGCTTTGCTTGTTGTAGAGTATCCAAGAAAGAATCCTTCATCTGATTTTTCTTCAAACTTACCAACACGATCATTTGCATTCTTTAGAATAAAACATTTGCATCCAAATATTTGAAAATAAGAAACTATTGGTTTCTTCCCTTTAAAAATTTCATAAGGAGTTTTCTCAAGAATTGGTCTTAAAAACACTCGGTTTATAATATAGCAAGCAGTTGAAACAGCTTCTGCCCAAAACCTTGAAGAAACTTGATTTCCAATTAAAAGTGTTCTTGCCATTTCTTGTAAGGATCTATTCTTCCTTTCCACAACCCCATTCTGTTCTGGTGTATATGGAGAAGAAAATTTATGTTGAAAACCAAATTCATCACACAAGTTAGCAAAGTCTTGATTTTCAAACTCACCTCCATGGTCTGTACGAATGCTTGTAATAGTGTGACCTTTCTCATTCTGCACCTTTTTAGCAAATTTTGAAAAGAGAGAGAAAGTCTCTGACTTACTTGTAAGAAAGTAGATCCAAGTAAATCGTGAATAATCATCCACTATTACCAGACAGAACCTTTTACCACCAATGCTTTTCGTTCTGGTAGGTCCAAACAAATCCATGTGCAAAAGCTGCAATACATGATTAGTGGAAACTCTATTTATTGATCTGTAAGAATTTCTAACCTGTTTACCCAGTACGCATGGTGTACATAGATCAGACTTTGAATAATTCAAAGTAGGCAATCCTCGAACAAGTTTCTTTGTAGAGATCTTGTTGATCTGCTTCATGTTGATATGGCCTAGCTTTTTGTGCCATAGATTTGCTTCATCTTGTACTGATATTAAGCATTGTGATCTTTCTTGATTCACATCCAGAAGATAGATATTTCCATGTCTTCGACCAGTAAAAGATTGAGTAAGGTCTTTACTGATTCCAGAGCACGTTTCTTCCTGAAAATTGATCTTGAAACCAGAATCACACAACTGACTTATGCTAAGCAAGTTGTAATTTAATCCTTCAACTAATGAAACATTATTGATAGACAAGCTCCCAATCTTCATTGTTCCTCGACCAGTAATCTTCCCTCTATTGTTACCACCAAAGGAAACTTTTCCTCCGTCTATCTGGATAAGTTTTATGAAGCAGTTTGAGTTTCCTGTCATATGTCTTGAGCAGCCACTATCAAGATACCATTTTATCTTCTTTTTGATAGTAACCTGCAATTAACAAGAATTCAAGCTCTTTTTGGTACCCATACCATCTTGGGTCCAGAAGTGTTAGTACAATAGACAGTCTTAGCCCAACTCTTTTTAACAGGTCTCCAAACTAAAGGACATTCTTTCTCGAAGTGTTCTAAGCTTTTACACTTGGAACATCTCAGAGAATTTCTACCAACAGGTTTTACAAAGACTTTATGAAAATGATTTTTGTAAACAGTTCTAGCTGGTCTTTGTTTAATTCTTTCTTTTACCTTTGGAAAATCAATCAGTGGAATAGTTTCAGAAGTCATACCAAGACCCAACTTGTCAAAATATGGTCTTTGTATCGAAAGAATCTTATCCAGTTTTTCAGAACCATTTGAAAATCTCTTTGATATGTTAGTCATATCATTTTTCAAAAGATTATTTTCATTTAAAATATTGTCTGAGTTTTCTTTTACAACAACAAAATCTTTTTCCAATTTTTCAACATTTTCTTTCATAAGTTTATCCTGATGTTTCAATGTAGAATTTTCCCTTTTCAATTCGGAGATCCTCTTAAGAGAGGTTTTCAGACTAAGACAAAGTTCATCAATGTATTTAGAAACTTTAACAGGAATTTTCAAGTTACTTACCTCGAGTTCGCTGTCTGAGTCTGTGTCTGAATCAAGGTCTGAGTCTGAGTCTGATTTTGCCATTAAACAAATATTGGCATAATCATTGTCACTATCTTCACATTCAGTATCACTCCAAGTCTCTGCCTTGAGTGCCTTCCTGTTTTTCTCAGTCTTCCCTTTTCTCTTCTTTAACAGAGGACAGTTAGGTCTGATGTGTCCCTTTTTCTTGCATTCAAAGCAAGTCACTTCTTTATTCGTATCATCTTCCTCTGTTGACCTGTTTTGAAACCTTTGAGAATTTTGTTTCTTCCAATTGAATTTCCTTCCTTTTCTGTTCAGCTTTCTGAATCTCTTTATCATAAGTGCCAGTTCTTCATCATCTAGATCTTCTTCAGAATCTGTAACATCAGAATAGTCATTAGACTTTAAGGCAATAGATTTCTTACCTTTTGAGTCTTCCTCTTCGTTGTTCTGTTCTACTTCATAGGATTGAAGAGTTCCAACTAATTCATCTACAGAAAGTGGAGCAATCCTCTGTGTCTCTCTTATTGAGGTTTTTATGTGATTCCAGTCTTTTGAGAGTCCACGAAGGAGTTTGTTGACCTTCATATGTCCTGAGATTGGATGTCCCTGATATTCAAGACCATTCACAATTTCAGTAAAGCGACTAAACATGTCAGTAATTGATTCTCCTGATCTCATCTTAAAGACTTCATATTGTCCCAAGAGAATGTTGATCCTTGTTTCTTTCACACGATCAGTTCCTTCATAGGTAATGTGAAGCCTGTCCCATACTTCTTTTGCTGTATCACAAGAAGATATTCTATTATATTCAGTAGGGGATAAAGCACAATATAAAGAATAAATAGCTTTGGCGTCGAGAGTCTATCTCTTGGTAATTTCTTCTTGAGTCAAAAGAGTAGGAACAGCAGGTTCTTTTCCTCTCTCTGAGTCTAATTCAGCAACGGGAATGATTCCTTTATCAACAATTTCCCATTCCAAAGGATCTTTCGATCTTAGGAATGCCTTCATCTTATTTTTCCATATGCTGTAATCCTTTCCATCAAAGTATGGAGGTCTGGTATTGCTTTGACCTTCAATCAACCCTGTAGGCAGCATACTAGCCATAGATCTTTTACTTAGAAGTAAAGACACTTCTTATAAACAAGTACACGAGCTCTGATACCAATTGTTAGAACTAGTATTAGCACCTAGAGGGGGGTGAATAGGTGTTTATCGCAATTTTAACAATTCAAATCAAATAAGATATGAATAATTTAAAATCAACGATTGCAGCAAATGAAAGCAATTAACAATATAAAGGATTAGGGATAGAGAATCAAGACTCCAGATTTATAGTGGTTCGGCTTAGATCAAGCCTACGTCCACTCTCCCGCACGGACAGCCCTTCTGGCTGGATTTCACTAAGAATCAATAAGAGTGATTACAATCTCACGCTCTTGAGTCCACAGTGTAGATTACTCTACTACACTTCCTCAAGGTCTACAATATGATCTCTCTTTTGATTACATGTAACGCTCAAAGAATGATATCGCAAAGTAGTAAAGGAGATTTCAGACTTTGGAATTCTTCTATCCGCACCCTTCAACAACTAGAGCATCTCTCTTATATACTTCTTCATGCCTTCAATACCGTTGGCACCTTCCAAAGAAGTTCTTCCAATCAACCCGTTGGACAGAATCAATTAGAGAGATCTCGAGCTCTTTAAGGTAAGTGTTGATAGCCCATCAATCCTGCTCGCCCATACAATCAGGATCTCGGTTTCCATAAGTAGATCCTTCCAAATATAAGTTGCGAAGTCGTCAAAGAATCTAAACATATTCCATATAAAACTTAGATCTTTTAGTGCTGAATCCAGTAGAAAGATATCCATTAGTCGTTAGAATAAAGATCGTATAAGATCAGAATAAACGTCGTCCTGGAAATTGTCCATGTGAGTAGACTTTGAAATATAAGTCTTGAGTCTTGCTAGCTTCAGACTTTAGTCTTCAGACTTTGATCTTCAGACTTTGTCCTTCAGACTTTGATCTTCAGACTTTGATCTTCAGACTTTGTCAGAAGAGTCTGTAAGTCTTCAGACTAGACTGATAAACCTGTTTTGTCAACTTCAAAATATCTTAAGGGATTTCATCCAACACATGTTACGGTGGCCATTGATTGCCACTACCTCCATTCGATCCAATGGATGGAGAGATAAATTTTTCTCTTTGATTATTCCAAACTATTGCTTCATTGAACTTATACATCTTCTCAAGCTTTTGTTTTTTGCGAGTACATACCTTGGTCACCTCACAAGCACCTTCGTCCACGATGTAATGGCAGTCCTCTTCCTTGGGGATTCCACCAAATGATGAGCGAGGATGCATAGTCCATTAGACTGCCATTACACCCATCGTTGTATGGTTTGTCATTGTCAATAAGTTCTTGCTCCGACAACGTTATAAAGTTTTCTGTCTGGTTTATGCTCTAGTGTCGTTGCGGTTGAAAATGCCAGCAACTACTTATGATGAACCTAGATTTCATTTTAAATACTCGCTTTTAGAGACATGTCAGTTTGAGTACAATGAATATTGCATTAGTCATAATTTATGCTACATTTTAGACTTTTTTAGCGCAAGATGTACCTGAGTCCATAACTAAATCCCTATCCAAGGAACAATTGCATACGTCAATCTTAAGTCAACCCTTACCACATGTTGGATCGAAGCCTGTATATTATGTCTTACTTTTCTCGTTTACGTCTTTATGATTAGTTTTTTGGTTGGCTTTCTCAAGATTGTATCCATTGATGACTTGTGAGTTAACATACGGCAGAGTGCAAGGAATATTGTTCACCTAGGGGTTTCCGTTCTAGCGAGGGAGAGAGCGACTATCATGGAACTTTTTGCAGTGAACCATGATCATAAATATCATAAGGTGACCTACTCATATTACAACTCACAGTAATACCGGGCATAACGCTTCTTCTAGCCTAATGGAGTAATCTAGATCAACATTGTCATGCAAATACAATGAGTAATATGTGTAGAACGAGATTCAATAGTCTAATAAAGATGTTCATGTCACGGCAAACATTCGCCAAATGCTTTTGGATATTTAACTCGACGATTAAGTGTTAAAGGAACTATTGGACTAGAGAGTTCATAAAGCAAAGCAAATTTGGTGAATTTGCTAGTTTTAGTGTTCGTAGAGAAGCTTGAATATTGAATAGGCCAATGTGTTGTCCACCACTATGTCATTGCAACCCGCCTTCTTTTGACCAAGTGAAATATTGATGGAGCCCACAAGCAAAAAAAAAAGGCGGGTTTTTTGCTTTTAAAGAGGAAAAGGTGGTGGCAACATGGAGAGGGAAAAACACATGCCTGAGAGAGAGAGACAAAAAAAAAGAATGGGAAAGAAAAAAAGGGAAAGAAATAAAAGGGAAAAGAGGGAGGGGGTTTCCTGTGTGCTTGCCACGAACTGTAAGAATTATTGTGGCCCACATGATATAATTTATTATATGGTTTAATAATAGTTGAAATGCTATAAAATAAATAATGTATTGGTTATGAGGAGTTACGACTCTAATAAAATGAAGAGGTACGACTTTTATGAAAGTTGAAAAGTCGCTTTGATGGAAGGCACCTCTTCAAAGAACGTATAAATAGAGTCCGGTCCTCTCTCCACCCAAATGAACAACAATAACTGAAATGAATTTGGTATTCTCTCCTCCATCAATAAAATACATTAAGAATAGTGGGTTAAGGGAGAGAAATCGGATTTCTTCATTTGGTTTTCTACAACAATCATCATCAAGTGCAACGCTATGAATAAATGTATGTCTTCATCTATTTGTGAAAATCATGAGGATCAAAAGATCATTGTTTTTACTTTGAATTTCCGCATCAAAGTATTATATGTATAATCTAACAGTTGGTATCCGAGCATGGTTTATGATCTCATGATTTTCCATTTATAGAAATATTATGATTTGTGTATGATGATTCGTTGAACGATCTTGTTCGTATTATTTGTTGTTGTAGAAAATGTTTTCGGATGGTTCTATTAATAAAAAAAAAAATTCGAATGAAAAAGGATGAAAATGGAGGAATTCGGAGTTTTGAGGCCAAGTTAGAAAATCGCCGATTCCGGGCAAAATCTGTGGCATCCTAGAATTTAAGGGCATGTCCTAAGGTGCCCTAGAGCTTTTTAAATAGGTAATGAATTTACCTATTTGGTTGTGTTTTAATTTTAGTTCTCTCTTAAGGCCTTGTGCCTTGTGCCTTGTTTGTTTTTAATTTAAATTGAGCTATGAGTTAATTATTAAAGATAAGGTTTTATGTTGCCATGCTTGTTATGGATTGTTTGTTATAGATTTAATATTATAGAATTTTAATTAGGTGAAATTTAATTGTTGTTTTTAAGTTTAATTTAGAAAAGGGAGTGGATTGGGCCTTAGGCCCAATAGCATGGACTTAGGCCCATGGTTGGAGGGCCTAAGGGTGGGCCGTGTGGGCCAAGCCCACGAGGCCCAATGGGCCTTGTGTGGCCGTGCGAAGTGGAGTGAGGGGGAGGGTTTGCATGCCCCTCCCCAAGTGTCCTAGTGTGTATGCCACTTGGCATACATGCTTAGGGTCTTCTTAGAAATGATTAGGGGAGAAGAAGAAAAGAGGAAAGAAAGGGAGAGGAGGAGAGAGAGAGTGCCGTGCGAGAGAAAGGAAAGAGAGAAAGAGAGGAAGAGAGAAAGGAGAAGGAGGAAGGAGGGTGTCGCGCGAGAGGAGAGGGAGAGGGGAACCGCCGTCCGACGCCGCACGCCGCCGTCCGCCGCCGTTCCCGTGTGTCTTCTTAGCTAGAGGCAAGTTAGGATCCATCTCCTTTCCTTGCTTGTGTGTTTGCATGTTGGATTTTGTTGGTTTAAAGCTACGAAAATGGAGTGAGAATGCTTGGATGTTGAGAATGCATACTGTTTTCGCATGATCCAGTGAAGTCAGAAACTTGTGAGGGCTTGCATGTGTGTTTGGAGTTCGATTTTGGCTTGGATCTCTTCATGAAAGTTGTAGCTAACATCTTGAACTATAACATACTGACATTTTGTGAAAAATGATGGAGATTTGAGGGGTCTAAACCTCATATTTCGGAGGCCCTAGATCTGGAACAGTTTTTCTGACCTTGAGGTGAGTTCGTGGTTTGCATGTTGGTTTTTACTAAAAATCTCTCTTCGACTTCTTCATGAAACTTGTAGAGAACATCTTAAGGATGAACATACTCAAATTTGAAGCAAAAATAACAAGTGTAGGCTAGGTAACTAACCTGACCTTGAAGACGATGAAACTGGAGTTGCGATGTGGGTTACCAGAAACTTTGTGGGACCATTTGAAGGTTTTACTTTGGTATTTTGGCTTAAGTCTCTTCACGAAAGTTGTAGAGGATCCGTAGGAGTATAACATATCCAAAAATCAGAGAGAACGAAGAAATGTAAGTAGGTCAAATCTGCATATTTCGGACATAGTGTTCTGTGTATTTCGGTGATTGAACCAGGAGCTTCGTGAGTCTGTAGAAAATTATCTAAAACGAATTTGACTTAGTTTCCTTCATGAAAAGTATAGTTTAATGTCTTAACTACATCCTGGTAAAATTTTATAATTTTCGGAGGTCATATGAGTATTTTAATTGACTTACCAAGAAAATTGTACGTTCTGCCCTTATCCGAAAATGTGCATGGACATGGTGGAAAAGTGGTTTACTATGTGGAAATTGTTTTGCCATGTGTTTTTCTGCATAGTTTTCCATTTTATTATATTTGGATATTATATGCCTTAATTTCATGATTTTAGGATTTATGCGATTATTTAATTAATTTCAATTTGGAATAAATTGGATTTCTATAATTCGAAATGCATGTGGTAAGTAAAAATCCCACAAGGATTTAATCTATATTAGCAATTGCACCTATTGCATGTATGTGTAGATGCTAAATTTATGTGTGCACAAGTACTAAGGTAATCATGTTTTGTCATGACATCATATGCATGATAAATTGAAAAGAAATTGGCAATGTGATCTATGGTAATGGTTGGAGGGGGGAAGCGTTGGCCGGAATGTATAGAGAGATACATGGCCGGATACCCTGGGAGTGTCAGGATGCCTGGAATGAGATGGGTGCCGGAAGCCTCGGAGGTCTTTGCCCGAGGGGATACCTCGTGATGCCAGTTGGGATGCGAGATGCCTGGAGCGTTGGGGGTGCCGGATGCCCGGTGGCCATGGTTGGCATAATTCCGGAGGTTTTTCTCGTGAGACCCGAGTGAGGGTGCGAGTGTGTAATATGGGATGGATGATCCCGAGGAAGGAAGATGTGATGATCAATTGGGTTTTTCAAAGTGAAAATTGACATGCATGATGTGACATGATATGACATGGTGATGACATGTGTATGCATGATGTGTATACATGATATGACATGGTGATGACATGTGTATGCATGATGTGACATGATATGACATGGTGATGACATGTGTATGCATGATGTGACATGATATGACATGGTGATGACATGATATGACATATGACATGTGTATGCATGACATGATATGTGTATACATGATATGACATGGTGATGACATGTGTATACATGATATGACATGAAAATACGATGACATGTATGAATTATATGATATGATGATGTATGTTTGGCATGTGCCTGGCTTTGAGGTAAGTATGTTGGATTGCATATGTGGCATGTATGATGCATTGATTGGTGTTTGGTTTCCTTTACTTGTTGAGTGGTTGTACTCACCCCTTCGGGGACCTAACATTTCAGATTAGTGCAATGCCTCTCCCTGTTGTTTCACGGGGAGTATTCTACGGCCTACCATCTGATGTGGAGGTCGAAGTGACCGAGATCGACTGTCCCACCCTGCCGGGACTAACCTTTTTGCGTGTTCGCGCGATCACATCGTATGACGTGGGCTTATCTGGAGGCCCAGTCATCCAGGAGTACATCTCTGTCCACATCCGCCGCAACGGTGTGATGATGGGGATGCTGCCACCTCCACCGCCCGACGCACCGGGTTGGGTGTGACGACCTGCACACGTGGAGTGGGGGTTAGCAACTTTTTGGATGGCCGCCACTAGTAAATCGAAGGGGGATCGTTACACGTCGCATTTTTAGGGTCGTGTGTCTCTTTTTGAGGAGTGAAGGCCGAGCATAGATGAGTCTTGGCCTATTCCTTTTGTACCGACCTGTGTAGCCCTTCGTAATTATAAGTGTAAATAAAAGTGGTTCGGCTTCATGCTTTCATTTAATCAAAGATAGTTGGTGTGTATTGTGTTGGCGTGAGAGAAGTGAAGTGTTGGTGAGACTCGCCTCATAATTTTTCCGCTGAGCTGCGCAAAGTCCTTAAAACCTTTTTAAAGGAAAAGAAAGAAAAAAAAAATTTACGCCTAAGCTTGGGCTTGTATTTTCAAATTCAATTTCTATATAATATTTTCTGTGGCGACCCTTGGGGGTGTCGGGGGTGCCACAAAATCCGGCAACCCATCGCTTGATTTTGGACCCATACGGTCGCACTACCATGAGGAACATTAGCCATGAGTTTTCCGGTATATCGGTGTTCACCAGAGGCTAATCAAGCGGCGGAAGTCGCGGTGGTTTAGGGTTTAAATTTTGGGAAATTTTCGTTTGATTTGAGGCCAATTTCTTGGTCATTTTCGTTGAAACTTGAACCCATGTGGTCGTGCCGACATGCTCTTCAAAACCCATTATCTATTTGTGTCTGGGATGGGCTGCCGGAGAAGAAACGGCCGGCGAAACCGTGGCGGAATGGCAAAAAACGGCGAAGAGACGCGTTCGGTCGCGCGAGGAAGAAGGTGCGTGGGCTCCACGCGCGCGCTGCCATTGCAGGCGTGTTGAACCACGCGCCACGCGCCTTCACGCGCACACAATCGCTGCGCGCGCCAATTGCTTGCGTGTGGAGTCCACGCGCGCGGAACTGCCCGCGCGATGGTTGGCAGGTGCGTGCGCCTACACGTTGGGCGCGCATGGGCGGGGCACGCGCTCGCGGCGGATCAGGTGCCTGACGTACCGAGGGCTTGTTTTTACCATTTCACCCCTGTGCCATTTTTAAAATTCCCATTTTGTCCTTCTCACAATTTTACAACTCTGCCCTTACTGTTTATTTACCATTTTGCACCTGGATTATAAATTTACGGTTCTGCCCTTGCTAATTATTTACCATTTTGCCCCTGCATTATAAATTTATGGTTTTGCCCTTATCGAATTATGATTTTACGATTTTGCCTTTATGCTTTGATTAAGTTTTTTGTCCTTGTGTGCGATTTGGTAAATATTTGTATTTTACAATATTAAAAATTCATATTATGAATGGTTTGTTAGTCACCAAAATGGCTAAACCTTGAAGTCTTTTGAATTTTTGATATTGTAAATTGTGTTATTCAATTACCCATGATTAATTGATGCTATATATGAAATTGATATGTTGCATATCATTATTGGTGTTATGGGTATATTGAAGTTCATTTATTATAAGAACTTAGGGATTAACCCAAAGGTTAATTATTTTCTTATAATTCATGAACGTTATGGTTGATAATTAATATGACTTGTTACATTTGTTTGTATATCCAAAGATAGCAAATAAATTTTAATAAGATATATTTATAATTATCAAATAAAAGTTATTAGCATCATTATGGTTTATATATATTTGTATATCATTGGATCGCTCAAAGGAGAACTATGATGTACATGTGTCGTTTAGTTTGAATCTGATTAGGTGATATTCTCAAAGCATTAATGCATGAGCATTTTCTTGCACATTTGTAGAATCTGTACATGTTTCACTCCATTCGCACGCTTCATCTGTTCCCTTATTCAATGGGATAAATTTTCCTGATTGGAGTGAACAAGTCCAGTTTCACTTAGGTGTCTTGGATCTTGATTTAGCGCTTCAAGCTGAGAAACCAGCTGCTATTACTAATGAAAGTAGCAATGATGAAAAGTCTTTCCATAAAGCTTGGGAAAGATCGAACAGACTGAGCTTAATGTTCATGCGAATAACAGTTGCAAACAACTTAAAGACTTCTCTTCCCAAGACTAACAATGCTAAGGAATTTATGAAATTTGTGGAAGAGCGTTCTCAATCTGCTGATAAATCACTTGCTAGTACATTGATGAGCACACTAACCACCATGAAATATGATGGTTTGCTTATCATGCATGAGCATATACTTGAGATGACGAATTTAGCAGCAAAGTTAAGGACTTTGGGAATGAACGTGGATGAGTACTTTTTAGTACAATTTATACTTAATTCCTTGCCTCATGAGCAATATGGGTCATTTTCAAATGAATTACAACACTATAAAAGATAAGTGGAATGTAAATGAATGGGTCAGTATGCTAGTTCAAGAGGAAACAAGGATAAAGAATCAAAATGCTCATTTTGTTCATATCTCAAGTCATCAAGAAGTTCGAAAGAATTTCAAGAGGAATGGTGAAAGGAGCAAGAAGAAAGGACTACACGTCCTGAATGACTCTTCAAAGGCTTCTCAAATTCACAAAAAGGAACACAATCTTATTAAGTGTCATTTTTTTAACAAAATTGGACACTTGAAAAAAGATTGTCTGAAATGTAAGACTTGGTTCGAAAAGAAAGGTAAGCCTTGTGCTTTAGTATGTTTTAAATCAAACTTTACCGAAGTTCCTCATAATACTTGGTGGATTGATTTTGGTACCACCACTCATGTGTCAAATACAATGCAGGGATTTCTTACGATCCAAACCATAAAGCCGAATGAAAGTTATGTGATTACAGGGAACAGAAACAAAGCTCCAGTTGAAGGCATTGGCACTTATCATTTGATCTTAGATATTGGGCATTATTTGGATTTGTTTCGAACCTTTTATGTACCTACATTTTCTCACAGTTTAGTTTCTTTGCCAAGACTTGATGTGGCGGGATTTTATTGTAAATTTAGTTCTGAATCTTTCGGTTTATTTAAGAGTGATACTCTTAGGGCCTGTTTGGTTCGGCTTTCGGGAATGTATTTGCAAAAATGCAAATACCTTTGGGTGAAGGGGGTTTTTCGAAATGCAAATGTCGTTAGGTAAAATTTGCATTGAGAAACAACTTTGGCCAAAATATCGTTTGGTAAAATTTACATTTGTAATTAACTTTTATTAAATTAAAAAAGTAAAAATATGTTTATATCTTTTTTTGAAGTCCGACCACTGGACCGCCGAATCCGGCGATCGAATCGCCTGAATAAAAAATGTGTTTATATTTTTTGTATAAACATATTTTTATAAATATATATATATATAAATATAAACATAAAATATAAAAAAATATGTTTATATTTTTATATAAAAAATAAACATATATTTTATGTTTATATTTTATATATTATATAAATATATATTTTATATTTTTTTATAAATATAAATTTATTAAACATTAAAAAAAAATAGATATGTTTATGTTTTTATATAAAAATATAAACATATTTATTTTTATTTTTATTTTTATTCAGGTGGCCGATCGGCTTCTCCATCGGAGAGATGAACAATATCGGAAGTTGCATTCCGAAGATGCAACTTTCCAAAGGACCTCAAGAGCTGCATTGGGCTAAAGGCCCTTAGAACCACTTAGAGATGCAATTGCATCTCGCCAAAGTCGCGCAAAAAAACGAACCAAACACCTTTGCATTTGGCCAAGGGACTTTAGAGCCCAAATGAGCATTTCAAATGCTGAACCAAACAGGGCCTTATTGGAACTAGAACTTTATGTGATGGTTTCTACAAATTTAGACTTGATAATACTTTTGTTGAGACATTAATGACCTTGCATCATAATGTTGGCACTAAACGAAGTTTGGTGAATGAAAATTCTGCTTACTTGTGGCATAAATGTTTGGGTCATATATCCAAAAAAAGAATGCAAAGATTAGTGAAGAATGAAATTCTTCTAAATTTGGATTTTTATGACCTTGGAGTGTGTATTGATTGTATTAAAGGTAAACAAACAAAGCACACTAAAAAAGGTGCCACAAGAAGCACATAGCTTCTTGAAATTATACATACTGACATATGTGGTCCTTTCGATATTCCATCTTTTGGTAAGGAAAGCTATTTCATCACATTTATTGATGATTTTTCACATTATGGTTACATTTATCTATTGCATAATAAGTCTCAATCAGTTAATGTACTTGAAGTGTATATTAAAGAGGTTGAGAGGCAATTAGATAGAAATCTGAAAATAGTAAGATCAGATAGAGGCGGTGAATATTATGGAAAGTATGATGAATCGGGACAATGTTCAGGTCCATTTGCTAAATTCCTTGAAAGACATGGCATTTGTGCTCAATACACAATGCCAGGTACACTACAACAAAATGGTGTAGTAGAAAGGCGTAATCGTACTTTAATGGAAATGGTTAGAAGTATGATGAGTCATTCATCTTTACCCTTGTCTTTGTGGATGTATGCTTTAAAGACTTCTATGTATTTATTAAACAAGGTTCCTAGTAAGGCAGTTCCAAAGACTCCCTTTGAACTGTGGACGATAAGAAAACCTAGTTTACGACACCTGCATGTTTGGGGTTGTCTAGCAGAAGTAAGAATTTACAATCCACGTGAAAGGAAATTGGATTCAAGAACGACCAGTGGTTATTTCATTAGTTATGTAGAGAAATCCAAAGGGTATAAATTTTATTGTCCTAATCGTAGTACAAGAATTGTTGAATCTGGAAATGCTAGGTTCATTGAGAATGGTGACATCAATGGGAGTGAAAGAATGCGTGATGCTTGCATTCAAGAAGTAAGGATAGAAGTTCCTATACCCGAAACTTTTAAAGTTGTTGTTCCTGATATTATAGTACAACATTACAATAATCAAGAACAACAAATTAATGAACAAACACTCGATAATTGAGATGTCAATATCGAACCTCCAATAGCTGAGTCACAAGAAATAACATTAAGAAGATCTCAAAGAGAAAGGAGGTCGGCTATTTCTGTATATATCACATTGAGGACTAGTTTATGGAATGAAATCTAAAATGATTCGAGAAAGCTTTTATGAAAAACATTTTATCGTGAATGTGGTTTATGAAACAAATTCTGAAACGGTCTTGTGAAATGTGTTCAATTTGATGAACGAAGCTTCAAAAGATTATGAGTTTTGTTTTGTGAAATCAATTGTTGATATTTATTATGGATTTGATTGTCAGTATTGGAGGATGTTGGTTTAGATTGAGTGGCTTGTAGGTATGCATGCTGGGTTCATGATATCTTTCTGGGTCAAATCACCAACTTTGTAAGTAGAGACTTTGCTAAGGAGGAATCTTTGTCGCCTTGTCACCAAGCATTGTGTCATGACTATGGTTTGATATTGAGTTTGGGACACTTGGAGTGCCATAACTTGGCATGGGAGGACACTTGAGTGCCATAATTTCGAAAAGGTACACTTAAGTGCCAATTTCGGAGTAAAGTGGAACACTTAAGTGCCACTCTAGCCAAAATCCGGCCAAATGGGTGATGTGGCAATTTTCCGGCGAGTTAGACACAAAACGACGCCGTTTTTCACGCTGACGTGAAGAGAAAATGCAAAAACGACGTCGTTTTGTGTCTTATGTATAAATAATTAATATAAAAATTAATTAAATTAAATTAAAACTTAATTTTATTTAAAATATTCTAAAATTTAAAAAACTTACAATTAAAAAATTAAATTTTAAAAAACTTAAAATTTTAAAAACTTAAAATTTAAAAAATTAAATTTTAAAAAACTTAATTTTTTTTAAAAAATTAAATTTTAAAAAAATTAAAAATTAGAAAACTTAAAATTAAAAAAATTAAATTTTAAAAAATTAATATTTAAAAAGTTAATATCTAAAAAACTTAAAAAATTAAAAAATTAAAATTAAAAAATTAAAATTAAAAAATTAAAATTAAAAAATTAAAATTAAAAAACTTAAAATTAAAAAAAATTAAAATTAAAAAACCTTTAAATTAAAAAAAAAAATAAAATTTCAACCTCAGCCGCCCCCTTCAGCCCCCCCTTTAAAAAAAATAATTTTTTTTTAAATTTTAAGTTTTTTTTTAAATTTTAAGTTTTTTTAATTTTGAGTTTTTTTTTTTAATTTTAAGTTTTTTTAATATTTTAAATAAAATTAATATTTAATTTAATTTAATTAATTTTTATATTAATTATTTATATATCAGACACAAAACGACGTCGTTTTTGCATTTTCTCGCCACGTCAGCATGCAAAATGGCGTCATTTTGTGTCCAAGTCGTCAGAAAATTGCCACGTCACCCATTTGGTTGGATTTTCGCCAAAATAGCACCTAAGTGTTCCATTTAACTTCGAAATTAGCACTTAAGTATACATTTTTGAAGTTATGGCACTTAAGTGTCCTCCCGTGCCAAGTTATGGCACTTGGGCTGTTCTTCTGCTGAGGAATCTTTGTCGCCTTGTCACCAAGCATTGTGTCATGAGTATGGTTTGATATTGAGTAAAAGATTGGTTGATGGGTGGACCATCAACATGTGTTTTAATATGAGATGGATTAGTGGATTAAACATTGAAGTGGATTTTGATAGAAATTAATCAATGGACTTAACCATTGATACTTGAATCATGAGGATGGTTTAAATGAGTATTTTCTAAATTGTATAAAGCTTGTCATGATTGTGTAAAGTTTGTTAAAATGAAAAAACTCGTATATGATTTGATATGTATATTAATGAATTGGATGATGAGTTTCTGGTAGTGCTCTACCACACACACAAGCACGCACGTACACATGCATACTTGGTTGCTCGATTTGTTAAAAGAGATGTACTACTCACTGAGCTTGTGGTTGCTCACTTCTCTCTTTTCAAATCTTTTCATGTTCTCAATTAGTAGTCAATAAAGCAAGAGCGATATCAATGGGGACTTTTAAGAGTTGAATTTGGTGATTTGAGGCTGCATCCTTCAAGGAGAACGACAGTTGTATCATTCCCCATTTTTTTATGGTTTTGGGGCGTGGCAATCACGTCCTTACTTATAGATACAAAGTTTAGTTTGTCTGAATGACCACAACAAAACTTATGCAATAGGCACATCTTGGAACATATAGTAAAGGGACATTGCTATCTTCACTTAACTGTTTAGATACATTGATTGAAGGTGGGATACCTACATGATAGTTAACTTGATGACCAATGATGATCGCAAGCCATCCAAATTATTAAGTGTCGTATCACATAGATGAAAATAAGTTTTCTAGGACATCAAAAGTGGGCATGATGGCCCGAACTACCTATAGTGAAGAGAAGCCAAGCCATCACCTAGAAACACAACTTACCTCCATCTTCCGAAGATTAACTAGGGAATGCACACTCCATCACTTGTCATACATTGAAAAGAACAAGATTCCATAACAATTGATTATTTAGATGTAATTGTGCAAGAAATAATAGTTAGCAATGAGGGTCAATCTCATAGTAGTACTGTGTGGCGAAGTGTGATTCTTTTAGAAGATACACCAACGTGGACAAGAACCAATACAATGAGAATTGAAGGCATGGTTACTGCAATACCAAACAATATAATGGGCACCTTTTCATCTAACAACTCACATCAGTACTGGGCATTGTGCTTCCTTTGGCCTAATGGAGTAGTCTTGATTATGCTAGATCAAATAAAATGAGCAATATGAAAAAGAAGGTTCAATAGTCTAATAAAAACCTTCATCTCATGGCAAGCATTAGTTCAGCAAAGTTTTGTCTACTCTTACGCATGCCCATATCTACATTAGTTGTTCTTTCTACATTCACTCTTTTTCTAAACAAAGCATAATTTTCTGCATCAATGGGAGTTTGATTTGATTCTGATTGACAATTATTTGATATTTTAATTTGTCTTTCTTTATTTTCTTCTGTTGTCAACTCGTCCCTTGCCTTGCTGTCGCATAAAATATTCCTCACCATAGCCAACAGTCACAATTTGAAGTTTTCATGAACACAATTAGTTAACATTTCCTGTCGGGAAAAGAGTCGGCATGATTTACTTAGGCATGTTTTTTGGCAGTTGTTGTGTAAAATAAAGGTGGTATTACATAATGACTAACCATTCAGGTGTGATTGTCTAAGAAGTATTTGAAAACAGCGAAGGACAATCTAATAGCAGTGCTGTGGAGCCGATATATGAAATTTGTTTATGAGATTCAGCGATGTGTACAAGAACCAATACAATGAGCATTAAGGCATGGCTACTGCAATAATAAACATATAAAGGGGAAATCACACGTCATTCTAGAAACTTATTTATGCGTACAAGATGAAAGTAAAACCATCTTTGCAAGGGTGACGATGCATAACAGTTTCAACAAGTTTCAGAGTCCCAGTAAAGTTACAGGCAAATCATATACGGTTCCCATTAGGAGCAAGTTATACATGAGACAGTGATATTGCATAAAAAAGAGCAAGTTAGAAAAGAGAGCGATGCTGATCTATTCAATTCAGATTGGATCATCGAGCATAGTATCTTGCCAATGTCTGCATGAGAAACATTTCGCAAAATAGAGCACGCTACATGATAAACTTTTTGAGTAGCAAGAGTGCATGACAGTTTACCCCTCACACTGTAAAGCCTGCCTCACACAGATCAGGGCTAAATGATATCCCTTTTTAACATCCTTTCTGAAAGGTAAAATGATCAATAATAGGCCAGCAAGGGGTTGCAAACCTATATACAAGAAGAGCTAAAAAAACTAAAGCCATATTCAAAACAGCTCCCAAAACTAAAAGGAGCTCAACTATAGGACAAACCATCAACCACATTACCAGGAATTTACATCCCAGGAGTTGGTAATGACCAACAGACGGTTGGTATGAAGATTCGACATCTAACGTATAGATTGCAAACCAAATTCTACAGGAGTTCTATATTCATAAAGTGGCAGGCTTCAACCAAGACAGGCAAATATGCTCTGAGGCAAACATGGTACTATGTACCATGTTTCAGTATTTTCAAATCTTATTTTATGTATGTTGAAAACCAACCGAGTGAGACTCTTATTTAAAAAGTTTGTAAAAATTCATGTGATTGGGGAAGATGATGAACCTGACCTAGCTAGCTCCTACCAATAACACATTATGTAATGCTCAAACACAAAAGTCGTCTAGGATGTCACTGATTGCAACAAAGTCCGAAGGAAGGATATGCTTTTAAATTTGAGCAGACAGTTCAATCAAATCACACGATTTTGGTCTCGCTGAAAGAAAAGCAAAGAAACGCCAACTCTGTCTATTTGCTTCGACTGCATCCCAGACAACATCTTCAAAGGAAACTACCTTGTTGCTTCCCATGCATACGCAACGAACAATAACTTTCATTAGTTTGTATTAACTCCTTCATCATCTTTATAACCCAACCATTACTATACACAACAGAAGCATTAAATGTAAGAGTTTTCATAATATGGACTACATTAATTGATATTGTAATTTACTGTTTAACGGTTACCATTTTATGGAAATTGGTCTAAGGTGAGATAAAATGTTTCTTAATTAGTCTAATATGGGGCTAGCTAGTGTGGGCCGAGTTGAGCCTGGCCCATAATGAGGGGGCCTGGCTGGAAACTCTATAAATAGTACTCAAGTCTCTCCTCTAACCCTAATTCTCACATGTATCCTCACCTAAGGAGCGTTTACCTAATGCTAAACGTGAGGGGGGCCGCCTCATTGAGCCAGTGATACGGAGGGCAATAGAGGAGAAAGATTTGATGCGTGGATAATCCCCTTGATGAGTGGGTAATCCCTTTTCTGCTTCCGCTTTAAGGAACGATGGATCCCAAAACATGTGCGTTAATCTTTCTACTCAATTATGCATGTTCTTGTTCTGGTTATAGAGATCTTGGGGTTGCGCAATTTGCATTTTACATGTGGTATTAGAGCCTCCATAACCCTAGAACTTGAATGCATAAAATTTTTTGCCATAATTTGTGATTTTCGAGATTTTTTGTTCAATAAAAATAAAATTAAATCACAAATTCGGATTGGGCTCGATGAGAGGACAAAAACCATGGGTGGCGCGTCGCCGGGGGAGGCCGCACGCGCCCCCACACGCGGCCACGCGCCACCTGGGCGTCAAGCACGCGCCCCACGCGCAGCCATGTGCCCTCACGTGCTCCCACACGCGGGGCATGGCTCGTGCGTGCGGCACACGCGGGCGCTGATGTCACACTGACGTCAGCGACCTGACCCAATGACATCATCCACAGGACCCGACCCAACCCGAATGGTGACCGACCCAACCCAAGACTCGACCTGACCCGTTGACCGACCCAACCAGGTCAACCGTTGACTGGATCGGTCAACCGGTCGGACCGGTCGGATGGACCAGACGGTTAGACCGGTTTTGACCGGTCAAGATCGCCTGCGCGTGGGCTCCATGCGCAGCACACTCAGGAGGCGCATGCGGGCGCGTGGAGGCTCTGATCCGCGCGTGGCCGGCGGCGTTGGACTCGTATCTTCATCCTCTATCTTGTGGTATGTTTATTTTATATGTTTGATGAATTTATGGATGTGAAAATACATACAAAGCCCTAAATACGTGTATTTTTAGTGTATTTTTGCGTATTTTTCTTGTAATTTTTTGTAATTTTGGAAATACAAGTGTTGGGTTACAGGTATGTTATCACATAATCATCATAAATGTGTGATTCATTAATAAAAATTAAACTTTATATTGCTCATGTATACTCATTTACCTGCATCTTGATGCATTTTTTGTTTCTTTGTGATAACCTTTTATGATGGACGTCTTAAGAACTTGTGACCAAATTGATTATGCTACTTAACACATCTGCTGAATGTGGGTAATGCATGTCAGTTAAATTATTAGATGATGTTCCTAAAATCATCTGGTCACTGGTTAATGTCTATCAAGTTGAACCTTTTTTGTTAATGGTTCTCTGGTTTGACTCAATTAATAGGTCATTAGTTGATAACAATGATAATTTGTTACTTAAAAATTGGCTAATAAATTAGCTGTTGGCCTTGGAGTCATGTTTTGCCTTATGAAACTCATGAGCAATAGTGGATTAGCTATCACGCTTGTCGATCTAGGGTATCTTGTATTGCTATTGATGTTAACTTGTGATAGATCCTCTGAATCAACTGTCTTATTTATGTTGTTATGGTAATCTGTAATCGGGGTGCACAAGAGATGTTTTCTTCTATGTTATGAGAAGTTTCTTGTGTTACTGTGTTCCATGATTGTGGCACCCCCGACACCCCCAAGGGTCGCCACAGAAAATATAGAAGATTGAATTTGAAAATACAAGCCCAAGCTTAGGCGTAAAATTTTTTTCTTTCTTTTTTCTTTTCCTTTAAAAGGTTTTAAGGATTTTGCGCAGCTCAGCGGAAAATTAAGAGGCGAGTCTCACCAACACTTCACTTCTCTCACGCCAACACAATACACACCAACTATCTTTGATTAAATGAAAGCATGAAGCCGAACCACTTTTATTTACACTTATAATTACGAAGGGCTACACAGGTCGGTACAAAAGGAATAGGCCAAGACTCATCTATGCTCGGCCTTCACTCCTCAAAAAGAGACACACGACCCTAAAAATGCGACGTGTAACGATCTCCCTTCGATTTACTAGTGGCGGCCATCCAAAAAGTTGCTAACCCCCACTCCACGTGTGCAGGTCGTCACACCCAACCCGGTGCGTCGGGCGGTGGAGGTGGCAGCATCCCCATCATCACACCGTTGCGGCGGATGTGGACAGAGATGTACTCCTGGATGACTGGGCCTCCAGATAAGCCCACGTCATACGATGTGATCGCGCGAACACGCAAAAAGGTTAGTCCCGGCAGGGTGGGACAGTCGATCTCGGTCACTTCGACCTCCACATCATATGGTAGGCCGTAGAATACTCCCCGTGAAACAACAGGGAGAGGCATTGCACTAATCTGAAATGTTAGGTCCCCGAAGGGGTGAGTACAACCACTCAACAAGTAAAGGAAACCAAACACCAATCAATGCATCATACATGCCACATATGCAATCCAACATACTTACCTCAAAGCCAGGCACATGCCAAACATACATCATCATATCATATAATTCATACATGTCATCGTATTTTCATGTCATATCATGTATACACATGTCATCACCATGTCATATCATGTCACATCATGCATACACATGTCATCACCATGTCATATCATGTCACATCATGCATACACATGTCATCACCATGTCATATCATGTCACATCATGCATACACATGTCATCACCATGTCATATCATGTCATACACATGTCATCACCATGTCATATCATGTATATGCACATATCACCATGTCATATCATATCATACATGCATACACGTCATTATCATCAATGTCATATCATGCACACATCATGCATATCATGTCATCATGCATGTCATCACCATGTCATATCATGTCTACACATGTCATCACCATGTCATATCATGTCACATCATGCATGTCAATTTTCACTTTGAAAAACCCAATTGATCATCACATCTTCCTTCCTCGGGATCATCCATCCCATATTACACACTCGCACCCTCACTCGGGTCTCACGAGAAAAACCTCCGGAATTATGCCAACCATGGCCACCGGGCATCCGGCACCCCCAACGCTCCAGGCATCTCGCATCCCAACTGGCATCACGAGGTATCCCCTCGGGCAAAGACCTCCGAGGCTTCCGGCACCCATCTCATTCCAGGCATCCTGACACTCCCAGGGTATCCGGCCATGTATCTCTCTATACATTCCGGCCAACGCTTCCCCCCTCCAACCATTACCATAGATCACATTGCCAATTACTTTTCAATTTATCATGCACATGATGTCATGACAAAACAGGATTACCTTAGTACTTGTGCACACATAAATTTAGCATCTACACATACATGCAATAGGTGCAATTGCTAATATAGATTAAATCCTTGTGGGATTTTTACTTACCACATGCATTTCGAATTATAGAAATCCAATTTATTCCAAATTGAAATTAAATAATCACATAAATTCTAAAATCATGAAATTAAGGCATATAATGAAAAAATATGCAGAAAACACAAGGCCAAACAATTTCCACATAATAAACCACTTTTCCACCATTTCAATGCACATTTTCGGATAAGGGCAGAACGCACGATTTTCTTGGTAAATCAATTAAAATACTCATATGACCTCAGAAACTTATAAAATTTTACCAGGATGTAGTTAAGACATTAAACTATACTTTTCATGAAGGAAACTAAATCAAATTCGTTTTAGATAATTTTCTACAGACCCACGAAGCTCCTGGTTAAGTCACCGAAATACACAGAACACTATGTCCGAAATATGCAGATTTGACCTACTTACATTTCTTCTTTTTCTCTGATTTTTGGATATGTTATACTCCTAAGGATCCTATACAACTTTCGTGAAGATACTTAAGCCAAAATACCAAAGGAAGATCTTCAAATGGTCCCACGAAGTTTCTGGTAACCCACATCGCGACTCCAGTTTCATCGTCTTCAAGGTCAGGTTAGTTACCTATCCTAAACTTGTTATTTTTGCTTCAAATTTGATTATGTTCATCCTTAAGATGTGCTCTACAAGTTTCATGAAGAAGTCGAAGAGAGATTCTTAGTAAAAACCAACATGCAAACCACGAACTCACCTCAAGGTCAGAAAAACAGTTCCAGATCTAGGGTCTCCGAAATATGAGGTTTAGACCCCTCAAATCTCCATCATTTTTCACGAAATTTCAGTATGTTATAGTTCAAGATGTTAGCTACAACTTTCATGAAGATATCCAAGCCAAAATCGAACTCCAAACACACATGCAAGCCCTCACAAGTTTCTGACTTCACTGGATCATGCGAAAACAGCATGCATTCTCAACATCCAAGCATTCTCACTCCATTTTCGTAGCTTTAAACCAACAAAATCCAACATGCAAACACACAAGCAAGGAAAGGAGATGGATCCTAACTTGCCTCTAGCTAAGAAGACACACGGGAACGGCGGCGGACGGCGGCGTGCGGCGGCGGACGGCGGTTCCCCTCTCCCTCTCCTCTCGCGCGACACCCTCCTTCCTCCTTCTCCTTTCTCTCTTCCTCTCTTTCTCTCTTTCTCTCCCTCTCTTTCCTTTCTCTCGCACGGTACTCTCTCTCTCCTCCTCTCCCTTTCTTTCCTCTTTTCTTCTTCTCCCCTAATCATTTCTAAGAAGACCCTAAGCATGTATGCCAAGTGGCATACACACTAGGACACTTGGGGAGGGGCATGCAAACCCTCCCCCTCACTCCACTTCGCACGGCCACACAAGGCCCATTGGGCCTCGTGGGCTTGGCCCACACGGCCCACCCTTAGGCCCTCCAACCATGGGCCTAAGTCCATGCTATTGGGCCTAAGGCCCAATCCACTCCCTTTTCTAAATTAAACTTAAAAACAACAATTAAATTTACCTAATTAAAATTCTATAATATTAATTCTATAACAAACAATCTATAACAAGCATGGCAACATAAAACCTTATCTTTAATAATTATCTCATAGCTCAATTTAAATTAAAAACAAACAAGGCTCAAGGCACAATGCCTTAAGAGAGAACTAAAATTAAAGCACAACCAAATAGGTAAATTCATTACCTATTTAAAAAGCTCTAGGGCACCTTAGGACATGCCCTTAAATTCTAGGATGCCACAACTCTCCCCTCCTTAAAGAAATTTCGTCCTCGAAATTTAAACACCACTAACGACCTCAAACAGGAAAGGGTACTTCTCCTTCATCTGAGTTTCACTTTCCCAAGTGGCCTCCTCTATATCGTGATGTCGCCACAATACTTTAACCATGGGAATCTTCTTATTCCTGAGAACTTGTTCCTTCCGATCCAGTATTTGCACAGGTACTTCGATGTATCTTACTTTCTCATCCACTTTGATGGCTTCATGATCGAGTATGTGATCGGGATCTGGCTGATACTTTCTTAGCATCGACACATGAAACACATCATGCAAATTTCCCAAATTTGGAGGTAGCGCCAAACGATAAGCTGTATCTCCTATCCTCTCAAGTATCTCAAAAGGTCCAACGAATCTAGGTCTCAACTTTCCTTTCACTCCAAAACGAGATACTCCTTTTAACGGAGATACCTTAAGAAACACATGATCTCCTATTCCGAATTCCAAGGGTCTCCTACGCTTATCCGCATAACCCTTTTGTCTACTCTGGGCTGTCTTTAGTCTTTTCCTGATAATCTCAACAGCTTCAGTGGTATCTTGTACCAATTCAGGTCCTGTCAAACGCCTTTCACCTACTTCATCCCAACAGATAGGGGTTCTACACCTCCTCCCATATAATGCTTCATATGGGGCCATGCCTATACTTTTCTGAAAACTATTGTTATAGGCAAACTCTATCAAATGCAGGTTCTCATCCCATCTTTCTTTAAAGTCAATAATGCAGGCTCTTAGCATATCTTCTAGAGTTTGTATCACTCTTTCTGTTTGTCCATCTGTCTGAGGGTGATAAGCTGTACTGAATTGAAGTTTCGTTCCCAAAGCACTTTGCAAACCTCTCCAAAAATTTGAAGTAAATCTAGAGTCTATATCCGAGGTGATTGATACAGGGATACCATGCAAACGCACTATCTGACCTACATAGATTTCAGCGAGTCTACTTAATGAATAGTTCACACGAACAGCTAAGAAATGGGCAGACTTAGTTAAACGGTCTACTATTACCCAAATTGAATCGTGACCACTTGATGTCCTTAGCAATCCTTGCACAAAATCCATTGTCACATGTTCCCACTTCCACTCTGGTATATCTAACGGCCTCAAAAGTCCTGCTGGCTTACGATGTTCTGCTTTTACTTGCTGGCACGTTAAACATTGAGAAACATACTTGGCTGTATCCATTTTCATACCATTCCACCAAAATTGTTGACGCAAATTTCTGTACATTTTCGTACTACCTGGGTGAATACTATACTTGCTCTTATGTGCCTCTGACAAAATCTCTTTCTTTACTTCTTCGTTGTTGGGCACACAAAGTCGTCCTTGACATCTCATTGTCCCATCTTCAGAAATTTGAAACTCTGGTCTTTTCCCTAGGGACATTGCTTCCTTCACTTTCAAAATCTCCGGATCAGACTTTTGCAGGGTCTTGATTCTCTGAATAATTTCTGGCTCAATCCTTAAGGCTTTAAGCATACCAGTAAGATTATCCACCTTCAACTTAAACTCTGAATCTGCTACAGACTTTAATAAACTCCACTCTGCTATTCTTAAACTGGCCATTTCCATGGCTGACTTACGGCTAAGGGCATCTGCTACCCTATTCGCCTTCCCTGGATGATATCGTATCTCACAATCATAATCTTTTAACAATTCCATCCACCTTCTTTGTCTCATGTTCAACTCTTTTTGCGAGAATAGATATTTCAAGCTCTTGTGGTTCGTATAAATTTCAAACTTTTCTCCATATAGGTAATGCCTCCATATCTTCAAAGCAAACACTATAGCTGCCAATTCCAAATCATGTGTAGGGTAATTTAACTCATGAGGTTTCAGTTGCCTAGATGCGTAGGCTATGACCTTACCATGTTGCATCAAAACACTTCCCAATCCCTTGTGAGATGCATCACTATATACTGTAAAACCATCCGGTCCAGAGGGTATGGTTAAAACTGGAGCTGTGGTTAACTTCCTTTTTAGTTCTTGAAAGCTCCTTTCACAATCCTCACTCCATTCATATTTTGCATTCTTCCGAGTTAACTTAGTTAACGGTCCTGCCAATTTGGAAAATCCTTCAATGAACCTTCGGTAATAACCGGCCAATCCTAAGAAACTTCGTATCTCGGTAGGTGTGGTTGGTCTCGGCCAATTTATTACCATTTCCACTTTTGACGGATCCACTGCAATTCCTCCTCCTGACACCACATGTCCTAAAAATGTTATCTGGTCCAACCAAAATTCACACTTGCTGAATTTGGCATATAACCGATGGTCCCTCAAAGTTTGCAAAACTATCCTCAAGTGTTGTTCATGTTCTTTTGGTCCTTTTGAATATACCAAGATATCGTCGATAAAAACAATCACAAACTGATCCAAATAGGACTTAAATACCCTGTTCATTAAATCCATGAACGCTGCAGGTGCATTTGTCAATCCAAAAGGCATAACAAGGAACTCGTAATGTCCATAACGAGTCCTAAATGCAGTCTTAGGAATATCTTCCTTCTTAATTCTCAATTGATGGTATCCTGATCTTAAGTCAATCTTAGAGAAAACCGAACTTCCTTGAAGTTGGTCAAACAGATCATCGATTCTAGGCAGAGCATACTTGTTCTTAACAGTCACTTGATTTAATTGCCTATAGTCAATGCATAAACGCATTGATCCATCCTTCTTTTTCACAAATAGAACCGGTGCACCCCAAGGTGAAGCACTTGGTCTAATGAATCCTTTGTCAAGCAACTCTTGTAATTGTACTTTCAATTCCTTTAATTCCACTAAGGCCATTCTGTATGGGGCTTTTGATATTGGTCCTGTTCCAGGCATCAGTTCGATTTCAAACTCAATTTCTCTTTCTGGAGGTAATCCAGGCAATTTCTCAGGAAATACATCTGGAAACTCATTTACTACACCAATATCATCAAGTTTCAGTTCTTCCTTGGTATAATCTTTAACCATTGCTATGTACCCTTGACATCCTTTGCCAAGCAACACATTTGCTTCTACTGCAGAAATAAGTGCTACTGATAGGTGGGTCTGACCACCTAAAAATTCACAACTGGTTTGGTCGGGTAAAACGAATTGGATTACTCTTCTTTAACAATCCATTCTAGCCTGATACTTACAAAGCCAATCCATTCCTAGGATAACATCAAAATCATACATGGCCATCACAACTAAGTCTATTTCTGTGTCCCTTCCTCCTACAGTTATCTTACAATTCTTACACACCAACGTAGACAGCACTGCATCCTCTAAAGGCGTAGAAACACAAAGAGGAATTCCAAGAAAAATCGTTTCAAATTCACTCAACAACCTATATCTGTCAGACACAAACGAATGCGTGGCACCTGTATCAAACAATGCATAAGCCTTCTTGCCATTTATGTAGATCGTACCTGAGATAACGTTGTTGGAAGCTCTCGCTTCCTCTTGAGTGACCGCATACACTCTTCCTTGAGCTGGTGGTCTCCGAGAATTTCCTTGTGAATTCGACTTGACAGTACTCTGATATCCCTGTCGCACTGAGCCAGCACTCACCTGCGACCTTTCTCGTGGGCAATTTCTCCTAAGATGGCCCACTTGTCCACAACCAAAACACTTTGGCTGCCCAGTACAGGGTCCTGAGCCATGCCTTCCATTACACCTTTGACAAACATTAGGCTGATAGGGCGCTTTCCCTATATTCAGACCACTCCTTGCTCCCCCAAAGTTTCCAAAATTACTTTTCTTCCTAGCATCCCAAGTTTGACCTTGACCAAAATAGGGTCTCTTACCCTTTCTCACATCATTGGAAACCCACGGTTTCTTAAACTCAGACCGCTCTCTTATCAGCTCCTGCTCCACCAACTGTGCCCTTTCATAGACCTCATGGTAATCTCTCATGTTCAAAGGCACCAATTGCTTTCTAATATCAGTTCTCAACCCTTTCAAAAATCTCTTGGCTTTCTCCTCCTGATCCTCAATCAGTCTAGGAGCATATCTAGATAGTTCAGAAAATCTAGCCTCATATTAGTCCACTGTCAGCTCATTTTGTTCTAGTTGAACAAATTCTGTAATCTTCTTGTCTTTTGCACAATCAGAGAAATGCTTTCTATTGAAAGCTCTAACAAACTCATCCCAATTCATTTCAGTACCTGGTGGGAAGATTGTATCCCGTGAAGCTCTCCACCAAAACTTTGCATTTCCCTCCAGCTGGTACTCTGCTAAAGTTATTTTCTCAGCTTCAGTGCATTCCAACAACCGGAAAATTCTCTCCATACCATCAATCCAATGCTCCGCCTCCTCAGGACTTCCTATGCCACTGAACTTGGGTGGCTTCAGCTTCAAAAACTGTTCCACAAGTCCCTGAGTACGGCGTTCAGCTCCAGGTTGTTGTTGCGCCTGCCTTTCCATCAGATTTCCAATGTTGGCCAATGCTTGCAGGATATCCTCCATTCGGGGTTCAGCCCTTGAAGCAGAGGCTTCAGCCCTTGGTGGACGTTGACTTCCAAACCGTACCATAGCTTTCCTGCAGTTCCAAGCATTTGCCTCAGGAACAATCTGAGACTCACTGCCTCCACTACTAAAGTAACATACACATGTTACTAGCAACCTAAAACAACTACCAAGGATCTACGGGCGAATACTCATCACCCGTTATTCAATTATCCTATGGTGTGCATTGTCAAAACTTCCCTCATTTTTTTCTAAATGAGGTCTCCTTATCACTCCAAGCATAAACCTTATGCTCTGATACCACCCGTTGTGGCACCCCCGACACCCCCAAGGGTCGCCACAGAAAATATAGAAGATTGAATTTGAAAATACAAGCCCAAGGTTAGGCGTAAAATTTTTTTCTTTCTTTTTTCTTTTCCTTTAAAAGGTTTTAAGGATTTTGCGCAGCTCAGCGGAAAATTAAGAGGCGAGTCTCACCAACACTTCACTTCTCTCACGCCAACACAATACACACCAACTATCTTTGATTAAATGAAAGCATGAAGCCGAACCACTTTTATTTACACTTATAATTACGAAGGGCTACACAGGTCGGTACAAAAGGAATAGGCCAAGACTCATCTATGCTCGGCCTTCACTCCTCAAAAAGAGACACACGACCCTAAAAATGCGACGTGTAACGATCTCCCTTCGATTTACTAGTGGCGGCCATCCAAAAAGTTGCTAACCCCCACTCCACGTGTGCAGGTCGTCACACCCAACCCGGTGCGTCGGGCGGTGGAGGTGGCAGCATCCCCACCATCACACCGTTGCGGCGGATGTGGACAGAGATGTACTCCTGGATGACTGGGCCTCCAGATAAGCCCACGTCATACGATGTGATCGCGCGAACACGCAAAAAGGTTAGTCCCGGCAGGGTGGGACAGTCGATCTCGGTCACTTCGACCTCCACATCAGATGGTAGTCCGTAGAATACTCCCCGTGAAACAACAGGGAGAGGCATTGCACTAATCTGAAATGTTAGGTCCCCGAAGGAGTGAGTACAACCACTCAACAAGTAAAGGAAACCAAACACCAATCAATGCATCATACATGCCACATATGCAATCCAACATACTTACCTCAAAGCCAGGCACATGCCAAACATACACCATCATATCATATAACTCATACATGTCATCGTATTTTCATGTCACATCCACATGTCATCACCATGTCATATCATGTCACATCATGCATACACATGTCATCACCATGTCATATCATGTCACATCATGCATACACATGTCATCACCATGTCATATCATGTCACATCATGCATACACATGTCATCACCATGTCATATCATGTATACACATATCATCACCATGTCATATCACGTCACATCATGCATACACATGTCATCACCATGTCATATCATGCACATATCATCACCATGTCATATCATGTCACATCATGCATACACATGTCATCACCATGTCATATCATGTCACACATGTCATCACCATGTCATATCATGTCACATCATGCATGTCAATTTTCACTTTGAAAAACCCAATTGATCATCACATCTTCCTTCCTCGGGATCATCCATCCCATATTACACACTCGCACCCTCACTCGGGTCTCACGAGAAAAACCTCCGGAATTATGCCAACCATGGCCACCGGGCATCCGGCACCCCCAACGCTCCAGGCATCTCGCATCCCAACTGGCATCACGAGGTATCCCCTCGGGCAAAGACCTCCGAGGCTTCCGGCACCCATCTCATTCCAGGCATCCTGACACTCCCAGGGTATCCGGCCATGTATCTCTCTATACATTCCGGCCAACGCTTCCCCCCTCCAACCATTACCATAGATCACATTGCCAATTACTTTTCAATTTATCATGCACATGATGTCATGACAAAACAGGATTACCTTAGTACTTGTGCACACATAAATTTAGCATCTACACATACATGCAATAGGTGCAATTGCTAATATAGATTAAATCCTTGTGGGATTTTTACTTACCACATGCATTTCGAATTATAGAAATCCAATTTATTCCAAATTGAAATTAAATAATCACATAAATTCTAAAATCATGAAATTAAGGCATATAATGGAAAAATATGCAGAAAACACAAGGCCAAACAATTTCCACATAATAAACCACTTTTCCACCATTTCAATGCACATTTTCGGATAAGGGCAGAACGCACGATTTGCTTGGTAAATCAATTAAAATACTCATATGACCTCAGAAAATTATAAAATTTTACCAGGATGTAGTTAAGACATTAAACTATACTTTTCATGAAGGAAACTAAATCAAATTCGTTTTAGATAATTTTCTACAGACCCACGAAGCTCCTGGTTAAGTCACCGAAATACACAGAACACTATGTCCGAAATATGCAGATTTGACCTACTTACATTTCTTCGTTTTCTCTGATTTTTGGATATGTTATACTCCTAAGGATACTCTACAACTTTCGTGAAGATACTTAAGCCAAAATACCAAAGGAAGACCTTCAAATGGTCCCACGAAGTTTCTGGTAACCCACATCGCGACTCCAGTTTCATCGTCTTCAAGGTCAGGTTAGTTACCTATCCTAAACTTGTTATTTTTGCTTCAAATTTGAGTATGTTCATCCTTAAGATGTGCTCTACAAGTTTCATGAAGAAGTCGAAGAGAGATTCTTAGTAAAAACCAACATGCAAACCACGAACTCACCTCAAGGTCAGAAAAACAGTTCCAGATCTAGGGTCTCCGAAATATGAGGTTTAGACCCCTCAAATCTCCATCATTTTTCACGAAATTTCAGTATGTTATAGTTCAAGATGTTAGATACAACTTTCATGAATATATCCAAGCCAAAATCGAACTCCAAACACACATGCAAGCCCTCACAAGTTTCTGACTTCACTGGATCATGCGAAAACAGCATGCATTCTCAACATCCAAGCATTCTCACTCCATTTTCGTAGCTTTAAACCAACAAAATCCAACATGCAAACACACAAGCAAGGAAAGGAGATGGATCCTAACTTGCCTCTAGCTAAGAAGACACACGGGAACGGCGGCGGACGGCGGCGTGCGGCGGCGGACGGCGGTTCCCCTCTCCCTCTCCTCTCGCGCGACACCCTCCTTCCTCCTTCTCCTTTCTCTCTTCCTCTCTTTCTCTCTTTCTCTCCCTCTCTTTCCTTTCTCTCGCACGGCACTCTCTCTCTCCTCCTCTCCCTTTCTTTCCTCTTTTCTTCTTCTCCCCTAATCATTTCTAAGAAGACCCTAAGCATGTATGCCAAGTGGCATACACACTAGGACACTTGGGGAGGGGCATGCAAACCCTCCCCCTCACTCCACTTCGCATGGCCACACAAGGCCCATTGGGCCTCGTGGGCTTGGCCCACACGGCCCACCCTTAGGCCCTCCAACCATGGGCCTAAGTCCATGCTATTGGGCCTAAGGCCCAATCCACTCCCTTTTCTAAATTAAACTTAAAAACAACAATTAAATTTACCTAATTAAAATTCTATAATATTAATTCTATAACAAACAATCTATAACAAGCATGGCAACATAAAACCTTATCTTTAATAATTATCTCATAGCTCAATTTAAATTAAAAACAAACAAGGCTCAAGGCACATTGCCTTAAGAGAGAACTAAAATTAAAGCACAACCAAATAGGTAAATTCATTACCTATTTAAAAAGCTCTAGGGCACCTTAGGACATGCCCTTAAATTCTAGGATGCCACAATGATCTCATTGGAGTCTGTCTTTCAGATCATTTATATATATATGTTTGATTAATTTTTATTAATGAATAAAGCAGTGTAATTAGCATGATATGTGATTTTGGTGATTTACTTCCCCTATCACTAAAGTCAAAATCACATGTATATGGTGTATATGAGAAGTAAAGTTTATATTCCTAGTATGAGAGAGTTTCAATTATTCAATTGAGTAGTGACCGCCAAAGTGGCACGCTTAATTGGGTTTGAGAAATATCGATCTCATATAATGACTGAGATATCTCTTGGTCTAATGCGTAGTCATACTCCCAAAGGAGGTGATTGTGTATTAGTTCATGGAGGGATACATGATGGTGTGGTGGAGGAGTGACTGATCCTAGTGATTCATATGCCCAAAGGTGATGAATTCACAAAGATTGGAATATATTCTCATAACTGCTATCATGCAGGGAGTGTACAACTGCATATCATGTATTCTGCCCAAATGTGATTATATGATTATGCGTGTAACTCTCTGGATGTGTACTTGTACGTCAAGTTACACAGTTCTCACATGATGCTAATTATATACATTGCTTATTTTTCAGTTGCCTTTTCTATAATTAATAACTCTATTGTTATTGAGGTTGTTACTGCTTCAAATTTTAAGTTGTGGACATATGATTTGTTGCTTGAGAATGCAATAGAATTTGCTTACTGTCCATGAAGCATTCCATTCTTGAACACTTGAAAAGACGTTTGCCTGCGAACTGCACTGCTAAAAGATTATGGAAGCCTTAGTGGCTTGAGATTATATCTTACATCTCGTATATGGTTAAAAGGTTATTTCCAAAAGTTTTCTATTTAAGGAAAATGACCGAGATAAAGAATAAATCGGTTAGAATTAGTCTTAAAGATTGTCAGGCTTAATAGTGATCGTGAGTATTTTGGCAAGTATGACAATGTGGAATAGTTTAAAGGGTCATTTGTCAAATACTTGGTAAATTTTGGGGTGGTAACATAATTTACTATGCTTGAAAATCCTAACAAAATGTTTTTGCTAAAAGGCATAATTGCACCATAATTAACATGGTGATGAGTAAGACTAATTTATTGGTCTACTGTGGGTTGGTATTTTGAAAGCAATTTTTTCACATACAAAACGTGTTTCTTATCAAAGTTGTTTCATAAACTTCTTTTGAGTTATAGACTGGATGTAAATTGAATGAATCATATTAAATTTAGAGGTGTCATGCGGGAGTGAGGTTATCTAATCCAATATTAAGTGCGTTGGAATTTAGGTCCACTTGGAATTATTTTGTATCTTACCCAGATTGTTAAAAAGGGTATCAATTTTATGACCCTAAAGAAGGTACAAGTATTATGAAATCACATACTGTAAGTTTCTACAGTTCGACGTAATTGTAGATGATAGCTGCTCTCAGACTATTAAGGATAATAATACAATGGAAAATCACCGTGTCTTTGTCTTTGCCTATACATATAATTGTGGTACAAACAATTATGGAATCTCCTATACCATAGACTAAACTTGTTGAGATTCAAGGTACTATTCTCGATATAGTTATGATGAAATTTCTCAAGCCTCTCAAGTGCAGAATGAAGTGGTTGTAGCTTTATTCAGGAGATTTGCTAGGGAAAGACAATCAGTTATACCATAAGACTATATAGTCTATTTGTGAGAGCATGACTGCAATATCCACTACATGGTTGATTGAGCGACATAAATAAATGTTGTTTTTTATCCTTAATCAAGTATGTGATTAGATGCCATAAAAGACGATATACAATCTATGAAACATCATAGTGTTTGGAAACTTACTGATTTGCCTAAAGTTCACAAGTTCATTAGTTGCAAATTGGCATACAAAACTAAAAGGATTTCAAAGAAAGATTGTGGAATTTAAAACCAAATTGGTAGCTAAAGTTTTCACTCTGAAATAGGGGTGGATAGTTAGTGAAGAAATAATTATTTCTTTATAGATTCTTTCAGAGTGAACGTGGCATTGATAGTTTATTTTTTATATGGAGTTACGTCAAAGAGATACAAAATCTTTATAAGTGCAACTGGAGGATTTTGCAGCACATGTTTTAAGTAAAGTTGTGTGTAGACTGAAAAAGTCTTATTCATGATTTTAAGCAAATTTCTAGACAATATTATTAAAGTTTCATAGTATTGTTATTTTGTTCAATTGATAACAAAGTAATTCAATATACTGCAAGGTCAATGGGAGGAAATTTATTTTTCTCATACACTATGTACATGATATTTTGTTTACAAGTAATGACCTTGAGGCATTTTTTATCCTTTATACTAAGGTCCGTAAGGATTGTTTTTGCCATTCTTATATTAGATTTTCTCAAAGGACATTTGCTGATCGTATTTTGGAATTATTCAATATACATCATTGCAAGCCATGAATTGCTCATGTTGTTAAGGGTGATGGACTCAATCTATCACATTGTCCTTATTTAGATATTAAGAAAATCTAATAAAAAGGTGTACCTTGTGTCAGTGCTCGAATTTGCACTAGACTAAATATCGTCTTTGTGACAGAACTTCTAGGCAAAAATCAATCATACTAGGTTGCTGCTAAGAAAGTTTTAAGGTACTTAAAGATGACAAGAGATTATATGCTAATTTACAGACATGCTCAATTCTTGTAGCTAGTGGGGTATTTAGATGTAAACTTTGCTGACTGTTATGATGACATGAGATCAATAACAGAATATATATTTATGTTAGCAGGAAATGCAGTAAATAAAGTTCTATGTAAGCATAGTTTTTAACATTCTTTTAGACTATTACTTGGGTTATTAGGCTCCAGAACCTCATGAAGGAATTGATCGTTTTAACTTTATGGATAGACCTATACGGTTGTATTGAAATAACAATTTTTTTGTAGTATTATTTATTTACTACAGAGGTCTCAAGGGGCCTAAATATATGGCGGTCAAATTTTTTTACCATAAAGAAACGGTATAGAAAGGTGACGTTATAATATAACATATTTCCACAGATGATATAGTTGCAAATCTACTAACTAAAGGCCTACGCTCATGTGTATTTGAGCGACATGTCATTAGCATGGGCCTAGGAGTATCTTGGGGTACTGTTGTTTAGTGGGAGCTATTTTGGCTTTACTCTAATAAAATTCACATCTGTGTTCGTTACATTTAGTAACGGTTTGATATGTATCAACTTTTGCATTCAATAAAATATTTTTGAAGGTATTGTTATTATGTTGAATACATATTGATAAAGTCTCAAGGTACTGTATAAACCTTGAGTAAAGGCTAGGGGCATCCGGTTATTAGCCTTATCCATATGTCTTGTTATACATAAAGAATTGTTGACTGTAAGGACAAGACATATGTGGGTTCATGGAACCATAAAGACATTCTCTAGTGGCACAAGTTTTTTGTGACGTTTAAGGTAAGAGAATGGACATTCTCTAGTGGCAGAAGTTTTTGTGACGCTTAAGGTAAGAGAATGATGACTGACAAAAGGGATCTCTCTATGAGAGATGTTGTCCATTTGACACACTACCATATTGGATCCATGTCAATAGAGTTGAGAACATTCGTGACCATGGAAGGCTCTGTGTGAATATATGCAGTTACCGCCATGATTTGGTGTTTGAGACTTTATGGGATATGATTGACTATTAAGAATTATCTCTAGACTAATGTGCGCACATACAGTACGATTTCAATTAATATAGTCCAAGTGGGAGAATGTAAGAGTTTTTCTAATATGGACTACATTAATTGATATTGTAATTCATCGTTTAACAATTACCGTTTTACGGGGATTGGTCTAAGGTGAGATAGAAGGTTTCTTAATTAGTCTAATATGGGGCTAGCTAGTGTGGGTCGAGTTGAGCCCTGGCCCATAATGAGGGGGTCTGGCTAGAAACTCTATAAATAATGCTCAAGTCTCTCCTCTAACCCTAATTCTCACATGTATCCTCACCTAAGGAGCGGTTACCTAACGCTAAACGTGAGGGGGGCCGCCTCATTGAGCCAGTGATACGGAGAGCAATAGATGAGAAGGATTTGATGCGTGGATAATCCCATTGATGAGTGAGTAATCCCTTTTCTGCTTCCATTTTAAAGAACAAAGGATCCCAAAACAGGTGTGTTAATCTTTCTACGCAATAAACAGGTACGTTAATCTCTTTACTCAATTATGCATGTTCTTGTTCTGGTTATGGAGATCTTGGGGTTGTGCAATTTGCGTCCTACATTAAATTGTTGCATTCAAAGGTAGTTTCTTGACGGAGCAAAAATTAGCCTCGAGCGGCATTGTCGTTGAGACTTTTCCATAGACTTGACACCACCAGGACACAGTACTACCACTTCAAGGCCATCACTGTCGCATGTAATTAACTTGTGTGTTTTGCTTAACAATCCCAATGATTGATGCATGCAACATGGGTTGTATTATTTCATGAATCCGTTTTGGTTAGTGATTCTGCATATCTTAAATTCAATTATCCCGCTTTTGGAAAAAACATCGTTCTATTTCCGTCAATATGATTCCCAATTTCCGTGTGTTATTTTTTATAAAGGAATGGGGTTATTCACTTATGCCTACCATCTCTTCTCTATCGCACTAATCTTGAGACTACTTGTGACATCCCGAATTTTCGGTTCTGTTTTCTTCTAATTGAATCGGGTGTTTCATTGACGTGTTTATAGGGCTATTCTCAAAACTAATCATTCTTGAGATAACTAGACTATCTGGGGAAATTATTAGGAATTTTAAGGCAATAGACTTGAGAATTTGATCAGGAATCGGCTTCTTGACCGTGTTCATCTTTAGAGGCCATCTCGGTACAGTTAAAAAACGATTTGAAATCAGAGATAGACTGGATCGACAGTGATGTGTGGCTAATCGTGGGTGATACTACTAAATTAGAAAATTCATGTTGATCGGCACTACACTGATTTTCTTATTGTTTTGGTACCCTGTATCCGTATTTGAATCCTCAGGATTTTCACGACAACCGAGAGTCACCAATGAGTCGAGTGGATTCATAGTGGTTTGAAGAAAATCGACCATGAGTCAATTGCACTTAAAAATATTTGAAAGTTACCCGGTAGCCTAGGTCACGCTAAAAACGCGTCAAATAGAAATTAACTGCCAATTCGAGTTCGATTTCAGAAATTGAAGTTTCGGCCATGTCACAATAAATTCTAGGAGTGTGAACTCAGTCTCAGAAAAATTTTCGAAGATTCCGAGACTTTTACGTAAAACCATTTCGGACGTCGTGGAAATTAACAGAAATTTGGACGGGCCAAATTGAAGGAAATTGGATTTCCAAGCTGAGCCTTTGAGTGTCGGGGACTTGCTGAAAATTGTATGGGATATTTCTTCCACGGAATTGGACGTTGGTTTGGAGAATTCGTGATAAAATCGAAACCCATTTTTAGTCAAATTCGGATTTAGCCAGGGCTGAGAATTTTGGTATCAAATTAGACAATATTATGGATTAAATTGTAAGAAAGCAAGTGGGGACAAAGAGGATATGTTTGTAGGTTTTTGTGGGACCAAGTCATTTAATGTTTTGGCTAAGATTTGCTGAATTGTCTCCATCCACCTGCAGCTTCCTCGGCAAGATTTGCCAGCTGCCTTGCGTCGCTTTCTTCACTTCCTTGAAGACAAGTTCCCCACGACAAAACCGCTACTCCACCGCTTGATCCCATCTCCGCCAACGAGCTCATCCTTTCTTCATATTTTTTGCTGCCCCATCTCCCTTAAATATCATCCCACGCCAGCAACAGACTTCATCTCTCCCTCTCGTTGACTTCACGGACGCCAGCAACACGCTCGAAGACGCCCACACATCCGTCCACTCACGAAGCCACCGAAAGAACCCCCAACGCCAGCGTGCTCCCCTCTTCCGTAACGGCACGCCAGCAAAGTCAGCAGGGTTCCTCCCATTTTGTTGACCGCGGCTCCTTCGTGCGTCCAGCGAAGACACCACCGAAGTGAGGCCACGATCCACAGAAGTCTCCTTGTGCTGCCAGCTGCCCAACAAGCGGAGGTCAGCAAAACGAAATTCCTACAGCTGCGTTCGTGTCTTCTCCAGCAACGAAGACCCCACCGAAGCCTCGAAGCAGCTCCACGCCTCACGGACCCGCACGTCATCAGCTCCTTGGGTCACCGAAGCCACAAGCCCAGCCCACGTGTGGATAGAAGCAGCCCACGAAAACTTCAGCTTGCATCTTCAATTGCTGCCGCAGCCATTGAGTCTTCAGCCCAAGCAAAAATCGGCCCACAAGTCAGTAGAAGTTTCGGTCCAAGCTCAGCCCATCAAGTTGATTGTTTTCGCAAGTCAGCCCAGCCTTTGAAGTCCTGCGGCCCAAGAAGCCCAGCAAGTGCTATTTCAGTCAAGCCCGACCCATTTTAGATTGAGATTTGTTGGGCCCGAGTCTAAGGCCCGGCCCAAGCCCGCCGGTGTTGCCAAAAATCCGATTTCGGCCGCCGTCGCGGTGATTCAATCTCCGCTTTTGCCAAGTAAGTTTTACTCACTAATGCTTTCTTAGTTTACCAATTATACTTAGGGTTGGTTAGATTTAATTAAATGCAATAGGTGGTTAGATTAATTTAGATAAATTAAATTAGAGACTTAATGATGCATGTTAGGTGGTTAGAAATAGACATTAGCAAGTAGACATGTTCTGTTATTTATTGAACGAGTCTCGGTAATTTTCCGGGCTCGTCTTGGCTTCCAATCAGGCATTATGGGCCTAAATTGGATTTTTAATATTTATTTATTTAATTTTCGAAATTAATTATTTTTTCCGAAAATTCAATCGGGATGGCCGGTGATCGGAATTTCGTGCTGATTGTCGTGGTGCAATCTGTTTATTTAATTGAGCTTCAATTTATATGAAACTGATTGAAATTGTGAATTTTAGGACATGTTCCTAATTGGCTGATTTCAATTATGTGATGGGAAATGTTTGGGTACCGATTGTTAGTATCGACGATGGAGTGGTGAATCAGTGTGGCAGTGGGCTTGGTGAATTGATGCATCACTTTGGTGAACGAGTGCCTGAGATAATGCACGTGGCCCAGGCATCGTAAAAAGGGCACGTGGGCTCGGTGAATTGATGCATCACTTTGGTGAACGAGTGCCTGAGAGAATGCACATGGCCCAAGCATCGTAAAAAGGGCACGTGAGCTCGGTGAATTGATGTATCACTTTGGTGAACTAGTGCCTTAGAGAATGCACGTGGGCCCATGGAATTAAGTGAGACATCTTGGGAGAGGCATGTGGGCTCGGTGATTTGATGCATCACTTTGGTGAACCGGTGCCTTAGAGAATGCACATGTGCTCTGTGACATGTAATCGACTAGTTCGATTTGTTATGAGTAGTTGGGTGCCTATTATGAATTGTACTGATTTGCATGTGGAATTTGAGGCCAAGGTAAGTCTTCTGACCTGTGAGTGTTTAGGCAGCCCATAGTGTATTGGCTTACTAATCGAGCTTTAGAGGATAGAACTCGCTGAGACGTGGTCTCATTGGTTATTGAATAACCATTTCAGGATCTTGAGGAGGAGCTGAGGAAGAGGAACCTGAGGAGAAGAAATACCTTGGATGAAGAAGATGATCCAGAGAGGGATCTTGAGTACAACCCGGATGTGGATTGAGATCCCATCCCTTTTGTGAACCTTGTCTTAGTGTAGATAGGTGTGAGACTGGTTTGCTGTAAATAGTATTGTAAATAGACTATGAGTTGTACTGTTAATGAAAGTGTGGTTGTGAATTTCAATATGAAAATTATGGCCTGCTTTTCTATCCCATTGTTTTATTATCTGAGGATTCTTAACTGCTTCCGCATGCGCATAATAAATTGAAAGGGTCAGCGATACATAGTCCTGAAATATCGCACTTTAAAATCGACCAAGGTAAGGGATGGACACGTGCCCGAGGATCGGGGTGTGACACTACTCGTACATGTATACTACAAATCCTATGGCCATCAAATCCCACCCGCTGTCGAATTATCCTCGCTTGCCGTTGCTCTCCTTGGCACCGTGATTGGTCAACTCATCTTCGGCAGGCTGGGCGATTTTGTTGGGAGGAGGCGCTTGTACGGCCTTGCCTTGATGCTCACGATGGCCGGCTCCCTCGGATGCGGATTCTCCATGGGCACTACAAAAGGCTGTGCTCTCGCGAGTCTAGGGTTTTTCAGGTTATAGTAGCATTAGAACCCACTGCGGGTCCCATTGTAAAATCAGTCTCTGTTCGATTTCTTAGTATTCATAGAATGCGAAATCAATCTTTAATTATTTTTAGGTTCTTGCTCAGGGTCGGCATTGGAGGAGATTACCCGCTCTTGGCGACGATCATGTTGGAATATGCTAACAAGAGGATGAGTGGCGCATTCATGGCGGCCGTCTTCTCGATGCAAGGGTTTGGGATTCTGACTAGCTCGGTTGTGACGATGGCGGTGTGCAAGATATTTGGCCAAATTTACCCTCCGTTGCCAAAAGATCCGACACCAAAAGAAGCTGATGTGGCCTGGAAGTTGATATTGATGCTCGGTGTCATTCCTGCCATGATAACATTTTACTGGCGGATGACGATGCCTGAAACGGCAAGATACGTGTGCACCTTGCATTGCTTAATAGATTGTTTAAATCGATTCATTAAGTGTTTGTTTCATTTGCTTGAGAAAAGTTTTTAGTTTATGGTATTTACTGCTGTGATCAAGCATAACTTTCTTTGGTTGCTGGGATTGTTTTTGTCCTTCTAGAGACATTGTCAGCAGAATTTCTTAGGATCAATTGCTGGGTGTTGTAGAATAGGATAACCAAACAGACTAAACCAGAGTTTGAGCAGTTGTGATGAACAATTTGTATCACTTTGAAACTCTAAATTTGTGTTGAATTATCCTAACTGTTAAGGAACTTCTACAGCAGCTTATATCCAAACCTGCACGAGATAGAGACAGTCAATGTTATAATACATCTTTTAGGTCTAATTAGGTAGTGGAAAATAATGTCCTCCAAGCTATCTGGGACATGGAGCGAGTCGTAGACATATCCCATCGCCAAATTGCAGAGGGCCATCCCTTACAGCCGAGCCTGCTGTCCTACCCACTCTTCTCCAAGCAATTCTTCCTCCCCCATGTCCGCAACCTCCTTGCCTGCTCCGCCGCATGGTTCCTCATCGACATTGTCTTCTACAGCAGCAACCTCTTCCAATCCAAGATCTACCACAAATACATGGCCAACAAATGCAACGGCAAAGTGGTCACCATCTTCGAGGATGCCTTCAAGGACGCAAGTTTCCAGGCCATTGTGGCATGCTACTCCACAATCCCCCAGCTACCTCACCGCGGTCTTCCTCATTGACCGCGTTGGGCGGCTCTGCATCCAAACCATTGGGTTCATCTTCATGGCTATCGTTTACTTCTCCCTCGGAGTGCCGTATGACATATATTGGAAGAGCCACACGGACAAGCTATTCATGTTCCTGTACGACCCGACCTTCTTCTTTGCCAACTGCGGGCCCAACACGACCACATTCATCTTGCCAGCGGAGCTTTTCCCCGCGCGATTCAGGACGACATGCCATGGGATTGCTGGGGCCGCGGGAAAGGCCGGGGCGTGGGGTTCTTGTTGGCCTCACAGGATGATGACAAACATGGGTACGAGAAGGCACTGGGAATGAGAGTAACATTGATCATATTGAGAGGGATTTGCGCGGTGGGGATGGTGGTGACCAGCTTGTTCACGAAGGAGACTAAGGGAACATCGCTTGAGGAGAATGAATGAAAATGAGTCTGTTCAAGGCGAGGGATTTCCCTAGTTCTTAGGTAAATAATTTTAGTAATTAAACCAAATTGATTGAAAGTTGTCGATCAAGCGAAGAAGTTATCTATTCACTAAAATGTCCGTTCGACTCCCAAGACTGCTGCACGGAGAAGAGTCATCATTGGAGTGTTGTTCTCAAAGTGTCTGTTTGTATCTCTATATCGTGACTGTTTCTGTTTTTAAGTTTAGTAAGTTTTGAGGAATCTGTTTTCTTGGAATGCTACAAATATTTTATGAGTCATTAGGAGTAAGAGACATGTATCAAGCCCATAAACGACGAGTCTTGTAATTATTTCTGATAAGGTGAAAAGAACAAGAAAATGCCTATCCATCTCCTTCTCTTCCTTTATTGTATGAGTTTTGAGCGTTTCGCCTTCAAAATTGTCCCATCAAATAATATGTACTAATATATATTTGCTATGTATTACGGAGCAATTATGTAATTATATCTTTATATGTACTCTGGCCGTAATAAATCACTCTTGTAAATAAGCTCAACCTTAATTAGAGTTAAGACATAATAAAAACTCTTTGACTTTAAACATCAACATGGCATTAGAGCAGGAAAAAGCATAAATTTTTTTAAAATCACTATCCAAAGAAACACTCCCTTTTCTTCTTTTTCCATCTGAACAATTTTCGGTACATCTCTAATTTTTTCATATCTACCACCTATTTACCCATCATCTAAATTTTAGGACAAGTTTTACAATTAAATTACATTTATTGAAAGTTTAGGACTCAATTGCACTTTCGAGTCAAGTTTTAGGACTTTTAGTATATTTATTCCTTAATAAAATGACACAAGAAGGGGAGAGTTTTAAGTTATCATTAACGAAAAAAAGTTCTCAAAAGTCGAGAGATATTACATTGAATTAAATCTTGAGCCATGGAAATTCTACATGATAAGCAACTTAATAAAAAAGGCCGTAGTCCTTATTATATACTGAATTGATACATTGAAATATGATTATTTTTCCTATTAAACATGTTTAATAAACGCTGGTGCACTCCTCAATAAGGCCTTAATTAGAATCCAAAACTTGCACAAATTTGTTTGTGGATTTTAACTTTCCCTTGGTTTTGATAGGAAAAGAAACCATCTAAATGATGCCCCGTAGACCCGTAGGCTTTCCTCTGTTCCCCTTCATCCTGATGTGGCCCTTTTCCCCACAATTTGGGCCCCACGAGTTCTTCACTTTGATAAAATCCAGTCCCCTGGACAGTATCCGATGGCTGCCACCCCCATGATCCAGCCCAATCCCATAACGTCCATCAAAGACTCCCTGCAAAGTATGAAGTAGATAGTAATCTCCATCATTTATAGTAGGGTTAACACCACGAATTTAGTCAAATCTAATTATTTTTTTTTTATCACCACAAATCTCAAACTGATATATTTATGACAAATTTACCTCCTATCAGCCTCCGTTAAATTGGATTAATACCATAAAAAATCATAAATCAATACACCCGTGACAAATAAATGATAAAACCCTAAACTGGTACATCCGTTAACTGTCGCGTATCATTGAAATTAGCAATTTGATAGTAAACTTTAATGAAAATAAATGGAATCACGGATGGTAAATCTACCACAAATGTACTAATTTTGAGTTTTTTTATGGTAAAAAAATTAAATTGAATTAAATTTTCCTTAGGTATATCTATTGAAATTTTTTGGTGATATTAACCTTAGCGCAAAAGTGAAAGTTGACTATTAGGTTCAAATAGACCAAAATTGAAGCGAGCTTGATTGATTACTTTGCATTGATCAAGCCTAATCGGACTGGGGCAGGTCCCATGATAAACCTAGGGCTCACATCGTTGGGCTGAGTCGAGCCCATAATATTGGGCCTGAAAAGGCATTTCTCTAGCCCATACCACAACTGACAGACCCAGCTTTCGTGATAACTCCCTTGTCAAGGTATGCCCATCTTTTTCTTTCATTTAAAAAATGATAATTGGGTGGGGTCTGGACTAGCAAGTCGAATCACGTGTCCATGCCCATTCAAATAGTCGGTGGTACAGACCACAACTACAAGTACATCACTTCAGATTGATTATGTACTTTTGTAGTTCGTTACATGTGAAATGAACTTAAGGGATATGAGTTAGTTCGGTGGAAATCATCTATATTTAAAACCATTAAATACAAATATAGATGATTTCTAGTGATATAATGATTGCAATGTACCCGACTCGAAAGGACCAAGAACTAACAATTAACCCAAATCTGAGGAACAGCATGAAAATGAAGAGTGTCTAATTGTTTAAATAACGTAAGTAACTTATATATTTCGCTGCCAAATTGGAAGTCTCTGCCTGTTACTTTGATGGCTACATTGGGAGGCTGCTTCACAAGTGCCTTCAGGAGGCTCTCTTCATAGTTCATCGGCATGTCGCAGTGGCCGTCGATCATTACTACCTTCGTTGGATCCGATGGCTGGAGAGATAAATTAATCTCATTGATTTCTCCAAACTATTGCACCATGGAACTTATACATCTTTTCAAGCTTTTTACTTTTGCAAGTATAAAGCCGGGTCACCGCAAAGGCACCTTCGTCCATGATGTAACGGCAGTCTTCTCTTCCTTGGGGATTCCACCATTGGAGACGATGAGCGCGTGTGCATAGTCCATGATGTAAAGGAAGTCTGTATATTATGTATTACTTTACTCGTTTAAGTCTTAATGATTAGTTCTTTTGGCTGACCTTGGATCTACTCATGACTGGATCTGCCGATGACCTACGAGCTAACAAACAACAAATTGCAAGGAATATAGTTCACCTAGGGATTTCCATTTTAGCAAGTGAGAGAGCGACCATCATAGTATTTTCGGAAAATTCCAAATAAGGACCCGCAGTTGACCAATTTTTTCAAATAAGGACCCGAAATGAACTTAGTATCAAATAAAGACCTAAGGTGGACCCATTGTCTCAAATAAAGACCCGAAGTTGATCAATTTTCTCAAATAAGGACCCGAAATAAACTTTGTGTCAAATAAAGACCTAAAGTTGACTCATTGTCTCAAATAAGGACCTCAATTCCAAATAAGAACCTGAGTTTACTGGTCAGACAAATATTTGCCGGATATCAAGCATGTGACATTTCCGACGACTAGAGTTTGGGCAATTTTGTCCAAAAAAAATACATGGAAAATTAACAAATCCTAAAAAAAAAAAAAAACGCTAGGTTTTCTACGATCTCCCCGTTTCTTGTACCCATCCTCTGCAAATTCGAAGACCCAAATTCTTCGCCGGTTGAGGCACGAATTCAAAAACAATAAGAAAACTAGATGCTTCTTGCTTCTTCTTTTTTTTTTTTTTTTTTTGCGAAGACCTAAATTCTCTATCGGTTGAGCAAGGTGAGGAGCAACGAGGGAGAAGAAAGAAGAAAATGTAAACATCTAAATACATAACCTAAACTTAATTAATATAGAATTTTCCCCCTTTTTTTTTCAATCACAAATTTCTAACAAAATTGCCCCTATTTTAATTGTTGGAAAATGTTTACCGGCGAGCTAAAGTCCTCAATAGAGATTAACTTGATCACTTCGGGTCCTTATTTGACACAAAATTCACTTCGGGTTCTTATTTGAAACAATGGGTCCATTTCGGGTCCTTATATGACACAAAGTTTACTTTAGGTCCTTATTTGAGAAAATATATTCACTTCGGATCCTTATTTGGAATTTTCCCTAGTATTTTTTGTAGTGAACCCTAATCTCAAACATCATAAGGTGCCCTTTTCATGTGACAACTCATAGCAATATCAGGCATCATGTTTCTTTTAGCCTAATCGAGTAATTTAGATCAACATCGTGATGATAGATCAAACACAATGAGCAATGTGTAAAACAAGATTCAGTACTCCAATGGAGACCTTCATTTCATGACAAACATTCTCTAAACCTTTTAATATCTAACTCGACGATTACATATTAAATTCACCCCTGGGGTTGGAGAGTTTGGAAACCAAAGCAAATCTGGTGAATTTGCTAAGGCTAGCGTTTGCGAAGAAGCCTAATATAATGGAGTTCTAGAGCATGATAGAGAAAAATAATACTCAAGTGTATGAATAGTTTGTTGTAGGCAAGCACTTCCCATTAGGTCACCCATCTTGCTAATGGCATACATGTAATTACATGTTAAAGTAGATAATAGAGCTTTTACTACTACTAATGGTATACATGTAAATTTTCTATATCCTAGACTCCTCTTTTATCTTGAGGCAATATCTTTTATTGTTGTAAATTTGAAGTTTGTAACGCTAAAGTAACAATGATACTGATAGTGGAGCGATTGCCTAGTGCAGCATGTGGTTTTTTTTTTTTTTTTTTTTCTGATTTTAGAATCTCACTTGTTTTCTTTCTTTGTTTTTACTCTTCAAAGATTCACATTTCTAACAACTAATATTAGAGCCTGGTTTTGGCGAAATATTGGGAAAGAATATGGATGAAGTGTTTTAGAAAAAGAAATGAATTGACTATACAGAGATATTCTCTCCAATTGTTAATTTGACTATTATTAGACTAGTATTGAGTATTATTCTTACCAAGAATTTAATCTAAAGTAGTTAGATGTTAAGACTGCATACCTCCATGGTAATTGAGAGGAGGACATGTACAATGAGAAGGTTTTCAGGTTCCTGGAAAAGAAAATTATATCTGAAAATTGAAAAAAAGTCCGCATGGCTTAAAATAGATTCTTAGATAGTGGTACAAGAAATTTGACTCATTTATGTGTGGTAATAGGTTTATTAGAAGTGAAATGGATCAATATTGTTACTTTAAGAATGTTGATGATTGCTATAGTATGTGGGTGTTATCTAGCACAAAGGAGATTAACATATTGAAGCAATAAGATGAAGGTTTGGAACTTAGAGTGCAAAATCTAGAAGTACTCCTCTAGAAAGTCACTTGAAGCTCTCAAAGAAATAGCCACAAAAGACAAATAAAGAGTGGGAGCATATGGCTAAGGTGCCTTATGTCTAAACTATTGGCAGTTTAATGTACTATGATATGTATCATACCAAACATAGCTCACACAATGAGAGTTGTGAGCAAATACTTGGCCAATCTTGGCTGATCCAAGATTAAAGCATTAAAAGGCTATGAAATGGCCATTAAGATAGCTGAGAGGTGTCACTCATCTTGCTAATGGCATAGATGTAATTTTCATGTTAAAACAAATAATAGAGCTTTTAACGCTACCAGGCAATATCTTTTATAATTGTAACATTGAAGCTTGTAACACTAGAGCTTGTAATGCTAATACTGATACCAATAGTGAAGAGATTGTCTAGTGGGACACTGTAGTTTTTCTCTTTCTAATTTTGGAAAGGGTTTTCCACATAAATATTCTCACTTATTTTCTTCTCTATTTTTTCTCTTCAAAGAATTGCATTCCTAACATTAGCCAATATGCTAATCACTACTATATGTTGGTTGGTCAAGCCAAATATTTTTTAAGGGCTTTTTTTTGTCTTTTCTATTAGTTTTGCATTTAGGTTAAAAGTTTCACCTTTATATCAGCGATATTTATATGCTAACCGTCAAGATGCTTAAAATGAAAATAGAGAGGAAAGAAAACGAGAGAAGAAAGAAAGTGAGTTTTTTTTTTTTTTTAAAGTATTATCAATCTCTTTGTACTCTAATCTTGAGAAAATGTCATCATTGTATTTTAACTTTCTTCAAAGTCTAGTGGATTCACAAAGTGTCTCTACAAGGAAACATAGCCTAGGTTTGGGTGTACTTCAACAACAAATTTTCTAGCGTATTCTTTCGATTTGGCCCTTTATTATCTTATTCTGCCTAGTGAATTGTTTGTGAGTGTTATTTTCTTGAAATCGACTTGCGATTCCTTAACAACTGATATTAGAGCCTGGGTTGCTAATTGAGAACATCAATGTTTTTTCGATGACATTTGATTGAAAGCAAGCGATATGGAAGAGGAGAAAATTAGAATTGATAAATTCGATGGACATGATTTTGGATGGTGGATACTCCAAATTGAGCACTATTTTTATCAAAAATATCTCTACGAAGTGATTGAGGGCTGGAAACCTGAAATTGCAAAAGTGGATTTGATAGTAGAATCCGAATGGAAAATTTTGATCAAAAGGCATTAGGTGAGATTCATTTAGGGTTGACAAAAAAGACTAGGTACTACTTCGCGAAAGTAAAAACTCCAAAAGAAGCCATGGATATTCTAACGAATATATATGCGAAGCCGTCCACATCAAATCGGATATTTTTATTGAAGAAATTGGTTAATATGAAGTTATCTGACGGAGGTTCAATGGTAGAGCATATTAATAGTTTCACACAAGTCACAGGTCAGTTGGAATCCACATGTATAAATCTAGATATGAAGGTTCAAGCTTTATTATTTTTATGGTCCCTTCCGAATAACTATAATACCACAATGTAAAGAATTTCAAGCACTATGAAGGATGATTTGACTTTGGATGATGTTGTGAGCAGGATCATGGATGAAGAGATGCAAAAGAAAGTCTTGGGTGGAGATCATTTTTCTGCATCTATATCCTCAACAATACTAGCAGTAGAGAATCGTGGGATAAGTAAAAGCAAAATAATATTCAGTGGGTGTGGCGGGTCACAATTAAGGGAAAAGAGATAGGTTGCAAAAGATGAGTATTGATTTTGTCATTAGGCTGAACACCGAATATCTCAATGTGAAGCCTTCAAAAAGAAGCAGTAGGATGATAATCAAAAAGTTAATGTGATTAGCGATGAACCTTTACTAGAAGACTTGTCATTGTCTGCAGTGTTTGATTTGACAATAGATAAGTGGCTTATTGACTCAGATACTTATTTCCAATGCACCTCGTAAAGAGACATATTTGCTTATTATGTTAGTGGAGATTTCGGGCCAGTGGTTATAGGAAATGGTCGGGAAATGGCCACATGTAACATCCTCATTTTGGAGGTTATCGTTGTGATGTCCTAGGCTTGACGTCGTAATGTTTCTTTTATCAAATTAATATGCACATGAGGAAATGTATACAATAAACTCCCAGACAAAATAACAACTGAAAATCAAGGAAACATAACAAGCAAAGCACCCTATGTCTATCTTAAACATTACATCGGCATATCTTACAAGCCCTTTTTCCATAGGCTGTTCCACTTCTACTTCCACAACATATTTCTTTCTCGAAAGGACCTGGGTAACCTCAGCGCCTCTAGCAGGGCTATCCTTCCAAAATTGACATGTGACTTCCATGCTTACAATTTTGAAAGATAAAAAAGCGAGTCGAGTACTCAATAAGTAAAATTCACAATTCTCTACTAGAAATATATCTCATCATTAATGTGTAGCAAATACAGCACTCGCAAATGGTGTCGATGGTAGATCAATAGCAAGTTCAATGTCATGCCTCAACTAAATGCATTACTTCAATGCAAGCTTGCCTTCGGCTTATCATATAAGCTAACCTACCAAACAAATTACCTTCAACTTACTAAACAAGTTATCTTACCAAGTAAACTTATTAAACAACACACAACAACATACATAAAAGGTTGATTAACTGTCTCAACGGTTCTTCCTATACTTTCAAGAGCTTCTAGCTTCAAGCTAGACATCTGACCTCAAGCAAGACATCTCATACTTTCATAGGCTTCCTTCCTCAACCAAGGCATCATGTTCTCATGAACAAGATAATGCAATGCGTTATTTGGGGTAAAGGCATGCTCTTGGACTATCCCTCACCCCAAGTTGATATTGTCCTTTTCGGGACGTGCTCTTGGACCATCCCCCTAAAGGATTTGTCTTGGCATAGCCAAGGCGCATTTATGGCGTTTTATCTTTCATTTATGTGACCACATGTTGTATACCCCCACAAGCCGGTTTCTTACCTTTCCTCTTGGCCAACACACACAAGGCTGAGGACGTGCTCTTTCAAGTGTGTATATGTGTGCGTGCCACACTCTCAATATCATGCAGTATATCATGCCGGGCACGATTCTTGACTTGTGACTTGAACCAAATGCCTAGGCTGATCTATGCACCAAACAAGACTTAGAATTGGCACGTCTTAATGGCACACCAAGAACTTATAGGCTTGGGTTGACTCCGTACCCAACGAGATTAGGAACCGACATGCCTCAATGCCGATCCAAAGTCTCACAGCCTTGGGCGATCCCCATACTGAACAAGACTTGGGTTTGACAAGTCTCAATGCCAATCCAAGGTCTCATGGGCTTAGACCATCACGACTTAACATTTATTCTAAGCCAAGCCAACCCCGACTTTGTCCCAAGGCATGAACACACTCAAAGCACACATTTAAAGTGCAAGTATGAGCAAACCATACAAAGAACCTTATCTCATACACACGGTTTATATAGGTGAGTACCTATTTAAACTCAATGATGTAGCTTATCGCCCTAGAGGAGAGTTAGGAATATCACTTATCTTTGATGAACCTCGAAAGAATAAAGAGAGGCGATTTGGTGAGGGCGGCGTGCGTGAGGCCGAGAGAGAGAAAATGGGTGTGCAAAGCACAAGAGAGAGAATAGAGCTCAAGGGCGAGAATGAATGGGGTGGTTCTCCTATTTATAGGCTCAAATCTTATTATTACATTTTCAAGTGGTCTAATGAACATCCTTGGAGTGGCAAGCCTAGAATGAGGAGATGGCCAATCAATTTTGGAAGAGGTGGCACGTCTAACGCCCTAGGAAAACACTTGTCATTTTCTTATTGGACTTCCTATTACATGCAATCATGACTTAGCCTACTTATTCTCCAAGAAGAATCTAAGTGTAATGATGATCAAATTTCTCTAGGGACACCTACCTAGTGACTAAGTTTCTTGCATTTAATGCTTGATTTTGTGTAATCATTACATTTAGATATTCATCACATGGCCTAATCAAAACTTGCTCTCCAAGTTTTTAGCACACTAGAATCTTCCATGGGACACTTAAGCATGAATCACTGACATCTTCTTCAAGGAAAATCTTTTGGCCATCATTACATAATCTTCATTTGGCCACCTAATGAAAGGAAGGTTCTAGAATCCATGAAATGTCCCTCTCATTTAATGCTTAAGTATTCTAGAACCTTCTATTTTGTTCTCTTCCATGGAACATAGCAAACATGGAAATGAGGCCATTGGAAGTGCTAACAAGGTTGAGTGATGGCTCTTTATATTCATCCACGATCGATCATTACAACCAAATTGAGGTTCGGGTCGAATCACCATCAAACGAGGCTAATTCGTGGACAAATTCTCCTCGCATGGCTTGGTTAGTGGCCCACCTTGTGGGCTCAGTGGCCAGCACTTTAGTCAACACTGGCGAGCAAACTGGCTTCGTGATTGGCCCCGTGCCCGATCATAAGGCCAGGCACGGGGCTTGGCACACAACCAAGCTCTTGGCCTAGTCCATGGTCCTTGTCGCTCGGTCCAAGACCTAGTTCAGGGCCAGTCCATGGCCTAGCACAAGGCCTAGTTTATGGTTCGACACTTGACCTAGCGGTAGGGTCGCCAAGCCAATCCAAAACCTATCCGTGACTAGTCCATACTCCGTCACAAAAGGCCTATGGTCAGTTCATGATTGGTCCATGGCCAAGCATACTTGATCCGTGGTCGACTCTTAATTATCATGTGGTTGTGTGGGACCAGTCAGTCCGTAACCAATGCACAGTCGCACTGGATTGACTCATAGTTCGTCCACGGCCGATACATGACCGAGAAAAATTACCAGTGACCAAAACATGACTACTCTGGCTCAATCCATGATCATTTATCAATACGCGGTGGAACGTGACTATCCCACAACCAACCCATATGGTCGAGTAGCCGTTCCATGTTTGAATAACTTAAGTCAACTTACATGGTCAATATATTGGTTCACGGCCGATAAGTCCATGATCAATTTTTCAATTGAACCATGGCTAATACCTTGGTCACCCTTCAAATCAGGCTGATCGATCTAGGGTTGATCCTCAGAACAATTCATGGCCAATCCTCACCATCGACACATCAAATTCATAGACAATCTATGATCCTTGTGGCTGGGTCCAAGACCTAGTTCAAAGCTGTCCATGGCCTAGCACAAGGTCTAGTTCATGATTCGGCACCTAACCTAGTAGTAAGGTCACCAAGCCAATCCAAAACCTATCCATGACTAGTCTGTGATCTATCATAAAGGGCCCATGGCCAGTTCACGACTAGTCTATAGCCAAACATAGTTGGTCCATGGTTAACTCTTGATTATCATGTGGTTGCATGGGATCGGTCAATCCGTGACCGACACACAATCACACTAGATTGACTCATAGTCATCCATGGCCGGTACATAACTGAATGGAATCACGAACGACCGAACATGATCGCTCTGCCTCAATCTATGATCATCCATCAATCCACGATGGTACATGACCATCCCACGACCAACCCATATGGTCGAGTAGCCGCTCCATGGCTGAATAACTCGAATATATTTACATTGTTAGTGGATTGGTTCATGGCCAATTCCCTGATCAGTCCATGATCAATTTTTCGATCAAACCATGGCTAATCCCTTGGTCACCCTTCCGATCAAGCCGATCGATCTAGGACCGATCCTTAGAACAATTCATGGCCGATCTTCACCATTGGCATGCAAAATTCATAGCCAATCCTTATGGGGTCAGAAATCGTGGATGTTACACCACATGTGTTCGATTGTTGGAAAAGAAACTGTGACTATCAACATCTCAAGTGGAGGATGTTAAGTTTTGCGTGAAACCAAGCATATTCCAGAACTAAAGAAAAATTTGATCTCAACTAGTAAGCTTGACTAAGAATGTTTGGTAATAACCTTTAGATGCGGAGAGTGGAAAATAACCTTAATAGCAAGAGTAGTAGCAAAGAAAAAGCATACAAGTACACTTTATCATCTCCAATGAGACAATATTAGTGATATAGTTGTAACTACAGTGGCTACAGGTAGTTTGTCTACTCTTTGGCATTATCCTTTAAGACATCTTGGTGAAAAGGATTTAAAACAATTACACTCAAGAAAGTTGCTTCTAGGTCTGCAGAAAGTTAAGCTAGATTTTTGTGAGAATTGCATTTATGGAAAACAAAAAATGGTTAGTTTTCAATTGAATGAATGATATAATAAAAGCCAAAAGTTAGAGTTGGTTCATACTAATGTATGGGGATTAGCTCAGGAACTCTCTTATGGTGATAAGAGATATTTAGGATGTTCAAAAAGTGGAAGACCATGATAGAAAAAGGGACAGATTATTAGAGTAAAGCTTTGAAGTCTGACAATTATGGGGAATACATGAGCAAGGATTTGCAGAATACTTGAACCGGAAAGGCATACATGGGTTGAAGACTGATCCTAGAACTTTTCAACAAAACAGTGTAGCTAAGGGGATGAACAAAACTACTTTAAAATGTGTGAGATGCATGAGGCTACACGCAAGTCTCCCACTATACTTATGGCTGCTACAATTGATGCAACTATTTATCTTATCAATAGAAATCCATCTAATGCATTGGATGGATAAATATTGCAAAAGTAGTGGTCTAGTAAAAATGTTAATTATTCACATATAAAAATTTTGGGTTGTATGACATATGCTCTTATTGACAGGAATGATAGGAAGAAGCTTAATGCTAAGTCTTAGCAGTATGTCTTTATTGGAGATAGTGGCGATGAGTATGGCTATAGGGTTTAGAATTATGAGAATAACAAAGTCATCCGCAATCGAAATGTGGTATTCCATGAAGAAAAGATGTGCAAGTATCGTCAAATAGAGTATGAGAAGGCAGTAGAACCAAAATATGTTGAGCTGAACATAATGCCCGTGAAGATAGTTCTAGTATATCATAGTGCACCTAAAGGAGAGGTTCAAGATGAGCCTATTATCTGTGAGAATGTAGGTCAAAAGGAACGCAATGATTTGGAACAAACTAACGACCCTAAAGTACCTATCTTGAAGAGGTCTACACGTGTGAGAAAGCCAAAAGTAATTTTTGAGCCATGTCTCATATAGAGATTCGAGAGAACTAGAGACTTGTAATGAGGTAAAGAAAGACACATCTCACATGCAATAGGAGCCTGCTATGGAAGACAAGATAGGCTCGTTACTTTAGAACAAAACTTGGGAGTTGCCCAAGTTGCTCACAGGTAATAAAGCTTTGATAAATAAGTGGGTGTACGTGGTTAAAAATGAAGCAAATGGTAGTATCAGATATAATGCGAACTTGTGGTCAAAGGCTTTTCTAAAAAGAAATGATAAACTACTCCAAGATATTTTCACTAGTAATGAAAATGACATTAATCAGAGTTCTACTGAGTATAATTGTAGTAGAGGATCTTCATCTCAAGTAGTTAGACGTGGAAATGGCATCTTTACATGGTGACCTAGATGAAGGCACAACCTAAAGGTTTTGAAGTCAAAGGTAGGGAGCACATGGTATACCGCTTGAAGAAAAGTTTGTATAGCTTTAAACTAGCTCTGCGACAATGGTACTTAAAGTTTGATGGTTTCATGGAAGACAACATATTTGCACATTTCAAGGCTGATAATTGTGTCTATTTTCGCAAGTATGACGATGGTGATATTGTGTATCTTTCTTTATATGTGCATGACATGCAAGTGGCTAGCTCTAATATGAAGAGAATCACAAAAGTGAAGAAAATGTTAGCATCGCAATTTGCTATGAAGACTTGGGAGAGGCCAAGAATATCTTAGGCATGAAAATTATCAAAGACAAGAAAAATAAGAAATTATGACTATTGCAAGAAGACAGTATGAATAAGGTGTTAAAGAGATTTAACATCAACAAGGCAAAACTAGTTGCAACTCTTCTAGTGAGTCACTTCAAACTTTCCAAGTATATATGTCCAACAACTTAGGGCTTTGAAAGATGAGATGGTCATAGTTCCATATGCAATAATAGTGGGGAGTTTGATGTATGCCATAGTAAGCACGAGACTAGACATTGCACAAGTAGTAGGAGCTGTAAATCGATATATGCAGAACCTGAGTAAAGAGCATTAGAATGCAATAATATGGATATTGAGATATCTAATAGATATATCAAATTACTCTCTTTGTTATGGTGGTACATATCTAGAGTTACAAGGTTATGTGGATGTGAATCACTCGAGTGATCGAGATAGTGGTAAGAGTACTACCAGATATGTCTTTATAGTTGCAAGTACATCAATGAGGTGGATATCTCAACTACAAAATATATTGGCTCTATCGACGACAGAAGTGGAGTACATGACAATCATGGAAACCTCCAAGGAAATCATGTGGTTACAAGATTATATGGAAGAGCCATATCGAAAGCAGCCAGTGAACACATGTGGAGTGATAATCAAAGTGCAATGCACTTAGCAAGGAATGCAACTTATCACTCAATGACTAAACATATCAAGAAACATTATCATTTCATCATATCAACATTGAAAGACAATGAGTGAAAGTTATAAAAGATTGATGGCTCGAGAATCCAGCTAACATATTTACCAAGGTAGTAGATAGAGAAAAACATATTTTCTAGTTTGATGTATGCCATGGTAAGCAAGAGTATAGACATTGTACAAGCAATAGGAGTTTTTTTTTTTTTTTGGTGAAGGGTAATAATATATAGAGCTTTAACCAATTACAAGAAGGAACAGGCACCACAAAACTTGCACTCAAGAAGACACAGGCGTCTACTCGAGTGAAGTACAAGCAATAGGAGTTGCAAGTCAATATATGCAAAAACCAAGCAGAGAGCATTATAATGCATAAAATGGATATTGAGATATCTATTAGGCACATCAAATTAGTCTTTTTGTTATGATGGTACATCTCTAGAGTTATAGGGTTATGTATATGCGAAATACTCGGTGATCGAAATAGTGATAAGAGTATCATTGGGTATGTCTTTATAGTTGTAGGTACAACAATATGGTAGGTGTCTCAACTACAACAAATAGTGGCTCTATTGACGATAGAAGCAAAGTATGTGGCGATCATGGAAGCATCCAAGGAAATCGTGTGGTTACAAGATTACATAGAGGAGTTACATCAAAAGCCACCCGTAAGCACACTATGGAGTGATAGTCAAAGTACAGTGCACTTAACAAAGAATGTAACTTATCACTCACAGCCTATATATATCAAGAAGCATTTCATCAAGTCAGCATTGAAAGATAATGAGTTAAAGTTACGAAAGATTGATAGCTCAAGAATCTAACTGACATATTTACCAAGGTAGTAGATAGAGAAAAACATATTTTTATGTACTACTTCCATTAGTATTACTTCATGTTGATTGATCACAAGTATCGCAGAGGCACAAATTTCAATTACTAGCTTTCGAAGAAGATGGATGCAAAATTGCTTGGTGCATCAGGTGTATTTATTTTCAAGTGGGAGATTGTTGGCGGATTAAACCAAATATTTTTAAGGGCTTTTTTGTCTTTTCGATTAGTTTTGCTTTTAGTTGAAAGCAACATTTATATCAGCGATAGTTAGACACTAGTTGTCAAGATGCTGTAAAATAAAATAGAAAGGAAAAAAAAAAACAAAGAGAGAAGAAAAAAGTGAGTTTTTTTCTTTGTGAGTATTTTCAATCTCTTTATATCTTGATATTAAGAGATTATCATCGTTGTATTCTAACTTTCTTCAAAGTCTAGTGGGTTCACAGATTGCTTCTGCGCGGAGACATTGCCCAGGTTTAGGTGAACTTCAATAACAATGTCCCGTTGTGTTGTTTCAATTATTTTCCTTATTACTATATTCTGTGTGGTTAAATTGTTTGCAAGCATTATTTTTCTGAATTTGGATATGCAATTTCTTAACACTATACGCATCCTTACTAATAATAGATACAACACTTATGCAGCATGGACATCTCGGGACATGCAGTAAAGGGACGTTGCTTTCTTCACTTAACTGTTTTAGATATACTAATTGAAGTTGGGATACCTACACGATATTTAACTTGACGACTAATGGCGATCACAAGCCATCTGAATTATTAAGGGCCATACCATATAGAAATGGAAACCGAAGTTTTCCAGGACATCAAAAGTGGGCATGATGGCCCAAACGGCGTGCAGTGAAGAGATGCCGAGCCATCACCCAAAAACACAGCATACCTCCATCTTCCGAAGATCAACCATGGAATGCACACTCCACCTGCCATCTATTGTAAAGAACAGGATTGTGTAACAGACTGATTATTCAGCTCCAACTTCGCAAGAAATATTAAACAGCAATGAAGGACAATCTCAGAGCAGCGCTGTGTAGCACAGATGTGATTTTTTTTTTTTTTTGGTGAATCAGATGTGATTCTTTTAGAAGATACACCCACGTGGACACGAACCAATAAGATGAGCATTGAAGGCGTGGTTACTACAATAACAAACAAAATGTGGACATCACATGCCATTCCAAAAATTTATCGACGCACGAAAGGATGACAGTAAAATCATCTTTGAAAAGGTGATTACGCACAACACTTCCAACAAATTTCAGTGTCCCAGTGAAGTTCAGGTAAAGTATCTACAATCCCCATCAGGAGCAAGGTATACAAAAGAAAGTGATATTGCGAAAAGTGTACGTTAAAAAGACAGAGATAGGGACGCATTCAGATTAGAACAGGATCAAGTGGACTATCCCTCGCCAATGCATAAATGATAACATATTGCAAAAGTAACCAAGCGACTAAAAACCAGACAACCTAAGAGAAACATTTCTTGTGACATACTCAAACGCATGATTTTCCCATTACTAAAGGCTACGTGACATGAATTAACGCTAATGATAAAAGTTTTGCGAAGAAAGACTACATAATAAATTACTCCTCAGACTAAGAGTTGCCTCATGGATAAGGGATGATATTCCTATTTAACCATCCTTTTGAAAGGTAAAAGAATCAACTATAGGGCCCCCAGGGGGTGGAAACAATGTACAAAAAGAGCTCAAAAAACTAAAGCCCTATACAGAACAGCACCAAAAGGGAGCTCAACTGCAGGATAGGTCATGAACAACAGGACCCAAGGCATTTACATCCATGGGAGTTGGTAAGGACCAACAACACATTGTCAATCTGAAGATTCAATATCGAATGTATAGATGGGAAACCAGATTCTGTGGTAGTTGTACATTCATGAAGTGGTACCAGGTTTCAACATTTTCAAATCTCACGTCATGAAGGTACAGAACAAACCGTCCGAAACTCTTATTTAAAAAGCTTGTGAGCGTCTGTGTGAATGGGGAAGATAATGAACCTGCTCCTACTGACAGCAGGTTAAACAATGCTCAAACATAAAGTCGTTGTCCGACCAATCACCCGATTTCAATTACGCCAGATGGGGAGCAAAGAGACGCTAGTTTTGCCCATTCGCTTCGACTGTGGCCAAAAAACATCGTCGTCGAAGGAAACCGCCTAGTTGCTCCCCATGCAAACGCAACGAACAGCGACTCCCATTAGTTTTTACCATATTTTCCAGCATCTTCATAACCCAACCATGACTATTACAAACAAAATGATTAGATTGTTGCATTCGAAGGTTTGTCGTTTCTTGAAGAAGCAAAAATCAGATACGAGTGACCATGCGGCTGAGAATACTACCACTTCAAGGCCATCATTGCGGCAGGTAATGAACTTGTGTATTTTACATTAAAATCCCGACAATTGATTATCTTAAATTCGATTATCTCGCTTACGGAAAACACATTCTTTCTATTTCCCTCAGTATGATCCCAAATTTCTGTGTCCTATGTTTGATAAAGGTATGGGGTTGTTCACTGATGCCTACGATCTCTTCTGTATCCCCCCGATCATTAGACTGATCGGGCACATGTACTACAAATCCCCTCACAACCAAATCCCACATTCTGTCCAATTACCTTTGCTGACCATCAAATTACCTAGCGTTTTTCAGGTGATCGCAGCACGACAACTCTCCACGTGTCACATTGTAAAAGATTCGTCTCTTTTCAATTTTTCTTAGTACTCATAACACTCGAACATCACTCTTTTAACTCTGTTTAGGTTCTTACTCGGGGTAGGGATCGGAGGAGATTACCCGCTCTCGGCGACGATCATGTTGGAGTATGCTACCAAGAGGACACGTGGCGCATTCATAGCGGCCGTCTTCTCAATGCAAGAATTTGGGATTCTGGCGAGCTCGGTTATGACAATGGTCGTGTGCAAGATACATCGCCGAATTTACCCTTCGTCACCGGAAGATCCGACGCCGAAGGAAGCTGATACCGCCTGGAGGTTAATACTGATGTCGGGTGCTATTCTTTGACAAAAACTGAAGAAGAAGAGAAGAAACGTGGGAATTTTCTGTGTATTCTCATTCATTGTATTGTAATGTACAAAAGGAGGTCATTATATAATACAAATGACTAGTAATAAAAAAAGAATGATTATATCTTTCTAATCTATAAATATCGGATCTAATCCTAAATTGGCAAAAATAAAACTTCGGTATCTCTTGAGATATTGTCCCAAATCATATCTTTCAACACTCCCCCTCAAGCTGGTGGCTTGTATATGTCCAAGACGCCCAGCTTGCTTAGAAGATATGAATGTTGTCTCTGACACAAAGGCTTGGTAAAGATATCCGCAGGTTGTTCTGTGGTTCTGATTCATCTTGCTTCAATTATTCCTTTTTGAATTTTCTCTCGAGTAAAGTGGCAGTCGACTTCTATGTGCTTCGTTCTCTCATGCAGCACAGGATTTGCGGCAAGTTTAAGTGTAGAGTCATTATCACAAAATAATAAAGTCGGTCCTCTAACCTTTACTCCAAGATCCAGAAGCAATCCTCGTAACCAGACAATCTCACGAACTGCCTTAGCCATAGACCGATACTCAGCTTCTGCCGATGACAAGGATACAGTGGTTTGTTTCTTTGTCTTCCATGAGAGCAATGATTCCCCAAGTTTGATGCAAAAGCCAGTGATAGATCTTCGACTCATAGGGCAAGTTGCATAATCCGCATCATAGTAGGCTGTCATTTCCATATTGCAATTGCGTGATAGGAGAATTCCTAGTCCCGGACATTTCTTCAAATACTTCACCACTTTCAAAGCAGCATTCATATGAGACTGCTTTGGACTATGCATGAACTGACTGAGTGTCTGAACAGCATAACAGATGTCAGGCCTTGTCATAGTCAAATAGATGAGTTTCCCAACTAGTCTCTGATAGCTTGATGGATCCTTTAGCAATAGATCATCTTCTGTAGATTGAAGACCCGCATCATAATCTACAGTTGTTAGCTTGACATTTTGCTCAATAGGGATGACTGCTGGTTTGCACCCTGACAATCCTGCTTCTAATATAATTTCCAGTACATATTTTCGTTGGCTAAGAGAGATACCTTGTTCTGAACGGGCTATCTCAATACCAAGAAAATACTTCGGTGACCCCAAGTCTTTGATATGAAAGGTGGAGTGAAGATTTTCTTTAAAATTCTTCACAGCGAGTTCATCATTGCCCATTATAAGTATGTCATCAACATATATCATCAAGTAGACAGATGACGTACATTTTGTCCAAGAGAAAAGAGCATAATCATGCTTGGACTGTTTGAATCCTACAGCTGTGAGGGCACTGGTGAACTTGGCATACCATTGCTGTGAAGCCTGTTTGAGGCCATAAAGGGATTTACGGAGACGGCATACCCTGGACTCCCCCTGTCTCTGTAAACCCGATGGAAGGTCCATATAAATCTCTTCATCTAAATCTCCATGGAGAAATGCATTATGAACATCCATTTGGTGTAATGACCAATCACAGAATGCAGCAATGGATAAGAAAGTGCGGACTGTGACATCCTTTGCTACTGGAGAAAAAGTTTCGTGATAGTCAAATCCTTCCCTCTGTGTGAAGCCTTTGGCCACTAATCGAGCCTTATATCTTTCAATAGAGCCGTCTGCCCTATATTTGATCTTGTACACCCATTTGCAACCAATCGGCTTGCGATGAGGTGGTAATGGTACAACATCCCATGTACGATTTTCCATCAAGGCATGTAATTCCTTCTCCATAGCCTTTTGCCAACGTGGGTCTTTTACGGCTTCAGTGTAATGAGATGGCTCTTGCTCCTCAGATACTCGACTAATACAGCATATATGATCGGGCGACAATCTATGGAAGGAGACATAGGAGGAAATTGGATAATATGTACCTGATGAATTTGAGGCACGCAGATGTAATCTTTTGTCCATGTAGGTGGACGAGTAATGCGGCCAGATCGTCTTGGTATCTGCGACAATGAAATGGAAGATATCTCCTCATTTATGGGCATTTCTTCATAATCAACAGGTGCCGGAGACGTCATATTTGTAGAAGAATCCGATTCGTCTGTATTTTCCATAGAAGAATGCATATTTGTATCGTTCATAGAAATCCCCTTCGAAATTGGTGATGGTGTTGTAACCTCTAGATGACGTTCTGGATATCTCACTATATATGACTGATCAGAAGATGAGTCTTCATCCGATAAAGGACGATGGAAATCTATAGCTTTGTCTGGATTCTCAGAGAATGATGATGGTTCATCTCGAAAAGGGAATATCTTTTCATGAAAAATGACGTCCCTGCTTATAAAGAAATTTCCAGTAGATGGATCAAGGACTCTATATCCCTTTTGTAGACTCGGATACCCCATGAATATGCACCTACGAGCTCGAGGACTCATCTTGTCTCTAGGTCCCACCGTTGTTACATAACATAAACAACCGAAAATCCTTAGGTGACGAATATCTAGTTTTCTTCCATAAAGCATTTCAAATGGAGTATTTTTACTAAGAACACGGCTCGGCATACGATTAATCAAATAAGCAGCCGTGATAACACAATCTCCCCAAAATTCTTCAGGAATGGAGCCTTGAAATTTAAGAGCACGTGACACTTCTAATGATGGCGATGCTTACGCTCAACAATGCCATTTTGCTGTGGAGTGTACACACACAAGCTTTCATGCAATATTCCATTTGAAGAAAGAAAGCTTGTGCATTCCTCACTAAAGAATTCCTTTCCATTATCAGTACGGATCCGCTGAATAGATTTCCCAAATTGATTTTTGGATAAAGAAAAAAATGTTTTCAGATAATGGAAAACTTGGCTTTTCGATTGCATGAGAAATACCCAAGTGGCTCTTGAAAAATCATCAACAATTGTGAGGAAAAAACGAGATCCATCACGATGTTGTGTGTGGTAAGGGCCCCAAATGTCGCCATGAATTAGGGAGAAAGGATGTTTCGCACGAGAAGAACTGTTTGGAAAAGGTGCACGAGTTTGTTTTGCCAAGGGACAAATGGTACATTAAGGATAGGGAAAGAATGCACTATGACCCAATCTTTGATGAACAAGAAAATTTTTATCATTGGTAGCAGAATTACACAATGATTGATTATTTAATTCAATACATGAAAAATTGGAATTGCTGGGAAAATTCATCCAAAAATATAGCCCTTGCGAAATGCTACCCAAGCCCATCGGTTTGCCAGTCGAAAGGGCCTGAAATAAGCAACTATTAGAATTAAATAGGACTCGGCATGAATTTTCTTCACAAACTCGAGAGACAGATATGAGATTGAAATGGAAATCTGGAACGTAGAGTACGTTCTTGAGTGTGATCAATGGACTAAGATTCACTGTGCCAGTCATCATGACAAGTGTGGTATTTCCATTTGGAAGCTGTACTGAAGCTGGTATTTGTAATTTTTGAGTTTTTGAAAAAAAAAATTATCACAGGCAATGTGGTCACTAGCTCCTGAATCAATTATCCATCTATCCGTGGGAATTGAATTTGTTAAGCAGTATGAAGTACCTGTGAAACTCCCAGCCTTGTCAGATGTATCTAATTTTCTGAGGGCCCTCATAAACTCTTGGTATTGTTCATAGCTAATTGGCTGACCAGAACTATCAGCATGTTGACCTGTAACCTGAAAAGCTGTTGAAAAATCCCTTTTTTCTTTTTTCTTCGGGCTTTCCATGCAATTTCCAACAGTTATCAATTGTATGATGTGGCCGCTTGCAATAGTCACAATATAATTTACCTTTGCCCTTGAAATTTCCCTTTGATGTCGTGGCTCCGATTGATGATTTAAAAACGGGGGCCATCATCATTCCATGTGGACCGTCGGATAAAGGACTATTCTGTGGGCCGTCCGATCCTGTTAAGGGCGAGAAGGCTTGTGGGCCGTCAGATCCAGCTGAGAAGGGGTTGTGCAAGCCGTCCGATGCAGTTGGTGGATATGTCCCTCTTGGGTCGTCGGATCGCACGAATGAATCTGGACCGTCCATCCCCCTCTTAAAGTTTCGGGGGTCTTCAGTAGAAAACCCAGAAAACCCTAATTCGTTTCTTCGGTCTCCTTGCCCCCTTTTTGCGGCTCCTCTCTGAGATGGGTTCCTGTGAGCAGCCAGCGCCATTCCGCTACCGGTTTTGAGGTCAGAAACAGCAAGGCGTTGGCTCTCCTCCTGCACAGCAAGCTGATAGATCCTACCGAGCGTCGGCATCGGCTCCATGGTAAGTATTTGTGATCTAAACGAGAGGTATGACTCGTTTAAAATCAGGAGGAATATGGTAATCTTCTCTCTTTCTCGGATCGCTTGGTATTGTCGCAAAGTCGAGTCGGGTCCCTCCAATTTCTCCTCCACCGCTTCTAATTCGTTCCATAAGGCCGCGAGTTTGTTGTAAATCGCTGCTACACTTAGGTTTCCCTGTTTTAGATTTGAAAGTTGCTGGGTTAGCGAAAAAATTCTCACTGGATCTAATTTTCCATACATTTCCTTTATATTTTCCCACATCCGTTTCGAATCCTCCGTCGGTGGTAATTCGGCCGCGACTTCGGGGGTGATGCAGTTTCCGATCCACGTTCGGACAAGCTGGTTGCATTTCCTCCATAGTCGTGCCTGCCGCTCATCGGATGGAATTGGAACAGTCCCGTCAATAAATCCCTCTTTGTCTTTTGTCACCAACGCTCACCGGAACTCCCGTGCCCAGCTTGAGTAGTTGTCGGTGCCGGACAATTGCTGAGTAATGAGTCGCAACTCCAGTCCGTCGGCCGTTGTGGTATAAAGTGGGTCACCAGGTTCTGGGCGTCCGCTGGCGGCGACATACGGATACGGGAGAAATCCGGGTTGAGGAACCGGGTAGGGATTCGACCCCGAACCCGGATTACCCGATTCAGACACACGACCCGCATAAAACATACCCGGCCCGGTGGATGAGCCTGCCCCGGGAACGGTTGGTGAGCCTCCATCGGATTGGGCCTGCACTTTGTGGCCTTGATTCATTTGTGTTTGTCCATAAAACCACGGGCCAGGCGCCATCTGGACAGGCAGCCACTAGATGGACTGCCCCACGATGGGTTGTCCCTGGTTGAGCTGGGCTTGAGTCCTCTATTCTTGAGATGCAATTCCAGCAGACAGATCCGAGACATCAGCTTCTTGCCGTATGACAGATTCCTCTGGTGTTCTTTCCTCTAGCGTCGACGAAGGATCTCTAGGCATGGTGTTGGTAAGTGTAAAGGGTAAGGAAAATGTTTGGGTTTTTTTTATTTAAATCAGACACTGATTCCTACACCGGAGTGCTAACCTTGTTTTGCAGGTTAGAGTTCCTGCGGCAACAAAGGGGCAATTCTTATACGGTGGGCAATCAAGTATGAAAGATGCGGAAGCTAGGTCAAGAGCATGGCTCTGATACCATGACAAAAACTGAAGAAGAAGAGAAGAAACGTGGGAATTTTCTGTGTATTCTCATTCATTGTATTGTAATGTACAAAAGGAGTCATTATATAATACAAATGACTAGTAATAAAAAAAGAATGATTATATCTTTCTAATCTAAAAATATCGGATCTAATCCTAAATTGACAAAAATAAAACTTCGGTATCTCTTGAGATATTGTCCCAAATCATATCTTTCAACATTCTTGCCGTGATAACATATTATTGGCGGATGCTGATGCCTAAAACTGTAAGGTACGTAGTAGCTTGCTTAGTAGCTTGCTTTTTTAATAGATTGTTTAAATTGATTAATTCGTGTCATATCCAAGAATTTGAATTTTTGTTGAACATGCTAAAAAGGATTGGATGGTGTGATTTGTGATTATTTGCCAGTATTAGCTTTGATAGATTAGTCAAAATCACACAGCGAACAGTCCCTCCCTTGATAAAAACATTAGTCTCAATTCATGTGACTTTCTATAATTTGCTAATATTAGCTTTCATAGACTAGTTTAAATCGCACCGAGCACCGTGATCAGTCCTTCCCTTGATTAAAACACTTTTCTCGCTTCGTGTGACTTTCGATAATTTTTTGCAACCGTACAAGATAAACAAAGTCAATCATTAGGAAGTATCTTTGGGATCTTGTTACGTCCCGATCCTCGAGCACGCACCCATCCCTTACCTAGTCGATTAATAGCGACATCCCAGGACGCATCGCCGACCCATTCTTTTTAATACGCATGCAGAAGTATATAGAAAATCCCCAGACAATAAAAAAAAAATGGGATAGAAAAGTAGGACTACAAATTTTCCAACCAAAACGGCCTTTTATAAACAAACAACTATATATACACTTTCAGGTTATTTACAAAAATATCAGCTTAACAAAAAGGAACTGTCCTATGACCCTCTAGTCCGACATATTCGCCGATTCTTCGATCTCCACCTTCCCAATCTTCGGGGTTCCCGGTCCTCCACCAATTCCATCTAAGGACCTGAAAATGGTTATACAATAACCAGTGAGATTACGCCTCAGCGAGTTCTACCCCCTAAGACCCGATTAGGAAATCAATATGCCATAAGGGCTGCCTATGCACAACACAGGTCAGAGGACTTACCCCAGCCTCAATTCCACCCTGCAAATCAGCACAGTTCGAATAGGCACCCAATCAATCATAACATCATATCAAATCATTGATCAATCGACCTAGTTGATTACATGTCAATCATATTATTCCCCGGTCATTCCATTCAATACTGTCCATTCTCCAAGATAACCTATTGAGTTATCGAGCCAATATATTATAACATTCATTCTCCGAGATGACACCCTAAGTCACCAAGCCACTATAATATACTATTCATTCTCCAAGATAACCTATTGAGTTACCAAGCTAGTATATTATACTATTCATTCTCCAAGATGACATATAGAGTCACCAAGTATATTCATCATAACATCCATTCTCCAAGATGACATATTGGGTCACCGAGCCGTTATGGCATACTGTCCTTTCTCCAAGATGACATATAGAGTCACTGAGCCGATATTATATAAATATCGTCCATTCTCCGAGATGACATATAAAGTCACCGAGCCAATATTGCATACCGTTCTTTCTCCAAGAAGACATATAGAGTCATCGAGCCGGTATAATACCCTATTCCGATCGTACAATCAATTTACCATTTTCACCAACATACCGTTCTTTCTCCAAGACGATATATAGAGTCATCGAGCCAGTAGTGTATATTATTTCGATTGTACAAACAATTTGCCATTTTTATCACACCCGATAAAAATACAAGTGTGTGGGTACACGGTCGGCCTTAACCAAAATACAAGGTTTTCACTTTTGAACTTCCCACTATTTTCAGCAATCCCAAAATAGATTTTCGCGTTGTAGACCGACGCTCGATAATTTGCCAATTAATTACCAAAATTAATTAATTTAGGAATAAATCCTAAAATCACAATTAATTCAATTCGACTCAAATTAAAGTTTGAATAAATAAATAGAGAGTACCACGATAATCAGCATAAAATTCCGGTCATTGACCATCCCGGTTGAATTTCCGGAAAATAAATAAATAATTAAATCATTACGGAAAATATTAAATACATGCCAATAAATCTAATTTAGGCCCGTAATGCCTAATTGGAAGCCGAGACAGACTCGAAAAATTTTCGAGGTTAGTTCAATAAATACTAGAACCTATTTACTTGCTAATTGCACTAACCATTTGCCTAACATGCATTGATAAGGCACTGGATTAATTACTCTAATCTAATCTATCCACCTAAGTACACTTAATTAAATCTAATCAACCCCTAAGCATCATTAACTTACTAAGCGAGGATTAGTGAGTCAAACTCACGTGGTCGGCGATCCAATTGGTTCAAATCGACGGGGACGCAACGGGGCTCAATCTTCTCCAAAGTGGCGACGCCAACAGGGCACAGCTCGGGCCAAAAACGGCCCCGCAAAGCCCACAGATGGGCTAGGTTTTCTGCTCTTGCACTGCTCGCCTTGCTGGTCGGTCCAAGTAGGCTGACCTCAGCTCGGTTCGGGGTTGAGATGCGGCCGAACTGGATGCGGGGGAGGCTTTGCTGGTTTGCTAACCAAGCAGCGTGGTGGCGCAAGCTGGTGGAGATGGTAGAGATAGAAGACGTGCGGATGGAGAAGTTACGAGAGAAAGATGGGATGGTGGCCGTCGGTTTTCGAGCATCGAACAAACAATAAGAACAAAAGTAAAAGCGAAGCGGAAGAAGACACGGTGGAAAGAGATGTCGACGAAGCCGTGTGGGCCAGAGGGAGAAAAAGAAAGATCGTGGGGGGCAGTCGGCTGCTTGACTGAACCAAAGAATCAAAGGAAAAGCAGAAAAATAAAAGAGAAGGAGTGAGGGGGGGGGGAGTGTCGGCCAAAAGAGAGAAGAGACGGTGGAAATGAAAAAAAAAAAGAGAGAGAGAAAGAGAGAAGAAGAGAAAGAAACGTGCGGATGGGGGTGCTCGCACGTGGAGGGTGAGGGTTCAAGAGAAAGAGAGAGAAAATAAAACAAAACCAAATCATAGTTTTGCTCAACTTCAACACTAGAATAATTGGTCATCCAAGGGGCCAATTCTTCACCAATTGCACAATTCGAAGTCTAATTGAAGACCAAAACAAGATGGTCTCTCCAACCTACGAATTTCCCTCAATTCCGAATGCTATTTTATTTTTCTCGGAATCCGATTTTCTAAACTTCTCCAATTAGGGTCTGATTTGTTACAGAAAAAGCCCACGAAATTTCCTGTCACCCATTCACTCACACCATATGCCAAAATTCTCTTCAAATTGACCAATCCAAATTTCCGTTCGTTTTCCGAATCGTCCAAATCGTTTTTCCGTAAAAATCCCAAACTCGCCGAAAATTCCTCGAAATGTGAGTTGACGTTCCTAGAATGACTCATGACATGACAGGACTTTCACTTTTTGAAATCGAATTCAAATTCGCAATTAATTTCAATCAAACACGATTTTAACGTGACCTAGCCTACCGGGTAGCTTTTAGGAATTTTTGGTGCAATTGACCCGTGGTCAATTTTCTTTGAGCCACACATACCTCTTCGACACATTGGCGACTCTCGGTGGTCGTAAAATCTCGAGGTTTCAAATACGGATACAAGGTACCCAAAACAAAAGAAAATCGGTCTAGTGCCGATCAACGAGAATTTTGCAATCAGGTGGAATCACCCACACTTTGATCACCATCTCAGTCGAATCAACCTATTTCTAGTCTCCAATCGATTTTTAATTGTGTTGTAATGACCCTTGCAGACTAGCACGGTCGAGCAATCAATTCTTGGTCGAATTCTCAAGTCTATTGTGTTTAAAATGCCTTAATGGCTTTATCGAATAGGTCAGTTATCTCATGAGTGGCCAACTCAGAGAAAAACACTATAGTCGTGTTAACGAAAGACCCAACTTATTCAATCGAAATTAGAACCTGAAAATCATGATGTCACATATCTAATTAGCCACACCCCTTTGGTGGAGCAAAATGTGCTTCAAGCTGCCAGGGACAAGGAGTGAGTCCTAGATTTTCCCTTGAGCCAAATTGCCAAGGACCATCCCTTCCCCCCAAGCCTGCCGTTCTATCTTCTCTTCTCCAATCAATTCTTCCTCCACCATGGTCGCGACCTCCTTGCCCACTCTACCGCATGGTTCCTCCTCGATGTCATCTTCTACAGCAGCAACTGTTATAGATGAAGCCAAATATTTTTAGGGGCTTTTTTGTCTTTTCCATCAGATTTGTTTTTAGGTTAAAAGTAATACATTTATATTAGCGATGAAAAGACGCTAGCCATCAAGACGCTGAAAAATAAAATAGATAAGCAAGAAAAAGAGAGAAGAAAAAAGTGAGTTTTTTTCTTTACGAGGGTTCTCAATCTCTATGCCCTTATCTTGAAAGAAGATCATTGATGTATTCCAACTTTTTTCGAAATCTAGTAGATTCGCAGAGTACCTCTACGCGGAGATGTAGCCCAGGTTTGGGTAAACTTCGTTAATAAATTTTTGGCGTGTTATTCTAATTCTGTTATTTTATTATTATATTCTTCTTGGTGAATTGTTTGCGATGGTTATTTTTCTAGAATCGACATGCGATTTCATAACAATTGGTATTAGAGCCTGGGTTGGCTAATCGAGAACATCGAGGGTTTTTTGGTGACGTTCGATTAAAAGCAAATAGTATGGCAGAAGATAAAATCAGAATCGATAAAATCGATAGGCAGGATTTCGGATGGTGGAAACTACAAGTCGAGGATTATATTGATAAAAAAGATCTCTATGCACCACTTGAAGGTTGGAAACCCGAGATGGTAGAAGTGGATTCGACAGCAAAAGCCAAATGGAAAATTCTTGATCGAAAGGCATTAGGTGCGATTCATCTAGGGTTGACGAAAAAAACAGGGTACCACATTGCGAAAGCAAAAACAGCAAAAGAAGCCATGGATATTCTAATGAATATTTATGAGAAGCCATCCACATCAAATCAAGTATTTTTGCTGAAGAAATTGGTTAATATGAAGTTATTTGATAGAGGTTTTGTGGCAGAGCATATTAATAGCTTCACGTAGGTCACGGGTCAATTGAAATCCGCAGGCATAAATTTAGATATGAAACTTCAAGCTTTATTATTTTTATATTCTCTTCCAAAAAGCTACAATACCACAGTGTGGGGAACTTTGAGCACCATGAAGGATGATTTAACTCTTGATGATGCTGTGAGTAGTATCATGGATGAAGATATGTGAAGGAAAGTCTCAGGTGGAGATAATTTTTCCGCATCTACATCTTCAACGGCACTCGCAGTGGAGAATCGTGAAAGAAGTAAAAGTAGAGGAAAATTCAGCGAGCGTGGTAGATCACAATCAAGGGGTAAGAAATAGGTTGCAAAAGATGAGTGTTGGTTTTGTCACAAAACTAGACATCGGAGATTTCAGTGTGAAGCCTACAAAAAGAAGCAGCAATATGAGAATCAAAGAGCTAATATGGTTAGCGATGAATCTTTGCTAGATAACTTGTGTTTGTCTGCAGGGTTTGACTTGACGACATATAAATGGTTTATTGATTATGGTGCTTCTTTTCATTGCACCTCGCAAAGAGACATATTTGATGATTATGCCAGTGGAGATTTCGGACAAGTGGTTGTAGGAAACGACCACATGTGTCCCATTATTGGAAAAGGAACTATGACTATGAACATCTCAAGTGGAGGACATCTAGTTTTGCATGAAACTAGGCATATTCTGGAATTAAAGAAAAATCTGATTTCAACCAGTAAACTTGACCAAGAAGGTTTGTAACAACCTTTGGATGCAGAGAGTGGAAGATAACCTCAGGGGCAAGAGTAGTAGCAAAGGGAACGCGTATAGGTACACTTTACCTTATCCAAGGAGATAATATCAGTGATATGGTTGCAACTACAATGGCTACAGGTAATTTTTCTACTCTTTGGCATTATCGTTTGGGACATCTTGGTGAAAAATGTGTAAAGCGGTTACACTCGAGGATATTACTTCTAGGTTTGCAAAATGTTGAGTTAGATTTTTGTGAGAGTTACATTTATGGAAAACATAAGGTTGTTAGTTTTCAATTGAATTGGCACAAAATAAAAAGCCAAAAGCTAGAGTCGGTTCATAGTAATGTATGGGGACCTGCTCAGGAACTCTCTTATGGCGATAAGAGATATTTTGTCACCTTCATTGATGATACGACAAGGAAGACTTGGGTCTATGCTCTTAGAGAAAAATCAGAAGTATTCGAGATGTTTAGAATGTGGAAGACCATGATAGAAAAAGAGATAGGTTATCAGATTAAAGTTCTGAAGTCTGATAATAGTGGTGAATACACGAGTAAGGAATTTGCAGAATATTTGAGTTGAGAAGGCATACAAGGGTTAAAGATTGTTCCTAGAACTCCTCAAAAGAATGGTGTAGCTGAAAGGATGAACAGGACTATTCTAGAATGTGCGAGATGCATGAGGCTACACACGGGTCTCCCGCTACACTTATGGACTGCCACAGTTGATGCAACTGTTTATCTTATCAACAGAAGTCCATCTAGTGTGTTGGATGGAGAAATTCCACAAGAACAGTGGTTAGGTAAAAAGATTAATTATTCACATCTAAGGTGTTTGGTTGTATCGCATATGCTTTGATTGACAAGGAGGATAGAAAAAAGCTTGATGCTAAGTCCCAGAAGTGCGTCTTTATCAGATATGGTGGTGATGAGTATGGCTATAGGCTTTAGGATTATGAGAATAACAAAGTCATCCACAATCGGAATGTGGTATTCCATGAAGAAAATATGTACAAGAATCGTTAGACAGAGCATGAGAAGGTAGTAGAACCAGAATATGTTGAATTAGACACAATGCCCATGAAGATGTTTCCAATAGATCAAAGTGCACTTGAAAGAGAGGTTCAAGATGAGCCTATTATCAGTGAAGAGGTAGTTCAAGAGGAGCTCAGTGATTCGGAACAAACTAACGACCCTGAAGTACCTGTATTGAGGAGGTGTACGCATGTGAGAAAGCCAACGGTAATTTTTTATCAATCAGTTAATACTATTCTGAGCCATGTCTTATATACAGATTCAGGGGAACCAGAGACTTACGATAAGGCAAAGGTAGACACATCTCACTTGCAGTGAGAGTGTGCTATGAAAGATGAGATGAGCTTGTTACTTCTGAACAAAACTTGGGAGTTGACCAAGTTACCCACAAGTAAAAAAGTTTTATTAAATAAATGGATGTACAGGATTAAGAATGAAGTAGATGGTAATATTAGATACAAGGCGAGACTTGTAGTCAAGGACTTTTCTCAAAAAGAATGGATTGACTACTCCGAGATATTTTCACCTGTAGTGAAAATGACATAAATTAGAGTTCTGCTGAGTATAGTTGCAGTGGATGATCTTCATCTTAAGCAATTAGACGTAAAAACAGCGTTTTTACACGGTGACTTAGATGAAGAACTATACATGACACAACCTAAGGGTTTTGAAGTCAAAGGTAAGGAAGACATGGTATATTGCTTGAAAAAAAGCTTGTATGACTTGAAACAAGCTCCGCGGCAATGGTACCTAAAATTTGATAGTTTCATGAAAGAAAAATGATTTGCACACTGTGAGTCTGATCACTGTGCTTATTTTCGCAAGTGTGATGATGGTGACATTGTGTATCACTCTTTATATGTGGATGACATGCTAGTAACTAGTTCCAATATGAAGAGAATTGTAGAGGTGAAGAAGATGTTATTATCACAGTTTGCTATGAAAGACTTGGAAGATGCCAAGAATATTTTAGGCATGAAAATCATCAAGGACAAGAAAAATAAGAAATTATGGCTGTTGCAAGAAGATTGTGTGAATAAGGTGTTAAAGAGATTTAACATGGACAAGGCAAAACCGGTTGCAACTTCTCTAGCGAGTCACTTCAAACTTTCCAAGGGTATGTGTCCAAGCACTCATGCTTTGAAAGATGAGATGGCGGTAGTTTCATATGCATCAGCAGTGGGGAGCTTGATGTATGCCATAGTGAGCACGAGACCAGACATTGCACAGGCAATGAGAGTTGTGAATCGATATATGCAAAACCCAGGCAAAGAGCATTGGAATGCAGTGAAATGGATATTGAGATATCTAGTAGGTACTTCCAATTACTCACTTTGTTATGGTGATACATTTCTAAAGTTGCAGAGTTATGTAGATGCAGATCATTCCGGTGATCAAGATAGTGGTAAGAGTACCACTAGATATATCTTTACAGCTGTAGGTACAGCAGTGAGTTGGGTATCTCAACTACAAAAAGTAGTGGTTTTATCGACGATAGAGGCAAAATATGTGGCGATCACAAAAGCCTCCAAGAAAATCATATGGTTACAAGATTACATACATCGAAAAGAGCCATTTAGTACATTGTGGAGTGATAGTCAAAGTGCAGTGTACTTAGCAAAGAATGCAGCTTATTACTTAAGGACTAGACATATCAAGAAGAATTATCACTTTAACATATCAGCATTAAAAGATAATGAGTTAAAACTATAGAAGATTGATGGCTCGAAGAATCCAGTTGACATGTTGACCACGGTAGTAGATAGAGAGAAGCATATTTTCTGTACCACTACCATTGGTATTACTCCATGTTGATTGATGAGGAGCATCACAGAGGCACAAGTTTTTCAAGTACTAGATTTTGAAGAAGATGGATACAAAGTTGCTTGGTGCTCGGGTATATTTGTCTTCAAGTGGGAGATTGTTATAGATGAAACCAAATATTTTTAGGGGCTTTTTTGTTTTTTTCTATCATATTTGCTTTTAGATTAAAAGTGATACATTTATATTAGTGATGGAAAGACGCTAGCCATCAAGACGCTGAAAAAGAAAATAGAGAGGTAAGAAAAAGAGAGAAGAAAAAAAGTGAGTTTTTTTCTTTACGAGGGTTCTCAATGCCCTAATCTTGAGAGAAGATCATCGTTGTATTTCAACTTTTTTTTAAGTCTAGTGGATTTGCAGAATGCCTCTATGCGAAGATATAGCTCAGGTTTGGGTGAACTTTGTTAACAAATTTTATGGCGTGTTCTTCTAATTCTGTTATTTTATTATCATATTTTGCTTGGTGAATTGTTTGCGAGCATTATTTTTCTGAAATCAACGTGCGATTTCATAACAGTAACCTCTTCTAATCCAAGATCTGCAATAAGTACCTCCATGGCGAAGATGCTGGCAAGGCAGTAACAGAATTTGAGGCCGCCATCAAGGTCGCTAGCTTTAAAGCCATCGTAGCATGCTACTCCACGATTCCTGGCTACATCGCTGCAGTCTTCCTCATCGACCACGTCGGGCAGGTCCAGATCCAAGTAGTCGGGTTTGTCTTCATGGCTATCCTTTACTTCCGCATTAATGTGCCATATGACAAATACTGGAAGGACCAAACTGGCAAGTCGTTCATATTCCTGTACGGCCTAAGCTTCTTCTTTGCCAACCGTGGGCCCAACACGACCACGTTCATCGTGCCAGCCGAGCTGTTCCCTGCACGATTCACGACAACGCTCCATGGGATCGCCGGGGCTGCAGGGAAGGTTGGGGCGACGATCGGCGCCTTGTTGTTCTTGATTACACCTCACAGGCGAGGGGCATGGGAGTTACGTTGATCATATTGGATGGGATTTGCATGGTGGAGATGGCGGTGAGTCGGTGACCATGCTGTTCACGAGGGAAACTATGGGGAGATCGCTTGAGGAGAATGAGAATGAGTCAGTTCAAGGCAAGTGCTTTCCATAATCTTGATTACATTTTATTATAGGGTCTTTCTTGTAATATATTTTTATCTGTACCCCGACCTTAAAAAACTTCTTTTATGAGTTCATATAATGCAACCTTAATTATGGTTTAGTCACTACAAATACTCAGTGGTTATCCTCTCTCTAAATCTAAAGATCAATATGGTATCCAAGTAGAAATAGGCATCAAATTCTTTGACATCTCTATACCAAATCAACACTTCCTTCGCTCCTTTTTCTATCTCAATAATGTCTAATGCATCCCCATTTTTCCTTCTTCGCTGCCACCTCTTTACCCATCATCTAAATTTTGTCAAAATTTGAATTTAGATTAGGTTTCCTACTTACAGTATATGTCTTTGATTATAAAAGCTTTCTAGTCAGTGTCTCGTAAGCTTTGTACTTTGTCTGTACACTTCTTGATCACCATTAAGAAATTTATGAATGTAAAAGTCATCTCTTTTGACTCAATGAATGAAGTTCCTTGCAATTTCCTTATTTGTTTTCAATTTACTGCACGCATTATTTTAGTAATTCTGATTTTACAAAGTTCTTGAGTCTTCAAAGCATAAATCCATGTGCTTTTCATTGGACTTTAATCACTGAAGCCATTGAGTTTCTGAATATCGCAACTTGACAAAAACACACACAACACCTACATGGTTACTTGTGTCAAACTGAATTCAAGTAAGATTTCGACAAAGGAAAAGGAAATGCATAATTGTAAAATGAAAAATGACACGAAAAAGAGGAGTCTAATTTCTTGTCGACAAAGCTTCACTTCTCGAAATGTAGAGAAAACCTCTACCGGTTTGGTAGCTTCGTCGTTTTTTCATACCTAATTCCCAATTACCCTCACCTTCATCGTTTCAATTCCTTCCTTTCACAAATCCTCTCTCCTGGTGTTCTGGGTATCACTATGGACTGAGCGAGTCTTCCACCATCCAAGGAGATTTCGTTCTTCCCCTGTACTTTTCCCTCAAATGCAGATGCCGCACTCACAGAGGGGCTCAAGCTCTCCGGTCCAGTTCGTTTGAGGTGTTGCATGTCCCCGATTCCCTCTGCGCCAGGTCTGGACCGCCTACATCAGTACTCCTGACGGTAACTTTGCACTATTTCTTTCTCCTATTTCGCCTGTCTGTGCGATGCCTGGCTCGGGAGGGACTAGCGAACAGCTTTCTGCCCCATTAATTTAAGTTTGTAGTTGTCGGATAGAGCCAATGGACTCGAATGAAGTAGATGAATCTTTGCGCCTAGCTGCCCTGTGCCAACGGCTTGGTCGATTATGTTCTGAAAAGGAAGTAGATATATGGGAGGACAAACCTCCTCCGGAACGCCTGCACGAGTGTCGCCTCACCTTAGTCGGGACCATCTTTTCCAATCCCTCTGTCAATCTGCTTGCCTTTCAAAACACAATGCGGCAAGCATGGAGGACAGAACGTGTTGACATTTCACAGCGGGATGATGGCCTCTACATTGCAAAGTTTCAGCTGGACATTGAGAAGCAGAGAATTGCAGATGGTGGTCCTTGGTTATTCTCAGGACATTTAGTCATTTTCAAACAATGGATTCCAAATACGCCTTTGCACCTTTATGACTTTACCTGTTGTGCTTTCTAGGTCCATGTTTATGGCTTACCATTGGAATGGAGCACCGAACACCTCCTTCGAAGGGCTGTGTAGCAGATAGGTGCCGTGCTTGCTGTCGACCCACCTACAGCAGAGGGATCAGCAATCCGAAATGGCAGAGTCAGGATTGAGCTCGAACTGGACAAACCACTGAAGACTGGCAAACTAATTAGAATTGATGGGAAAACTTTGTGGCTTGATTTTAGATACAAACGCTTGCCCCATTTCTGTTACTCATGCAGGAAGATCGGACGTTATGCGACACATTGCCAAGATTTTCCTTATGACGACACACTAATAGAGGGTAAAAACAAGATGGCTTATGGCCAATGGTTACGCACCGAGGTGAGGAAACATAGCCCCTACTGGAAGGCTTTCTATAATCCACAGGATATAACTCAACAAATGGAAGAGACAATACCTGAAACTCCTCCGACAAGGCTGCAGTAACTCCCACTATTGCCGCCACCTGAAAATATAGCTGCGAGGACAGCAAAGCAGCCTCGACAGCCTCCTCCTACGTCTGCAGCAGCATAGGAAGAGCGGCAAACCATAGATAAGGTACCTGCATCGACAAAGCTCAAGGCAGTTAATATACACAACTGGATTCCTCTAAGCAGATTCAAAGAAAATCCCCAAGGACACCTATCACAGGGGGAACTTCTAAAAAACAGTGAAGGTATTCACCCTATGAGACGCGACATTCAACCCTTTCTGAGTTTGATGACAATCAGTTAATGGAGACACCAGTGTATGTCGTAGAAGAAATGGCCCAATGGGCGATGGTGGCTGGCCCTCAACAGCCACCCACATGCAAATGAAGCTACTCTGTTGGAACTGTCAGGGCCTGGGCAATCCCCTGACAGTTCAATCCCTTAAGGCCTTAGTGGTCAAAGATAAGCCCGACTTGGTTTTTCTAATGAAGACCAAGAATTCTGAACCGGTTCTCATCACCTTGCAACGGCGTTTAAGATTCCAAAATGTTTTTGTGTGTGACCCTATTGGTAAGAAAGGGGGTCTGGCGCTTCTTTGGCAGAACACCTTATCTATAGATATGCTATACTCTTCTGAGGATTATATTGATGTGCTCTGTAAGGATTTCACTGATGACAGAACTATGCGCATTACCTGTGTTCATGCCCCATATTCCTATCACAAGCGACAATCGTTATGGCAAGATATACGGCTGATCAGTACTTCTAATACTTGGCCATGGGTTTGTGCAGGAGATTTTAATGAAATTATATACCCATGGGAAAAGGTGGGCAAGCGACCAGCAGCTCCATTTCGACTCTCATCCTTTCGATCTCTAATAAATGATTGTTTCCTAATGGAAGTGGAGAGTAAAGGTTGTCGCTTCACTTGGTCGAATAATAGAGCAGGGGATGAACTTATCAAAGAACGTATAGATCGAGTTATGTGTACTTCTGACTGGCGTGTTTTATATCCTGAGGCTGAAGTTGTGGCATTGTCGGTTGTGGGATCTGATCACAGTCCCCTTTTACTAACCACAACCCCACCAACTAGAAAGGGCAGCAAGCAATTTGTGTATGAAGCTTATTGGAATCAGGATCCTGAATGCCAAGAAGTTATCTATCGGACCTGGAATTCTCCCTACCATGGACACCAATAGTAGTGCACAAGATACAAGCTGTAGTGAGAGTGTTACGGGACTAGAGTTGTGCGAAATTCAAGAATGGTCATCTAAGAATCAATTCAGTACACCAACGATTGGCCGACATCACCAACAATCCGAATCTCACCACCAATGAGGCAGTCACAGCTTCTAATATACGGGAAGAAATCAGACATATATGGCAACAAGAGGAGCAATTCTGGGCCATGCGATCTAGAATCAATTGGCTGAGTTGGGGGGATAAGAATACGAAATTTTTCCACGCCTCAACTATCCAATAGCGCCAACGAAATAGAATAACAATGCTCCAGGATGCTAACTATGAATGGGTGCGGGATCCTCATGCTTTAAGGGAGATGACGAACTCCTTTTTCTCGCAGCTATATACTTCAGTGGGGTCACATGCCTATGGCCCGATTTTGGATCAATGCCCTCAAGTTGTCACTCCCGACATGAATTCCCACCTAACTGCCTCGGTCACTCTAGAAGAGGTGCGTAAGGCGACTTTCCAATTTGGGATCTCTAAGGCTCCAGGCCCGGACGGATTAAGTGGACTGTTCTACCAAATGCACTGGGAAATTATGAAGGATGATCTTCTAAGGTTAGTGGATGACTTTTTTCATTCAGGTAAACTACCCAGACACCTTAATCGCACTATCATTGCTTTGATCCCTAAGACCTGCCACCCTGAAAAGCTTGATCAATATAGGCCAATCAATCTTTCCAACTATGCATATAAGATCATCTCGAAAATTCTTGCAAACAGATTAAAACCTTGGCTACCTCAGCTTATCGCGAAAGAACAAGCTGCTTTTGTAAGTGGACGACAGATTCAAGACAATATTTTGCTCGTCCAGGAAGTTATGCATCAATTCAAAGCACGAAAATGGAGGCGGCGGCATAAGATCTTACTCAAGATAGACATGCATAAGGCCTATGATAGGGTGGAGTGGGACTTTCTGAGAGACTATTTACTTAAACTAGGCTTTCATCATAGTTGGGTTCTCTGGGTCATGGAATGTATCACTACACCATCCTTTAGTGTACAATTTAATGGCGAGCTACTACCTTATATCAAGCCTACACGAGGACTGCGTCAAGGTGATCCACTTTCTCCCTATCTCTTTGTGCTTATGGCTAATGTCCTTTCTACCTTAATTACCCAAGCGGTTCATAGTGGCCATCTGAAAGGAATCAAGCTTGCCCTATCCTGTCCGACCCTATCCCACTTATTTTTTGCTGATGATTCAGTCTTTTTTCTAGATGGTATTGTCTCTGAATGTCAGAATATGGCCAATCTTATGAATCAATATTGTCTAGCAACAGGACAGACCATTAACAGGAATAAATCAGGCTTGATTTGTAGCAAATATTGTCCGACACCCTTGCAAGACAACTTAGCAAGGGAACTCCGGGTTCCTATATTGCAGCGATATGGTAAGTACATGGGTATACCCTCGGATTGGGGACGATCGAAAAGAGAAATGTTCTCTTGGATCTTGGCAAGGGCCACTGCAAAAATGGAAGGGTGGAAAGAACGCCTATTATCAAAAGGGGGGAAAGAGGTCCTTATTAAATCGATGGTGCAGGCTATTCCACAGTATGCAATGTCAGTCTTCAAACTTCCTCAATCTATTTGCAAGGGCCTAGAACAACGCATATCTAGTTTCTGGTGGAAGAATGACGTCAGTAAACGAGGGGTGTACTGGCAAAAATGGGAAGCTTTAAAGTTTAGCAAGCATAGTGGAGGTCTGAGTTTTTGTAACTTAATGGCATTCAACGATGCCCTGCTAGGTAAACAAGCCTGGAGATTACTACAAAGTCCGCTATCCTTATAGGGCCAAATTTTTAAGGGACTCTATTTCCTAGACACAACTTTTTTAAATGCAGTGAATGGGTGTTGCCCCTCTTGGGGCTGGCGAAGTCTCATTATAGGCAGAGAAGCCATTCGACCGAACTTGTGCTGGTCTGTGGGCAATGGTTAGCATATTCAAATCCGTAGGGATCGATGGTTACCTATAGGCCCCTTAACGGGACCTCGCGCAAGAAACGAACCGGAATTGGTGGCTGATCTCATCGACCCTAACCACCAATCCTGGAATGTCCCACTCATACAACAACATTATGAAGACAGTATTGCTAACCATATAATCGGAATTCCTATAAGGCCAGCAATTACTTCGAACAAGCTCATATGGACAGCAACGCAGAACGGAGCCCACTCAGTAAAGAGCAATTATCAAACCCTCATCACTACTACACAACACAACAGCAATCAAGCAGCCTCAACAAACTTCAGCCACAACAGAAAGCTATGGATGCGACTATGGACAATGCGCACAGAGCCAAAAATCAGACACTTTTTATGGTCAGTTTACCATAACTCCCTTGCAACTAAAGACAACCTGTTTAAACGACATATTATTCCAGATCCTAATTGCCCTCTATGCGATCAACAAACCCAAGAATCCATTGAACGTATGTTTTTCTACTGCTCTTGGACAAAGGAGATTTGGCAGCATTCGGATCTGCGCAACCTAAATATTGTGCCTCCAGTCACCAATATCGCAACATGGATCAACGACCAAGTAAGGAGTCAAAACAACGCACCTGGGCTTGAACTTCTCGCACATGTCTTGTGGCATATCTGGCGAGGATGAAATAATTTCGTTTTTCGACATCAGCAGCCGAAGCCCCAGAGTGCTGTTGCAAATGCTCTTGCACAAATGCGAAGCTTTATCTGCTCCAATCCCGCAAGGACACGAAGGAACTCCCCTACCATACAAGCTAATTTCCTTTGGCGACCCCCTGATTGCGGTACCCTGAAATGTAATATCGATGGTGCTTACCAGGAGGGCAGTAGAACTGGATCAATGGCGTGTATCACTAAGGACTACAGAGGCAGACTTACTGATGTGTATGCCGAAGCCTTTCCTGCAACGTCTGCGCTCCAATCTGAGGTGCAGGCACTCAGCATCACTCTTCGCCGTCTGCTGAAGCAGGGCCTTCAATCCAACTGCCTGGAGATCGAATCAGACTGCTGGATCATGCTAGATATCTTGAAACAGGACAAGCCGCCGCCATGGGAAGACCGACCACTCTTCAAGGAAGCAAAAATGCTGCTCTCCATATACCCTAAGCTGTGACTCGACTTCTGCAGGAGAGAAACCAACACGGTGGCCGACTGGGCCGCGAAGGCCCGTGGCCGCATGGATCAAGCCCGTAACTGGAACATTTTCCCCCCTTTCTTCCTTTTAGATCTCGTATATGCGGACGCGGTTGCAAGTGGGTGTAATTTTTTGCTAGTTTAATATCTAGTAAATTTCGACCAAAAAAAATCTTGTCGACAAAAATGAATTCCTAGAAGTTGAGAGATATCACTTACATTGAATGGAATCTCGAAAACTTGGATTGCAAAAGTGGTGGAAATGTAACAATTTAAATGGATTTGTTAAAAAGTCATCTCATGGCACTCGTATTTGGTAAGTAGCTTCATTAAAAAAAAGGGTAATTATCCTTACGATATACTCAATCAATATTTCAAAAATCGATCACAAATACCTGGGACACTTCTCAATCAAGCCTCGAAAAAAACTTAAATGGTGCAAAATTTTTTGTTGTTTTTCTTTTACTTAGTTTGGATAGGATAAGATGCCATCTTATTGATGCCACATAGATCCTCAAGCTAAGATGGCATTTTATCCGGATTTGAGTCCAAATAGAACAACAAATTATATTATCCAGTGTTTGATGACGTCCTTCAGACCGAATATATATGAATAAAATACCGGATAAAAAATCTAGGTTATGAATGGAATAAATTTGAATCGAATAAAAAAAGGTTAAAAATAACTTAGGGTGCACATTATAACCATTTTATTTATAGTCAGATTTATTTTTATGTTCCCGAAAACTGGTTTGGAACAAAAATCCATTAACATAATTTCATTTTTCTATTTCTGAAACAAATTTATGTCCAAAAATAGGTTTGAAATAGAAATGAGAAGTAAAAATATTCTACTTTTCTAATTTCTGGAAATAGCAACTCTTCTAATTACTCACCCTTGTTACTGGCTGACTGCTCACTCACCGCCGCTCACCTTCCGCCGCCATCGGCCGCTCGAGAGGAAGAAATTTTTTGTCATTATTAAACAAATTTTTGTTTCAAGAACAAAAATTTTGTGTCGTTATCAAGCACGTATTTTTATTTAAAAACTCGTTCAAGGTATAGAATTTGAAAAATCTATTTCTGATCATAATTTGTGTTCAAAAACAAAATAGTTATTGTTTGCACCCTTAACAAACCCTATTATCTTCCAACTATAAAGTGACAAATTGCATTGCCAGCTATTACACGAGATCCAGCACCACAATAGCCAACCATCATCACTTGCGACCACTATGTAATCGTCAGACTATCATCGCCAGCTAGCCTATCATCACCAGCTAGCTGATCGTGTTCCAACGACTTAGGGTGAAATGGAGTCTGAAGATGATCGGCGTGCAAGGTTTGCACATATCATTGTCGAGCCTAAGGCCCCGTTTGTTTGTGTTTCTTTTTTTTGTTTATGAACAGATTTTCTGTTTTTTTGTTCCCTGGAACAAAAAAAAGAACAGAAACGCGTTTGTTTGCGTTTTTGTTTCAAATCTATTTTTTTGTTCCCAGGAACAAAATTGGAACAGAAACAAGAAACAAGAAAAACTTGTTTCTTGTTTCTGGAGCAATTTTTAAAAACAACTTTTTCTCTCTCCTCGCTTTTCTTTTCTTTTCTTTTTCTTCTTCTTTTTTCTTTGGCATGTCGCCGGCCTCAACCATGGCCGGCAACCGGCCGACGACCTCACCGGAGCATCGCCGACCCCTGGCAAGGTCAAGTGTCGCTAGCTCCTGGTGAGGCTCGGCCTCGCCTAGATCCAGCGAGGCTGAGCCTGGCCGGTGGCTAGGTGAGCTCGGCCTTGCCGAATCTGGGCGAGCCCGAGCTCGCCTCGCCCAACCACGGCGAGGCTCGGCCTCACCGGGGGCCAGCGAGCCCCGTCGTGGCTGGGTGAGGCCACCGGCCCTCGTCGGCTGGTCACCGGCCATGGCCGAGGCTGGCAACCGGCCACAAGGAAGAAAAAAAGAAAAGTGAAAAAAAAAATTATTAAAAAATTAAAAGAACACAAATTTACCAAACATGTTTATGTTCTTTTTTTATTCCAAGAACAAGTTTATCAAACGCGTTCTTTTGTTCAAAAACTATTCCTCGGAATAGAAATAGTTTTTTCTATTTTTGTTTCCTGGAACAAAAAAAGAACAGAAACACAAACAAACGCACCCTAAACTTCCCTGCGTGGCTCCCAAGCTGGCTGTTCACCTGCTGGTCGGCAAAGAACGGCCAGCACACCATCAACTTCCTATCGATCACAATCTCGACCATAAGTACCACCGATGCACGTTAAGAATGTCGCAACGGCGTCGTGGTGCAAACCTTCTCTTGCGGGCCCACCCTACGATACACCCCATCTCCGATGTCGCCTGCCTCAGCTCCTCCGAGACGATGCCATCGCCTTCTTTGGCAATGGAGTTGGGCCACATGACCCACAAGAGGCACCTCTTGCTGTTCATGAGGCTCTACCAGAACTTTGTGAAGTCATGCCTGCTGAGGATCGTGATGCTCCTGAAGGTCACGAAAATGACCGACTTTGGAGGTTTCTTGTCGAGCCACGAGATGCCACTACGGTCGACTTTCTAGGTTGCTTGTCGAGAAGTGGGTTTAAATTTGGGCAATGGTAGGGTCCTCTGATTGATAAAAGCTATTGAGGATGAGGACTCGGGAGATTTGGAGGGTCTGAGTCGTCACATACTCGGAGCCGGTCAAGTCGGCAACTTGGCAGAAACGACGGATTACTTTCTAAGATCTAATGCTATTTTCCAAGGACAGAACATTTTCATTGATTTTCAATACCATCTTAAATTGTATCAAACATATGATAGGATTTTTTATAATTCGGAGGATATTTGATGATTATAATCCGATTTTGTCCTATCCTATGCGAACTGCCAAATGCAGAATCGGGCTTTCCTGAGTCTGTCTTCATTCTAAGTGTCCCTCTTCCCCATTACGGGCCCCACGAGTTCTTCACTATGATGTAATCCAAGCCCTTAGATGAACCGTATCCAATGGCTGTCACCCCATGATCCAACTCCCTCCCACGATGTCCATCAAAAACTCCCTACCAAGTATGAAGAAATTAATAGTCTCCATATTTATAGCATAGGCATCGCAACTGTCAAAGTCAACTATAATGTACAAAAAAACTCATAAAATTTCGAACAGATGCATTTGATGTCTCTGCAACAAAATTCGTGACTATGTCTCCTTGACACTAATATAGGCATTGTGTTGTGTTCTTCTCAATATCACGTGGCATGATATAGCTTAAATGCATAAACTCTTGAACAAATGCATTCGATGTCTTTACGGCAAATTTTGTGACTGTCTCTCCTTGAAGCTAATACTGTGTTGTATTCTTCTCAATATCACCCGAGCATCTTGAATGACCTTCCATACTCTACCTTCTGAAATATACCAATAACTTCTAGGGTGATCGGATCAGGTTTATCTTTTATTTTGAAATAAATTTCCCTCCGATCAAAGTCCTCACGACACCATCATGAATTCTGATTCTGACATCTTCGACGCTCATAACAATCAGCATTGTTCCCCTACCGCACTTTCCTACAATTGATGCACCGGCAAGTAGTAAACCAGAGCTTGTTTGATATATCGTGAAACCAACAATTAGAATCCATAATCCGCCAAGCAATGAATCCTTAGTGATAGATAATATATAATCAACACTATTAAAGACATCTTAAACAATCGTAGTAATATCATTAGTACACTCAACTCTAATTTTATTACCCATCTCATTATTCAGCTGAAGGTAATCACTTTCAATATGTCCTCTCTTGCCAAACTTCCAACAACCAACATTATTAGTCCTAGGCTGACTACATGTGTTCAAATTCGTCCTATTACTACTATACCAGTAGCTAGAGGTTCACTAGATTCTTTTCTATGGATGTTCTCACTTAGAATCAAATGTCAAGCTTCTTGACCTAGAGAAATTATTAACAACAACATTAGTAGTGTTCTAATTATCCGACAATGATTATAATAGAATTAAAACACATACCTCATTATTAAAGTCAAAATGTGTAGATGCACATGTAAGATAACCTGAGAGAGACCGAAAGTTTAAATCTATGCATTTGTAAGGAAGTACTAATTCTCTAAGCTAACATTTTCATTTGATGTGTCCTATGTGAATCCATTGAGGAACGCCTCTACATTGGTTAGGAAACGAAAACGAAAAAAATTTACTTAAGTTAGGCATGTTCCCGGCTAAAGATCCAGTGGATTTATCCCATGAAAAAGGGCCTAATACCACGAAAACCTCCTCAATTTTCGCTTTGTTCATAATTATATCATAAACCATTTTTTGTCTTATGAAAAACCCCAACTTTAGTCTAGTGATTCTACTCTATATATTTGTCTCATCAAAAACCACTAACTTTGATACAGTCATAATTCTACCCCAAACCTTTTTTGTTTTTTTTTTTTTTGTTATTAAAATATTACAAATTTGTACTTGAGTCTCAAATCTACCTCCAATAACCCTCCATCCAAAATCGTCCTTAGTGATGTGACATTTCCACGCATTATCGTAGCTTTTTCCTAAATTTTATATTCAAGAAGATGTGTTTTAGAGATTAATTTCCATGTTAGCTCAAACAACATTTTATTGGATCTGAAATTTGGAAAAAATTGGAGCAATTAGGGTTATCTTTATTCAATTACTTTTCCTCTTAAAAGAGTCTTTCTTTTATCTCGTTCGAGAATCTTCGATTTTACACTCAGTCTTGAATCTCTAGTGCTCGGAAGTCTTCCATCTCCCGTGGTCAAAGACCTTGTGCTCGAGAGTTTTTTACCTCTTGCTTGTCAAGAGAAATTTTGAATGGATAGTTAATGGGGCAGATTTGGCACTTAAAAAACAATTCTTGATTTGACTAGGCCGTTTTAAGATTATGATTTAGTGAGTAGTAGAAACAATTTCGACACAATTTTAGAATAAAACTAAATTCAGACACGAGTGAAAGAGAATTGCCAACGTGATTTCGAACTATACCAGAACAGAGAAAAAAAGTTTCTTAATTGTGTCATGAAAAAAAATGATCTGTAGAGTTCGTCTTATGAACATATGCAAATAAAGACAATTTTCCGAGTTAGTGCCATGAATCCGTAACTTCTCCCGAGTAATATGTTATGATTTGTTTATCACGAGTATGCTGCAGAAATTCTTGATCTAGACCCGTCTTGGGTTTTTGCTTATCAGAATGCCTCAGACAGTCAGCAACTTAGGTATACGACGACTCTATAACGTCCAGCATTACTAACAAGACTGATACAATGTATCTTATTAAGATATAGGCCCCATAAATTAGTTTAAAGAAAACGACAAGCACTTCCATGAAATAATAGTGTATCTTATTAAGATTAATTAAACATGAACTCACTCTTTGATTCCTCGGTTACTATTTCTCATTTCCTTATTTCTTCAATAATTCTACTATTATGTTGGGATCTTAATACGGCTCGTCTCAACTTTTGGAAGTTTTCTACTTAGATTCTTGAGATTTAGGGCTTATTTGGTAACACTCCTAAGAATAATTGATTTTTTTTCCCATGCACAAAAAAAGAACACAAATCCATTTGATAAAATTTTTATTTCCGGAAACAAAAATCCATTTTTTTTGTTCCAAAGAATAGATTTTTCTTTTTTCTTTTTTTTTGTCGGTCCTATTATTCCTACTCTAACGCTCACTTTCAGACTTTTGTCATGCCTCATTGCAGAGCGTTGGAGTCGAAACCCACTCCTGAAACTACATCGTCCCCACCCCAACCCCCCCTGAGAAGATGGAGATTCGAACTCCCCACCTCCTCCTTCCATGTTAGAATCAAGAAACAGAAAAAAGCTACTTCTTGTTCCCACAAAAAAAAATGTTACTTCATGTTACTTCTTGCCCAGCTAGTCACCAGCCACCACCATGGCTGGCAACCAGCCACAAAGAAGGAGGAAGAAGAAGATAAAGGAAAATGAAAAAAGAGAAAAATATAATAAAAGTACTAAAAAATTAAAAAAAACAAAAAAGTTTAAGAATTTTACAAAATGCATTTTTATTCTAAGAATAAAAAATTTGGATAGTTATTAAACGCTTTAAAAAACTCAGCATTGTTCCCAAAAATAAAATCAAATCAAATCAATTCTGAGTAAAAATTATTTCTGAAAACAGAATAATTACCAAACGCGTCCTTAGTATGATAGAGTTTCTTGTCCTTGTTAGTTTATCTATTTCCTAATTAGAACCTGGAATTTAAGAGTTTTCTTTGTGTTATTGCGGAAGTTTGCGAGCTTGCGATTTGCCACTCGGGTTGCGGGTTGATCTGTTTGTTTTTATCATTCTACCATGTCAATTGGTATTAGACTTCGACCAAAAAAAAAAAAAAAATTGGTATCAGAGACGGCGAGATTGTCGCAAGCGGAGCCAGTCTGGGTTCGACAATAATGGTACAGTCCCGCTGACGAAGAACAGGGGGCGTTGGTTGTTTTGAGGCATCTAAATGAGCCGTGGAGCAGAATTGGCAACGAACTACACGTGTTTAAGGAGCGGCTCGGCCAAGGGGAAACTCGGAAAGGGCCGACGAACCGAGGCCAAATAACACCCGCAGCCAACCATTCGAAGGATCCGCTTCGGTGGCTTGAGACATATGTTGTCCGGCCTACCTAGAGGGAATCTGGTTCGAACAGGGACAGGTGGGGAGGGGGGACGACTTTGGAAGTCAGCAAGAAGGTCGCGGCTTCAGCCTACACGGAAAGGAGGATCGATGATCCTTCAAAACGAACATCGTAAAACGCCCGTGCAAGGAAATTTCACTCCATCGCGAGAACCGACAAGCATGTCCGAACATTTCAAGAACGTTAAAAACAAAGCCAAGCATTTACTCCTCTTTAAACACTCGTAAGAGCTTTGTGTGGCTGGAGAACATAATGAAGTTGATCCGGATAACTCGAGGTCATAACAAATAAATAATATGCTCAAATGGCAGATAGTCATATGGCACGTCCCGAAGTCATAGTCCAATCAAACGACACGAATTCGGTCTTGTGAAGTCAGAAGCAAAGGAATCATCGTCAAAGGAAACCGCGTTGTTGCTTCTTCGGCGGACGCTACGAGCAATGATTTCCATTGGTCTGTATTATCTCCCCTATCATCTTTATGACCCGACCACAACCATTACGCAACAAAAGCATTAGACTACTGCATTCGAAGGTTGTTTCTTGAAGAAGCAGAACTTAGTGACGAGCGACAATGTCGCTGAGAGTTCTCTCTAGACTTGACACCGCCAGGACACAGTACTGCCACTTCAAGGCCATCATCGTTGCAGGTAAATTAGCTTGTGTACTTAGCATCTCAATCCCAATAATTAGTACTCATGTCGTGGATTGTATTATTTCATGAATCCGTTTTAGTTAATGATTCTGCATATCTTGTATTTGATTATCTCGCTTTCTGAAAAAGCATCGTTCTTTTTCCGTCAATATCATTCCCAATTTCTGTGTCTTATTCTTGATGAAGGAATGGGGTTATTCACTGATGCCTACCATCTCTTCTCTATCACACCGATCATGAGTATGCTCGGACACATATACTACGACAACCACCCAGTCCCGAAGCACGTCCAAACAGCCATGCTGGCCGCTGCTCTCCTTGGTGCCGCGATTGGTCAACTCATCTTCGGCAGGCTCGGCGATCTTGTAGGGAGGAAGCGCTTGTATGGCCTCGCCTTGATGCTCATCATGGCTGGCTCCATCGGGTGTGGATTCTCCATAAGCACTCCAAAAGGTTACATTCTAGCGAGTCTAGGTTTTTTCAGGTGATCGTAGCATTAGAACTCACCGCGTGTAAAGTCAGTTTCTGTTCAAATTTTCTAAGTATTCATAACACGCGAACATCACTCTTTAATTCTTTTCAGGTTCTTGCTCGGGGTAGGGATCGGAGGAGATTACCCGCTCTCAGCGACGATTATGTCGGAGTATGCTAACAAGAGGATGCGGGGCGCATTCATGGCAGCCGTCTTCTCAATGCAAGGGTTTGGGATTCTGGCCAGCTCGGTTGTGACGATGGTAGTGTGCAAGATATTTGGCCGAAGTTACACTCCGTCGTTAAACGATCCGATACCAAAAAACGCTGATATTGCCTGGAGGCTGATATTGATGCTAGGTGTTATTCCTGCTGTGATGACGTTTTACTGGCGGATGAAGATGCCTGAAACGGCAAGGTAATTATGTGTCTAGCTTTGCTTAATTGATTGTTTAAGTCGTTTAATTGAGTGATTATTTCATTTTCTTGAGAAAAAGTGGTTTGGTCTATGGTCTTTACTGCTATGATCAAGCATGACTTTCTTTGGTTGCTGGGATTTGTGTTTGTCCTTCTGGAGACATTGTCCCCAGAATCTCTTAGGATCAATTGCTGGGTGCTGTCAAATAGGATAACCGAAAGGACGAAATCAGAGTTTGGTTGGTCGTGCCAAATAATTCGTGTCACTTGAAAACTCTAGATTTGTGTTGGACATGCTAAAAAGGGTGATGCATCTAAACTCAAGTTTACTCGTGTCAATTTCGAAATATTTACTAATCTCAACTTCCATAGACGTGTCAAAATTAAGCAATAATTTGGCGTTCCCTTGAGAAAACAATTGTGCCAAATGGGTTTTGTAAATCATGTGCATTATTTTAACAATAAGAGAACATCTATAGCGGCTCATATCTAAATCTGTGCAAGATAGACAGAGTTAATCGTTATGATATGTCTTTTGGGTCTTATTAGGTATACCGCTTTAGTAGAGAATAATGTCCTCCAAGCTACGGAGGACATGGAACGAGTCCTAGACATGCCCCATTGCCAAATTGCTGAGGGCCGTTTCTTACAGCCGAGCAAGTCATCCTACCCTCTCTTCTCCAAGCAATTCTTCCTCCGCCATGGCCGCAACCTCCTTGCCTGCTCCACCACATGGTTCCTCCTCGACATCGTCTTCTACAGCTACCCCCTCCTCCAATCCGAGATCTACTTAATGTCCCACCACGACAAAGACACCGCAGACACTGTCTTCGACGCCGCCTTTAACGTCGCGAAATTACAGGCCATCATGGCATGCTCCTCCATGATCCCTGGGTGCATTGCCGCCTTCTTCCTCATTGACCGCATCGGGCGGCTCATCATCCAAGCTGTTGGGTTCGTCCTCATGGCCATCGTTTACTTCTCCATCGGAGTGCCATATAAAAGATATTGGCAACACCACCCGCGCGAGCTGTTCTTCCTGTACGGCCTGACATCCTTCTTCGCCAACTGCGGGCCCAACACAACCACGTTCATCTTGCCGGCCGAGCTTTTCCCTGCACGGTTCAGGACGACATGCCACGGGATCGCCGGGGCCGCAGGAAAGGCCGGGGCGATAATCGGCGTCGTCTTGATGGCCTCATTGGGGAGGGGAGTTACATTGATCATATGGGGTGGGATTTGCGCGGCGGGGATGGTGGCGACCAGCATGTTCACGAAGGAGACTAAGGGAACATCGCTTGAGGAGAATGAATGAAGATTAGTTTGTTCAAGGCGAGTGATTTCCCCAATTCTTAGGTGTATAAGACGTACTAATATATAATTGATATGTTTATGGAGTAATTCTGTAATTTTATCTTTACATGTACTCTGACTATAATAATTCACTCTTATTAATACACTCAACTTTAATTTGAGTTAAGACACCATAAATACTTAGTATTATTTACTCTCTAACTCTAAGATCAACAGTATATGTACATTTCTATTTTTTTCTTTTCTAACACATACTTACCCACTATCCAAATTTTATGATAATTTTTAGGATTGAATTGCATTTTTTCAATAACTTTAAGACTCAATCGCACTTTCGCGTCAAGTTTTAAGGCTTTTAGTGCATATTATTTCTTAATAAAATGACATGAGAAGAGGAGAGTTTTAATTTCTCATTAACGAAAATAAGTTCTCAGAAATTGAGAGATATTACATTGAATTAAATGTTCAGCTAGGGGAATTCAATAATTAAAAAAGAGATTTTATTAAAATGTGAACTCAGGGCACTCGTACTTGATAAGCAACTCAATAAAAAATGTCGTTGCAAACATGTTTAATAAATGCCTGGTGCACTCCTCAATAAGACCTTAATTAGAATTCAAAACTTGAAAAAAATTTGGTCGTGGTTTTAACTTTCGCTTGGCTTTGATAGGAAAAGAAACAATTTGAGATTAACGCCCCCACAGACCCTCGGCGTTCTTGTATTCCTCTTCATCCCGATGTGGCCCTATTCCGCACATTTGGGACCCATGAGTTCTTCACTGTGACGTAATCAGACCTTTTGATGAGCAATATCTAATGGCTGCCACTCCATGATCCTACTCGATCCCAAAACGTCCATCAAAACCCACTGCAAAGTATAAAGTAGTTAGTAATCTCCACCATTTATAGTAGGCAAAGCAAAAGTCAAAGTACAAAAAGACCAAATTTAGAATGGATCGATTTCTCTGAGATATTTTCATCTACTAAGTATAATTACAGTAGAGAATTTTCATCTCGAGTAGTTAGATGTGAAATCGGCATCTTTACCTGGTGACTTAGATGAAGAGTTATACGTTGCGCAATCTAAAGGTTTTGAAGTTAAAGGTAAGGAGCACATGGTATATCGCTTGAAGAAAAGCTTGTATGACTTGAAACAAGCTCCACGACAATGGTACTAGAAGATTGATGGTTTCATGGAAGAAAATGGATTTGCACACTGCGAAGCTAATCATTATGTTTATTTTTGCAAGTATGACAATGGTGATATCATGTACTCTCTTTATATGTGATGAGATGCTGGTGGCTAGCTTTAATATGAAAAGAATTGCAAAAGTGAAGAACATGATAGCATCGTAGTTTGCTATAAGAGACTTAGGAGAGGCCAAGAATATATTAGGCATGAAAATCATTAGTGACAGGAAAAACAAGAAATTATGGCTCTCGCAGGAAGACTGCATGAACAAGGTGTTATAGAGATTTAACATGGATAAGGCAAAATTGGTTGCAACTCCTCTAGCACGTAACTTCAAACTTATCCTATCCAAGTGCTGAGAACTTTGAAAGATGAGATGGCAGTAGTTCCATATGCATCAGCAGTGAGAAGTTTGATATATGCCATTATGAGCACGAGACTAGAAATTTCACAAGCAGTAGAAGTTGTGAGTCGATATATGCAAAACTCGAACAAAGAGTAGTGGAATACAATAAAATGAATATTGAGATATCTAACAAATACATCAAATTACTCTCTCTGTTATGATGGTACATCTCTCAAGTTACAAGGTTATGTGAATGCGAATCACTCAAGTGATCGAGATAGTGGTAAGAGTACCACTAGATATGTTTTTACAATTACAGGTACAGTAATGAGGTGGGAATCTCAACTAAAAAAACAAAGTACCTTTATTGACAATAGAAGCAGAGTATGTGGCAATCACAGAAGCCTCCAAGGAAATCATATAGTTACAAGATTACATGGAGGAGCTACATCAAAAGCAGTCACTAAGCACAATGTGGATTGATAGTCAAAATGCAGTGCACTTAGCAAAGAACACAACTTCTCACTCACGGACTAGACGTATCAAGAAGCATTATCATTTCATCAGGTCAGCATTGAAAGATTATGAATTAAAGTTACGAAAGATCGATGGCTCAAGAATCCAGCTAACATATTTACCAAGGTAGGAGACAGAGAAAAACATATTTTTTGTATTACTACCATTGATATTACTCTATGGTGATTGATGAGGAATACCACGAAGGCACAAATTTCAGTTACTAGCCTTTGAAGAAGATGGATGTAGAGTTGCTTGGTGCATTGTGTGTATTTGTCTTCAAGTGGGAGATTGTTGGCGGGTTAAACCAAATATTTTTAAGGGCTTTTTCTATCTTTTTTATTAGTTTTGCTTTTAAGTTAAAAACTACATATTTATATCAGCAATAGTTATCCACCGATCGTCAAGGCACTGAAAAAAAAAAAGTAGAAAGAAAAGAAAAAGAGAGAAGAAAAAAAATAAGTTTTTTCCCTGTGAATGTTCTCAATCTCTTTATTGCCTAATCTTGAGAGAATATCATCGATGTATTCTAACTTTTTTCGAAATCTAGTGAATTCATAGAGTGCCTCTATGCGGAGAAATAACCCAGATTTAGGTGAACTTCAATAACAAATTTCCGGGCGTGTTCATTAAATTATTTTCCTTATTATTATATTATGCCCAGTTGAATTATTTGCAAGCATTATTTTTCTGAATTCAACATGTGATTTCTTAACACTATACACGTCCTTACTTATAATAGATACAACACTTATGCGCCATGCACATCTTGGGACATACAATAAAGGGACGTTGCTTTCTTCGCTTAACTGTTTTAGATATATGATTGAAGATGGGATACCGACACAATATTTAACTTGACGACTAATGGTGATCGCAAGCCATCTCAATTATTAAATGCCATACTATAAGAAATGGAAACCTAAGTTTTCCAGGACATCAAAAGTGGGCATGATGGCCCAGACGGCGTGCAGTGAAGAGATGCCAAGCCATCACCCAAAAACACAGCATACTTCCATCTTCCGAAGATCAACCATGGAATGCACACTTCATCACCTGCCATCCATTGTAAAGAGCAGGATTGTGTAACAAACTGATTATTCAACTCTAACTTCACAAAAAAATATTATACAGCAATGAAGGACAATCTCACTGTGTAGCACAGATGTGATTCTTTTAGAAGATATACCCACGTGGACGAAAACCAATACGATGAGCATTGAGGGCATGGTTATTGCAATAAAAAACAAAATGCAGACATCACGTCATTCAAAAAATTCTTCCACGCACGAAAGGATGATAGTAAAATCATCTTTGAAAAGGTGACTCCGCACAACAGTTCCAACAAATTTCAGTGTCCCAGTAAAGTTCAAGTAAATTATATACAATCCCCATCAGGAGCAAGGTACACATGAGAAAGTGATATCGCGAAAAGTGCACGTTAGAAAGACAGAGGCAGGGACGCATGCAGATTAGAACAGGATCAAGTGGACTATCCCTCGCCAATGCATAAATGATAACATATTGCAATAGTAACCAGGCAACTAAAAACCAGACAACCTAAGAGAGAAACATTTCTTGTGACATACTCAAACGCATGATTTTCCCATTACTAAAGGCTACTGATGTGAATCAACGCTAATGATAAAAGTTTTGCGAAGAAAGACTACATAACAAATTACTCCTCATACTAAGAGTTGCCTCATGGATAAGGGGTGATATTCCTATTTAACCATCTGTTTGAAAGGTAAAAGATTAAACCATAGGTCCCCAAATGTACAAAAAGAGTTCAAAAAACTAAAGCCCTATACAAAACAGCACCGAAAGGGAGACCAACTGCAGGCCAGGTCATGAACAACATGACCCAGCGCACTTACATCCAAGGGAGTTGGTAATGACCGACACATTGTCAATCTGAAGATTTGATATCGAATGTATAGATGGGAAACCAGATTCTATGGTTGTTGTACGTTCATGAAGTGGTACCAGGTTTCAACATTTTCAAATCTCATGTCATGAAGGTATAAAACAAACCGTCCAAAACTCTTATTTGAAAAGGTTGTGCCTGTGTGAATGGGGAAGATAATGAACCTGATCTAGCTAGCTCCTACTGACAGCAGATTAAACGATGCCCAAACACAAAGTTGTCGTCCGACCAAATCACCCGATTTTAATTACGCCAGATGGGGGGCTAACTTAAACATCATCGTTGAAGGAAACCGCCTTGTTGCTTCCCATGCATGCGCAACGAACAGCGACTTCCATTAGTTTTTACCATATTTTCCATCATCTTCGTAACCCAACCATAACTATTACACAACAAAAGGATTAGATTGTTGCATTCGAAGGTTGGTTGTTTCTTGAAGAAGCAAAAATCAGATACGAGCGACCATGCCGCTGAGAGTACTACCACTACCACTTCAAGGCCCTCATTGTGGCAGGTAATAAACTTGTGTATTTTCCATTAAAATCCCGACATTTGATTATCTTAAATTCAATTATCTCGCTTACGGAAAATACATTCTTCCTATTTCCCTCAATATGATCCCAAATTTATGTGTCTCATGCTTGATAAAGGTATGGGGTTGTTCACTGATGCCTACGATCTCTTCTGTATCCCCCCGATCATGAGACTGATCGGGCACGTGTACTACAAATCCCATCAAAACCAAATCCCACATTCTGTCGAATTACCTAGCTTTTTTCAGGTGATCACAGCACGAGAACTCTCCACGTGTCACATTGTAAAAGATTCGTCTCTTTTCAATTTTTCTTAGTACTCATAACACTCGGACATCACTCTTTCAACTCTTTTTAGGTTCTTACTCGGGGTAGGGATCGGAGGAGATTACCCACTCTCGGCGACGATCATGTTGGAGAATGCTAACAAGAGGACACGTGGCGCATTTATAGCGGCTGTCTTCTCGATGCAAGGGTTTGGGATTCTGGCAAGCTCGGTCATGACGATAGTGGTGTGCAAGATATTTCGCCGAATTTACCCTTCGTCACCGGAAGATCCGACACCAAAGGAAGCTGATATCGCCTGGAGGTTAATATTGATGTCGGGTGCTATTCCTGCCGTGATAACATATTACTGACGGATGCTGATGCTTGAAATTGCAAGGTACGTTCGTAGCTTGCTTCTCTTAATAAATTATTTAAATGATTAATTCATGTCATTTCCAAGAATTTGAATTTTTGTTGAACACGCTAAAATGGATTGGATGGTGTGATTTGCAATTACCTTTGATAGATTAGTCAAAATCGCACAGCGATCAATCCCTCCCTTGATAAAAACACTAGTCTCGATTCATGTGACTTTCTATAATTTGCTAGTATTAGCTTTCATAGACTAGTTTAAATCGCACTGTGATCGGTCCTTCCCTTGATTAAAACACTTTTCTCGCTTCATGTGACTTTCAGTAATTTTCTGCAACCATACAAGATAAATAGAGTCAATCATTAGGACGTATCTTTTGGATCTAATTAGGCACACTGCTTTGGTGGAGCAAAATGTGCTTCAAGCTGCCAGGGACACGGAGCGAGTCCTAGAGCCAAATTGCCGAGGATCATCCCTTCCCCCCGAGCCCACCGTCCTACCCTGTCTTCTCCAATCAATTATTCCTCCACCATGGTTGCGACCTCCTTTCCTAGTCTGCCGCATGGTTCCTCCTCGATATCATCTTCTACAGTAGCAACCTCTTCGAATCCAAGATCTACAACGAGTACCTCCACGACGAAGATGCTGGCAAGGTAGTAACAGGCTTTGAGGTTGCCATCAAGGTCGCTAGCCTCCAAGCCATCGTAGCACGCTACTCCACGATTCCTGGCTACTTCGCCGCAGTCTTCCTCATTGACCACGTCGGGAGGGTCCAGATCCAAGCAATCAGTTTTTTCTTCATGGCCATCCTTTACTCCTGCATTAAAGTGCCATACGACAAATATTGGAAGGACCAAACTGGCAAGTCGTTCATGTTCCTGTACGGCCTAACCTTCTTCTTCGCCAACCGTGGGCCTAACACGACCACGTTCATCGTGCCAGCCGAGCTGTTCCCTGCACGATTCAGGACAACGTTCCACGGGATCGCCGGGGCCGCAGGGAAGGTTGGGGCGACAATCGGCGCCGTGGTGTTGTTGATTACCTCACAGGCGAGGGGGATGGGAGTTACGTTGATCATATTGGCTGGGATTTGCATGGTGGGAATGGCGGTGACCATGCTGTTCACGAGGGAAACAATGGGGAGATCGCTTGAGGAGAATGAGAATGAGTCAGTTCAAGGCAAGTGCTTTCCATGTTCTTGATTACATAGTTATTATAGGGTCTTTCTTGTAATTATATTTTTATCTGTACCCTGACTTTTTTTTTTTTTATCAGTCCTATTCATTTCCTATTCTAACTCTCACCCTCAGACTTTTGTCATGCCTCCTTGCAAGGCGTGGGAGTCGAAACCCACTCCTGAAACTAATTCGTCCCCACCCCAACCCCCTGAAAAGATGGAAATTCGAACCCCCCACCTCCCCCTTCCAAGTTGGAAGTACCCTGACCTTAAAAAACCTCTTTTGTGAGTACATATAATGCAACCTTAATTATGGTTTAGTCACTATAAATACTCAGCGGTTATTCTCTCTCTGAATCTAAAGATCAATACGGTATCCATGTAGAAATAGGCATCAAATTCTTTGACATCTCTATCCCAAATCAACACTTCCTTCGCTCCTTTTTCTACCCCAATAATGTCTAATGCATCCCCATTTTTTCTTCTTCGCTGCCACCTCTTTACCCATCATCTAAATTTTGTCAAAATTTGAATTTTAGATTAGGTTTCCTACTTACAGTATATGTCTTTGATTATAAAAGCTTTCTAGTCAGTGTCTCGTAAGCTTTGTACTTTGTCTGTACACTTCTTGATCACCATTAAGAAGTTTATAAATGTAAACGTCATCTCTTTTGACTCAATGAATGAAGTTCCTTGCAATTTCCTTATTTGTTTTCAATTTACTGCACGCATTATTTTAGTAATTCTGATTTTACAAAGTTCTTGAGACTTCAAAGCATAAATCCATATGCTTTTGATTGGACTTTAATCATAGAAGTTATTGAGTTTCTGAATATCGCAACTAGACAAAAACACACAAAACAGCTATATGGTTACTCCTGTCAGACTGAATTCAAGTAAAATTTCGAGGAAGGAAAAGGAAATGCATAATTGTAAATTGACAAAATGGCATGAAAAGGGGGATAATTCTAATTTCTCGTCGACGAAAATGAATTCCCAGAAGTTGAGAGATATCACTTACATTGAATGGAATCTCGAAAACTTGGATTGCAAAAGTGGTGGAAATGTAACAATTTATATGGACTCCGTTAAAAAGTCATCTCATGGCACTCGTTTTTGGTAAGTAGCTCCATATAAATAAATAAATAAATAAATAAGGTAATTATCCTTACGATATTACTCAATCACTATTTCAAAAATCGATAACAAATACCCGGGACACTTCTCAATCAGGCCTAAAGAAAAACTTGAATGGTGCATAATTTGTTGTTCTTCCTTCTTTTACTTAGTTTGGATAGGATAAGATGCCATCTTATTGATGCCACATAGACCCTCAAGCTAAGATGGTATTTTATCCGGATTCGAGTCCAGATAGAACAACAAATTGTATTATCCAATGTTTGATGATGTCCTTCAGACCGAATATATATATATATATATATAAAATACCAGATAAAAAAATCCGGGATAGGAATGGAATAAACTTGAATCGGATTTAAAAAAATGACTTGAGGTGCACATTATAACCATTTTATTTATGGTCAGATTTATTTTTAAATTCTCGAAAACAAGTTTGGAACATAAATTCATTAACACAATTTTATTTTTTCTATTTCTGAAACAAATTTTATGTAGGTTTGAAATAGAAATGAAAAGTAAAAATTTTCTACTTTTTTAATTTCTAGAAATAACAACTCTTCTAATCGCTCACCCTCGTTAATAGCCAACTGATCACTCGCCGCCGCTTTCCTCCCGCCGCCGCCGGCCGCCCAAGAGGAAGAAATTTTTTGTTGTTATTAAACACTTATTTTTGTTTAGAAACTCGTTCAAGGAATAGAATTTGAAAAATCTATTTCTAATCAAAAGTTGTGTTCAGAAACAAAATAGTTATCGTTTGCACCCTTAACAAACCCTACTATCTTCCAACAATAAAGTGACGAATTGTGATGTTGGCTATTACACGAGATCCAGCACCACAATAGCCAATCATCGTCACTTGCGACCACAGTGTAATCGTTGGATTATCAAAGCCGGCTCGCTGATCGTGTTCCGGCGACTTAGGGTGAAATGGAGTCCGAAGATTATCGTCGCGTGAGGTTTGCACATATCATTGTGGAGCCCCAAACTTCCTTGCGTGGCTTACAGGCTGGCTGTTCACCTGCTGGTCAGCAAATGCGGGTCAAGAATGTCACAACGGCGTCCTGGTGCAAACCTTCTCTTGCGGGCCCACCCTACGATACACCCCCTCTCCGACGTCGCTTCGTCGCCTCTCTCAGCTCTTCCGAGATGATGCCGCCGCCTTCTTTGGCGGTGGAGTTGGGCCACATGACCCACGAGAAGCACCTCTTGCTGTTCACGAGGATCTACCAGAACTTTGTGAAGTCATGCCTGCTGAGGGTCGTGATGCTCCTGAAGGTCACGAAAATGACCGACTTTGGAGATTTCTTGTCGAGCCACGAGATGCAACTACGGTCGACTTTCTAGGCTGCTTGTCGAGAAGTGGGTTTGAATTTGGGAAATGGCAGGGTCCTCTGATTGATCGAAGCTATTGAGGATGAGGGCTCAGGCGATTTGGAGGGTCTAAATCGTCACATACTCAGAGCCGGTCCAGTCGGCAACTTGGCAGAAATGACGAATTACTTTCTGAGATCTAATACTATTTTCCAAGGACAGGACATTTTCATTGATTTTCAATTCCATCTTAAATTGTATCAAACATATATGATAGGAGTTTTTATAATCCGAAGGATATTTGATGATTATAATCCGATTTTGTCCTATCCTATTCAATCTAAATCCAAACTGCCAAACACAGAATCGAGCTTTCCTGAGTTTGTCTTTATTCTAAGTGTCCCTCTTCCCCATTTTGGGCCTTACGAGTTCTTCACTACGATGTAATACAAGCCCTTAGATGAACCGTGTCCAATGGCTGCCACCCCATGATCCAACTCCCCCCCGCGATGTCCATTAAAAACTCCCTACCGAGTATGAAGAAATTAATAATCTCCATGTTTATAGCATAGGCATCGCAACTGTCAAAGTCAACTATAATGTACAAATAAACCAAATTTGATCGAGAACTTTTCTTTGCTTTCACCGAGCCTACGCTATACAAGATAATTACCCAATCAATTATAAACATATTATACAATTGCCACTCGGTCATAAACATATTATACAGTTGCCACTTCAATTTTACACTTTCCAATACTGTCAATGTAGTCCTAAACTTTTGCGGAAATTTTTAATATAGTCCTTACGATTAATTACCACTAGAAATTGTTGACGCGGTGTTCAATCATTACTGGCTATTATACATGGCATGCTGAAGTGGACAACTTGTGGATCATCACGTTAGTGATTTCTAGTGACAACTAATTGGAATGGCTACATTAGAATGTTGCGTAAAGATTTAGAATTATATTGACAAAATTTGAAAGTTTAAAATTAAATTGGTATTTGTATAGTAGGTTTATAATTGAATTGAAAATTTTGCCTCCGCAAACCAAACATATTGTGTGTCTGTGAACATTCAATGATGGGTTGTGCGGACCATGAGCACATCACTCCAGCATTGACTATATATGTTTGTAGCTCATTACATCTTGTTCTATGAAAACGAACCTAAGGGGGACGAGCCATTTCGATGGCGACCGTCTATATTACAAACCATTGAACTAATGATGAACCCTGATTTTGAGGAATACCATGACCACATTAAGGGTGTCTAATCGATTAAATGATGTATGCTACAGACTAAACCCTGCCGTTATAATGGAAGTCTTTGCCTAATGCTTCGATGGCGACGCTGAGCGCCTGCTTTGCGAGAGCCTTTAGGAGGCTCTCTTCGTTGTTCCCTGGCACATCATGGTAGCCATCGATTGTCGCTACCGCCTTTTAATCTTGTGGATGGAGACGAAGATGAATTAATCTCTCCGATTATTCCCAACTGTCGCTCCATTCAACTTATACATGTTTTTGCGTTTGCAAATATATACCTTGGTCATCTCACAGGTACCTTTCTCCATGACGAAAGGGTAGTCCTCTTCCTTGTATATTCCACCAATTAAGACGATGCATAGTCAGTAAGACCGCCGTTACACCCGTTGTTGTTTGGTTTGTCAGTCAACCAGCTCTTGCTCAGATGACACTGTCCAGTTTCCGGTCACTATTTAGTTTATGCTCTCTACCGCCGCTACTATGGAAAACGCCCAGCAACTACCGACGATGTGCTCAGATTTCGTCTAAAATTTCGTAGAGACATGTCAGTCTAAGCATAAGGAAGTATCGAGTGAGTCATAATTTATGCTTCATTTTGTAAATTTTTTAACACGGGATGTATCTTGAGTTTCGAAGTAAATCCCAATCTCGAGGAACAAGTAGCCCTTCGCACATGAACCTTGGTTCTTGACATGAGTGACGACTCCTTTCTTTCTCCAATCCACAGACCTAGGTAAATCCCAATCTCAAGGAACAAGTAGCCCTTCGCACATGAACCTTGGTTCTTGACATGAGTGACGACTCCTTTCTTTCTCCAATCCACAGACCTAGGTAAATCCACGACATCCTCGTGAATAAATTCAATACGGGAATCTTCCTCCATGAATGACTCGATCTTGCATCCTAGATACACCCCCTTGAACTGTTCGTGGGTCTAATTGGCAAATTTATTCAAATCAAACCAAGAGTTGGTCGCCTTCTTTTAAGTGTTTTCGATGTGCTTCAAGTTCTCCTTGAATGACTCGAATGTGCACATCTTTTCCTCAAGAGACTTAAAAACCTTCCCGCATTTCTCAATTCACGACTCAGAGAGATCGAGGAGCTTATCAATGGATTTCAGGTCATCCTGAGAGTAGCTCAGGATAGATATATCTCTGGCCGAGACCAAGATTTGCGAAAACAGAGAGAGAAACGAAGGGAGGAGCACAAAGAGTGCAGAAGCAGCCATTGTTTCTCTTTTTCCCAGAGTAGAGAGGGGGAGGATCGAGTGGGTTAAACCGAAGGAAAGTGTAAACATGATGCGCTTTTCATAACAAACGGAGTATTTAAGATTAGTTCTTTTAACAGGCTTTGGATCTACTCAACATCGTATCCAATTATGGCCTGCGAACTAACGAATGACGGATTTCAAGGAATGTATTCACCTAGGACTCCCCTGTTTTGTGAGGGGTAAAGCGACCATCAAGGAATTTTTTGCAGAGAGCCACAACTTCAAGTTGAGTAAGAATTATTCAACTTAACCTAGTGGAAAAAGCAAACAACAGAAGACAAAAAGTTCAGCTTTCATGAACGACCACACTAAAACTTATGCAGCACGCACATCATGGCACATACGGTAAAGCTACTTTGCTATCTTCGCCTTGGCCACTCTGATACGCTGATTGAAGACGTTGTAACAAAAACATCAAGCAACAAGAAAAGATTAAGAACTCAGAAATGGATACCTACACGATTTTTGGAATGTCTATGCAATTCATGGTGATCGCAAGCCATCTGAATTATTAAGTGCCATAATACACAGAAACGTCAAGCAAAGTTTGCCAGAACTTCAAAAGTCTGCATGATGGCCCGGACCGCCTGCATTGAAAAGATGCTGAGCCATCAGCAGGAAAAAAAGCATACCTCCATCTTCCAAAGATCAACCATGGAATGCACACTCCATCCACCTTCATCCATTATAAAGAATAGGATTATGTAATGACTAACCATTCAGGTGTTTCGACCTAAAAGAAGAAAAAACATTCCAGTGTAATTGCACAAGTCATACAACAGCAAAGGACAACAGCAGTGCTCTGTAGCAGAAAGATGCCATTCTTTTATAAGATACAGCAATATGGACAAGAACCAACACAATGAGCATTAAAGGCATGGCTACTGCAATAACAAACATATAAGGGGATATCAAGATTAATTGCAGAAATTCATCTATCCGCAAAAGGACGAAAGTAAAACCATCTTTAGAAATGTGAGAACACTTCCACAAATTTCATTGTCCCAGAAAAGTTCGGGTAAATGATATACAATCCCCATTAGGTGCAAGTCATACATGAGACAGTGATAATGATTCAAAAAGAGTAGTTAGAACAGACAGAGAGAGGTACCCAATCAAATTAGAGTATCTTGCCAATGTTTACATGAGAACGTAACTCAAACATAACCAGCCTACTAAAAACTAGACAACCAAAGAAAGCAACATTTATGACATACTCATGATGCATGATTTTCCCACAATTAAGGCTATGTAATATGAACTAATGCTACATGATAAACTTTTTCAGAAGCAAGTACACACGACAAATCATCCTCATATCATAGGTCGCCACACTTGACATTCTTTTTCAAGGTAGAAGGATCAATTAGGGCAGCAACGGGGTGCAAACCCATATGACTAAAGAATGCAAAAAACTAAAGCCATACATAAAACAGCTCCAAAGACCAAAAGGGAGCTCAGAATACAGGACAAATCATCAACTATATAAGCCAAGGCATTTACATCCTAAGAGTTGGTAATGACCAACCCACTGTCAATCTGAAGATATTATTCAATATCAGACATATGGATGGGAAATCAGACTCTACGGTAGTCCTACATTCATAAAGTGGTAGGCTTCAACCCAAACAACCCAATCGACTTTGGACTATGGAGTTCATATCTTCCATCAAACAACAAGGATGTGTGGACCAAAGACAGACCCAAAAAATCCCCATGTCAATTACCCGAGCCAGGTTACACTAGCCTCTAAATTGTATCACACTTCCACTAGGATGAGAGAAGCTGTTCACATATTTCACGAGAAAAATAGGGAAAAGCTCAAAATACTGAGCCCCAATCACCTAACAGGAAAACCATCGACTCAAAGCAAATAAAAGCCACCAATTTCATGCATCTACAGCCTCACTGTCCTCCCTCATTGTCATTCATCAATCAAAACCCTATTTACTGCCACGCCGAAATAGAGTACCGATGCTATAACGCCGTAGCCATCATGCCGAATGCTGAAAACCTCAATCAAACATTCATCGGATTTTCTTCTAATTTAGAAAACAGAAAGCATCTACGCTCCTCAGTCCCCCGAATAGGAGGACTCAAAAGAAACTGCCAACCGCGACAGGCTCCGTTCCTCCAAAATCTGGGATTTCACGAATCGATAACAACCAACGGGTCCACAGTACAGTCAAACATGCTGAAAAACATCCGCATCACCGATCGGATGCCCGAGGTTCGATTCGGAGCTCAATTCGAGAAGGAATCAAAACGCGCGAAATCGAGGCGGAGTCGAGAGCGCGAACCTTCGAAATGAGAGAAGGGGGGAATTTATTTGGTGGATTTGCTTTCCTTGTTGGAGGAAGAAGCGTAGTCGGGAGGCGAGTACATGAGGGCGGCCACCATGGCGCCGGGAAGCACCACGAACCTGGCCAGCGCCGCGAGCTTCGCGACCAGCGGCTCTCCTCTCGTGAACAACGCCATCTCCTTCTTCTTCTTCCTTCTTCTTCTCCTTCCTTCTTCTCCTTCAAGATCGATGAAATTGACTCGATGGACTGCCGGCGCAAAGTCGCAGAGGGAGTTGAGGTTCGATCGGGGAAAACGACGGTACGACGACGGTGCGTCGTCGTTTTTGGCTCCTGCGCCTCCATCTGTCGCCACGTCACTGGCTCATCGCAAGCGGCTTGCGGGCTTGTATTGGGCTTTGAACGGGCCGGGCCCATCAGGCTGCGATCCAGTTTCGAGCGCCGGCTTCTAATTTTTATCGATAATCTGCGGTTCAGGCATTTTGACTTTTGTCCAATCCAAAATACTCTAGACTTTCACTAATATGTATTTTGATATACGATTTGATACGCTTTCTTCATAATGTTTCAAGATTTAAATACTTAAGGGTACATTTCTTTTATCAAAAACTACAAGATAAAGGTCAAAATTATTTTCAACAAAAACAGGTAGTTTTCACTTAATGGTGTCTCATACCACTAGACCTGTTAAAATGGGTCGATGACACATTTTTTTACCCATATATTCGTGGGTTGGGTTACTGTATGATGTTATATTTGATAAATGGGTCATAAAATGGATTTAGAATTGTAAAGTCCAAAATTATATAGGTGTTAGATGGATTTATAAATTATATAAACTCAATCCACCTTTATGACTCTCTTTTCATTCTCTCTCACCTTTACTCGATCTTGCCCTCACTCATTACATGCTCTCACATCAGTTTAGGTATGAGGTTTTCTAAATTGGGTTAAATATGGAAGTACTTTATCAATACGAGTCAAGTCTGATTGGATATGTGTTTGGTCGAAAATAGGTCACCAAATTTGTATTCCATGGAAATGGATCAAAAAGATAATAGGTCAATCTTGATGGACCATTTTAACTCAATCAACTCATTTAACAGGTCTAATTGTGATGAGGAAGACATGTTAAATGTTCTCATGGGACAGTAGCTTGGTCTAAGCGATTGTTTATCAAAAACACGGGTCTTCGATTGTTAGTGGTAAGGGGTGTCAAAATGTGTCATAGATTTATTAATATGAATTACATATGTGTCAGAAATTTTTAAAAATTCAGCTAAAACTGAATCCAAAAAATGAGTAATTTAAATGGGTCGAAATAACCCATTTCGACTCATTTAAGCTATTAAGTGGGAGTGGCCCACTTAATAGAAGTGCAAGGGAGTCCTCATCCTTGTCACTGGCCTAAAGCTTCCGCAAATGCAAGCAACCGACCACTCACTTTCGCTACGCGCCTCTACGCCGCCTTTGTCACATCTCTCTTCTCCTCACTTAGGTCTAATTTAAGTAAGCCATTTCCATCTCTATCTTCCTTTTTTTCCTCATCTCAATCTTCATGGTCTCTCTGTCCTCAATGCAGATCCCTCTCGCCTCCTGCTTTAGAGCGCCGCCTCCACGACCTCCAATTGAGGTGGACGAAATGCTTGATGAAGGAACGAGCTAGATTCATGGTTGTCGAAGTCTCAAACAGGTTTATTAGTAAGTCGGGGGTGTTGCTTCGAGTCCGAGTTCGGAGACTTCCATTTTTTATCGATGAGTCGTTCTCCTCATTTCATCAGTAAAGATAGGAAGACCGTCACTGCTTGTTAACGTTGTCTCTACCGTCGCTCCTTCAACATCCCATTTGTCGGGTTCTTTCTTAGCGCAATTAGCGAGCCCAGTGTGATTTCTTGTTCCGGTTGCAGATTTCGCCTCTGCATTAAGATTTCACAGTTTTATCTCATCTGGGTTTCGCCTGTTGCTGAATGGGTGTTCAGAGGAGTGTTCTAAATTGGCGTATAGTGAGAGATTTTAAGCTTTGAGTTGAAATTTGAAGCTAGTTTGAGTAAAATCATGAAAGATCATGTGCGTTCTCGTGACATAATTTGCTATATCTTTTGAATGGAATTGAAGATGGAAAATGATGGATGCTTATGCTTGTGACATGTAATAGTGGAAGTCATCTCAATTCCTACCTTTTTCAGGTTTGAGATTCAGTCTTGTATAACATAGTTCCAGGATTGTAAATCTAAGTAGGTCTTATAAATATTTATTTAATTGGTCAAATTCTTTATAAGTATTTCAATTTATTAGTTTTTTTTTTTACATTTTTTTTATAATTTTTTAAATTTTAAATTTTCTTTTTTAATTTAATTTGAAGATTTTATCTAATTAGTATAAAGCTTAAAGTGGGCATGGGTTTTCCTAGAATATTAATGGGTTTTAGTAATACGGGTCGAGTCTGGTATGGATTACTAGATTTACATTATATAGATATAGATCAAAACGGGTTAGATTGGTTAAATATGGGTCGGACTATTTTTGACCCAATCCAAATCCGACCCGATCCACCCATTTAATGGATCAAATGATGGCAACGGGGAGCGACCACTGTACAACTGTGGTGGGGGGCAACTATACGATCAAGATTGGCTGTCGTTTTGGCAGCACGAGGAAGGCACACTCCGTAGGGCCGGGACTTCTCATCCAATTATTCCTTTTGCGTAGCTATTCATTATACGTCACTTCCATGTTCCTCAGCTCGTGTTCCATCATCCACGAGGGGCATTTGAGTTGAATGACCAGGAGCTCAACCAATTGCTGCAGGAGGCGTGTACAACCGCATGGGAAGAGAGTTACGAGTTTGGTGGCCTGGTGGAGCTACGAAGCTAGGGTCGGCCCTTAGACCTGAATACTAAATAGTTATAACTCGAATTCAACATTGCGTTTACTGAAACAAGACTCCTATAATAATGGGTAGTTGCTAATGTCAGTTGTCGCCTTCTTCCTGATTCTTTTTCTTGTAATACAAACACCGATTTGCATATCCCAATGAATAGGAAAAGTACCAAAGAAGTTATAAACTTATTGCCTTTATATGAATTCTAACATAAACTTTTTAATTATACTAGTTGAATCGTAAACTTTTAACAACTTGCCAAGATAGTCCATCTAGTTAATTCTTACTGGAAATCGCAAATATGGATATCAGCCATCCCACGTGGCATGACCAGCATTGATGTGAACAAATTTTACAATTTGTTAGTATTTTCTTTGTTTCTTCATTTTTTTTAACAACTCTAGGCCAATAAAGGCTCCAAATGTAGGTGAGGACCACAATGCCCTTTCCTAAATTTAGGCAAGGGTGTCACAATCTGATCCTTGATGTTTGGCAAGGGCCTAACACCCTCATGTATGAAGGCCCTTGCTCATGGTCGATCGGGAGGGCCCTTTCCCAAACCTTGCCGATCCACAAATGGGGAAAAAAAAGGAAAAGAAAAGAAAAAAGAAAAAAGAAAAAAGTAATTAAAATTCGGCAAATTTTAAAAAAAAGTTATCAACTTCACTGCCAGACTTGCCACTTACAATAGTTAATATTCATGTTAGTAATTTCCGTCTGAAATTAGTCGAATGGATTATATTGACAAATCTTCAAAAGATTTGGGATTCAATTGGAATATTTGAAATGTTAAGGACTGAATTAATACAGATATAATACGTTTACGACTTTTATTTTTTTTGGTACTTTACCCCCCAAAAAGTCAACTTCTTTACAGCGTGCATGTCAAACATCATAGAAACTGAGGGAAATGTTGTTCCGAAGATTGCTCCTCCATCACACCGTACCTGATCGAAATCGTGCATCACGCTCTTGATAATTTCAGTCAAAACTTGGTCGCCCAACTTCTGTACTACATGCCTACCACCAAAACTCCAGATCTCAGGCGGCGACGACGACACCACTGTAAGACCCTAACATGAGACGGCCGTCAATTAAGGAAAAGAGCAGCGCCTCCATTTTCCCTTCTCCCCACATGCTCGACCCCAGAACGGTCGCTCAAGACGATGAATCGGTCGACGAGTGCATGATGGTTTTTGCCTTCATGCCTTTACACGTTTGAGTTTGGACCGGGCAACACGGCGATGAAGATGTCTTTAGACGTCTCATGATGACCAGGCTCGATTTTCCATCCAGGTCGCATATTTGAACGTTCTTATTACGTCGTTTCGATGATACATCGTGTTTGCGATACATTGATTGGTCGCCTTGGTTTTTTAATTAAATGCTGAAGCAATTCCACGGCATAGGACGTGTGAAACATGTCCAGATGTCCGATTTTGTATTTGGTTTTTAGACATATAGTGGTGGACCTCGTTGCCGGAGAGAGTGGTCCTAGTCAATTCCTTATGGATTGCGTGCTATCTAATGGTGTTCTTCTTTTGACCTCTAAAATTGGACTTCTTATCGCAATGAACAACATTGATTTGGACAGCATAGAGTAATAGAACAACTGTTTTGCAAGAACTAATTGTCTCTCCAACCGCATTACTGCTTAGACACTATGTGGCTTTATTTTTTTCTTTATTGATATCACGGCGCGTGCTTCACTACCGAATAAGCTAATTGGATATAAAGGAAAATGAATTATTCGAAAGAAAACATAGAATCGGATATGATGCCAATGGAGTACCGACATGCATGACCCTTAAAGGTCAGTATAGTTGAACAAGGCGTAAGGGATTTGCAGCTCGGATGCCAGAGATCGCCCGCTTAGATCCTAATAACTGCATGCAAACCATTATGGACCGAAAACACCTGCATAGCAAGGGCCAGAGGTCTAGGCTTTACCAGTTCTGTTCATAAGCCTTAAGTGGCGTTCCATTAGCGATCCGCAATTAATCCGGCCTCTGTGCTCGTGTCCCAGGATTACGATAAAGAAAACAAAAATCATCGACATGACCACATGAATATAGTTAATCAGATACCTAAGTATGGTATTTCATATCATTTTTTTTAAAAGACATCAATCGGGCACATGAAATATAGTTAATCCACCAACGTGTGACCGCATCTGATTCAGTGTTGGGTTGTTTTTTTCCTGGGGCACCCACTGGACTGGATTCGCAGCTCCACATGAATCTGCAATGTCCCAAGAAATAAAAATTGGGGACAGCATCACCTCACATGTAAATTTAAAACTCGATAGCTAATGGTCTTTGCTCTCCTTTTGCCCTCAGATCCGGTCCCCCCCGGGGAGCTTCTCCTTCTTCTCCAGAGGACCTTTGACGGGTAGCTTTTCGAATTGGCAATACCGAAATCGGATTTTGCCATACCGACGAAAGCTGCTTTGATTTCAGTACTTTCTTGCTCCGCCCATTTTTTCCCTTTCTTTATTGTTCTTAACCTGGTCAAGCCCCCAAAAGAGATGGGAGTTCCTTTCGTATCGGGCAAGGGGCGGTTGCTTCCTTCCAAGTCGCCTCGTGAAGGGGCAGATTGCAGAGGCGTTTTGCTCTCTGTCCGTGGTCCACAGGCATCGATGGAGTAATTACGACCGGTGAAAACAATCTGACTTCATTGTTTTGTGCAATTTGAAGTTGCCAAAGAAAAGTAAGAGGTTGACCACAGAACGACTAACGAATTGCATGCTTTTGATAAAGATTTTACTGGGTCTATTCCTTCTTGATCTTTTCAAGGGGTCCCTCCAAATATATCTCAGGATGGTGGCTAAATGTGGATGATATCAACATTTATAATTTATCATTCGAATAAAGCAAACGACTTTCCATAAATGATATGAAGAGGATCGCAATTCATAAGTAAATGAACTTCCCTAGTAAAGCAAATCAAAGCAATAAGGCTAGATCCAAAAAAACAATGAGGATCAAAATGATTAGACGCACACTTATTCCACAAAAATGAACCCGTTAAGTAAAAAAAATTGACGATCGATCAGTAAATATCACATCACTATTAATGATGAGGATATACCAAAATTCATTGTTCAGTTATTACAGTATTGGTAATTGATGGTGCTTAAATTCAGTTTCCTCTGCACGTCCGTACGGGGACAATCGAAACGGGTTGAAAAAAAGAAATGCTCCTTTGAATTTTGAGCAAATGGCATGGATGGAGATCGGCCGTCCCTCCGCGATTGAAAAAACAAACCGTAGAAGGCCACACTCCGATCCTCATTGGTGCATTGCGCCGAGACTCTAGTCCTTTAGTGGAACCCTTGTTAAGTTGTTTGTCTCCTTGCGATGACCCCTGCAAGCTCGCCGAAACGAGCGTGCCCGGGGGACGCTAGAGCCCGACAGCTGGCCCTGGACCATTGGCCAGATCTCGAGGGGGGTCGGCTCCTACTCGTAGCTTGCAGAAAACGAAGTGGGAAGACCAGGTCGGAGGGGACGAGGGCCCTGTCCAGATTTCCTTTCCCTGGTAGATGTAGGCGGGGGGTAGCTGTCGAAGATGTTAGTTAAAATCGCAAAGTACAAAAGGCTTGACTCGCTTCTACCAATTAGAAACAAGTTTCGAAGACCCACGTCCCTAACCTTTCGTCTTCTTGATTGATTGGACTGTTTGGAAGTTCTTGGGCTCCCACTCCCTCTCTCTCTCTCTCTCTCTCTCTCCATAACGTGCACCGCTGAAACCATTATTATAGTTTTTTTTTCTCCGTTCACTTTGCCACCTCCATCTTTCATCAACTTCTGCAACAGTATTTCAAATTTGATCCTCCCTTTTTGATGAATTCTTGAATTTCTTGTGGTTGTTTTGCTTCTGGGTCGTGCGGAATGAGTCCCAAAATTCATCCTTTTTCCTGTGTTTCGCTTGAAAAAAAGGATAGATGGCCTGGTTTCAAGAGAGGTAACTGAGCTGGCGAGCGAGTTCGGTTTGACTGTGAGTCAGTGTGTGTTTGCAGCGGCCGTGTTGAAGGGTGGTTGGGCTTTCGGTTTCTCCCCCGAGCACTTATCATTTTCTCAATCTGGCAAGAAATAATTATTAAATCTCGTTCTCAAATCTCAACTTCGGAACTCGTCTCTCCGTCCATCACTACAATACCAAAATAGTCCACCGCCAGTTCATCACGTACTGAGAGAGAGCGCGAGAGATACATTTATGGAATAAATATACAAGGCAAGATCACAGAGAGCACAAAGCTGTGCATTTAACCGTCACTAGTTGCTCTCTTCAAATCTGACCAAACGCTTCTCTTGCTCTGCTTTGTCATGTATGAGCAGTAGCATATTCATCCTGCTTCATCCCCCTTCCGGGTCTTCCAAGAACTGACCATTGGGCTCTCAATACAGAGGTAAATACTCTTTCTTTTGTGCTTGTGTTGATTGGTTTTCCTTGGTTTCTTCATTCGTCTATCAAAGGATGTTTATCAATTGATTGGTTCTGGCAGTCTATGCATTTACTTGTTTTTTGAAATGACAAAACTAGCGGTTCACTAAGAACAAGGAGGAAGATTCCAACGTATACGTGAATATGATGTATTGATGGGTGTTGTTAGATCTGTGTCCTGATCTAATTTGTCTCGTCTCATTTCTCTTGTTTTCTGATTGGGGAATGCAGTAAAGCCTGATTGGAGATTTGGGATTCTGTTCATAAGTGATCAAGATGAAAGGAGCTGTCTGGGTGGCCATTGCTGCCACAATAGGGAACTTTTTGCAAGGATGGGATAATGCCACCATTGCAGGTAAATTTTACCAGAAAAAAATGCACTGGATTGTTTGTTTTGCCTCTTCATTTATGTCATGATTTATGATTGAGCAAGTGCGCTGATTCATATTCCATTGTATCTTGAAGGGGCCATCATCTACATAAAGGAGGACCTCGACTTGGGAACAACAGTTGAAGGTCTTGTGGTAGCAATGTCACTCATTGGCGCCACGGTCATTACAACCTGCTCGGGAGCCATATCAGATTGGGTTGGTCGACGTCCAATGCTGATTGCATCATCACTTCTTTACTTTATCAGTGGTTTGGTAATGCTATGGTCACCCAATGTGTATGTCCTATGCATAGCTCGGCTATTAGATGGATTTGGGATTGGTTTGGCAGTTACCCTTGTTCCAATTTATATATCCGAGACCGCACCATCAGAGATAAGGGGTCTGCTGAATACCCTTCCGCAGTTCACTGGTTCTGGTGGAATGTTTTTGTCATATTGCATGATATTTGGGATGTCATTGTTGGCGTCGCCGAGCTGGAGATTGATGCTTGGGGTTCTATCTATTCCCTCGATCCTTTATTTTGTACTCACAGTTTTTTACTTGCCTGAGTCGCCAAGATGGCTCGTGAGCAAAGGGAAGATGCTTGAGGCAAAACAGGTTCTCCAAAAGTTGCGTGGGATTGAGGATGTCTCAGGTTTGTCCTTGAACTCTTCCTGTTCAGTACTAAGTATGCCTTTTCCATTTCATGTTCCATTGCTTCTCCATGGTACTTCAGCCAACGGAAGGCTGCAAACGGACTGCTAATTGGTACGATGAAGACTTAGATATATAATAGACAGTGAATATTACAGTGCATTTTATCAATTAATCTTTTGCTAGGCAATGGCCTAAAGAAATTCTTAGAAATATTCACCATGTCACCTTTTTTGAAACATATGTTTAGATGCCTGCTAGTGCTCCATCAAGTTGACGATACTTCTTGGAGAGCAAAAGAGGGTTTGGCCGTCTATAATGAGTTTGTAGTGTGCCTGTAATGTATTTATACACCAGGCTTGGAATCCACATTGGCTTTGTGTAAACTAAGCAGGAAAACATAAATCTATTATCTTGTTACTAATGCTTGATGCTTTTGTTCGGGTATGTCATGAAACTTGGGCAGCACGAAAAGCAGACAATTTACTCTGGTTTTGTGTACTATCTGGCTGTTCATTGTTAGAAACAAAGTGTCGGTTTAAGTTGCTTTGCTTCTTCAGAAAATGGTAATTGCTGGTACCAACCAGTAAAGAGACAGGTGTTCCTTTAGTGGGAGATGGTTGGGTTATGCAAAGAAGTTGTACATCTTTAAGTCACTAGCAGAAGATTCCAGTAAAGCTAGATTGGGAAATGTCACAGTGCAAATGTCCTTGGCATTTTGCTTTTGTCAGTTTTTATGTCAAGCATCTCTTGCTTTTGAAGTTTCTCATGGACTGTTAACTAAAGGATCTGAAGTCTTGTGGCAACTTTGGTGTAACCTAGGCTGCTTCCACAGCCTTATTTTCAACTGCTTTTTATGTGGGTCCTGGATGTGTTTTAGTTTTTTCTTTTTTTTTTTTTTGGTAAAGGTGAATGTGTTTTTAGTTCATGAACATTTTTATGCATAATTTTCTGATTCACTGCAAATTTTATGGTTCCATAGGAGCAGTGTATCCAAAAAACTGAGTAATTGAATTATTGATTGGAGCATATGTCGGAGGTGTTTCAATTAACCTGTTTCAATTAACCTGATTGAAAGGAGCAGTATATCCAAAAAAATGGTTCTTTAGCTCAACTTTTTTCCTTACAACATTGTCTTGAGTTTTCCTTTGATTTTACATGCATTAACTTTGCCATTTAGAATACTCCATCCTGAACAACTATGGTCCTAGGGACTGTATGATTTATCATCCATCATCTTGGTTATCGTATCTGTACGTTGCATTTTACCTTTTGTTGTTTATTTGTGAATCATCAAGGCAGCAAATTAATGAATATTACCATCTATAACAATTGCCGTGCACTTTGAACTTTCATGACTTCTGTGACTGAGTTTGGGATTCATAGGATCTCCTTGTTTACTAAACTAGCTAAAGAGAAAAGTTAATTCTTCTTGCTCCTGCTGAAAATCATGCCGTCTGCAGGTGACATGGCTTTGCTAGTTGAAGGGCTTGGAATTGGGGGTGAAACATCCATTGAAGAGTATATAATAGCGCCAGCTGATGAACTTGCAGATGGCGATGACCCAGATTCTGACAAAGACAGGATCAAACTATATGGACCTGATCAAGGCCTGTCCTGGGTCGCCAAGCCTGTTACTGGACAGAGTTCTCTTGCCTTAGTCTCCCGTCATGGAAGCATGGCAAACCAAAACGTGCCCCTCATGGACCCACTTGTGACTCTATTTGGTAGCGTCCACGAAAAGCTCCCAGAGACAGGAAGCATGAGAAGCATGCTCTTTCCCAATTTTGGTAGCATGTTCAGTACTGCAGACCCTCATGGTAAAGAGGAAAGGTGGGACGAAGAGAGCCTGCAAAGGGAAGGCGAGGGTTATGTGTCTGAGGCTGCAGGAGGAGATTCTGATGACAACTTACATAGTCCATTAATCTCTAGGCAGGCAACAAGCATGGACAAGGACACGGCCCATGAAAGTGCTCTAAACATGAGACGCCACAGCAGCCTCATGCAAGGTGGAGAGCAAGGTGGAGCTACAGGCATTGGTGGGGGTTGGCAGTTGGCATGGAAATGGTCAGAGAGAGAAGGAGAGGATGGGAAGAAGGAAGGGGGATTCAAGAGAATTTATTTGCACGAGGAAGGTGTGTCAGGATCGAGACGTGGGTCCATTGTTTCGCTTCCTGGGGCCGATGTTCCGCCAGTTGGGGAGTATGTTCAGGCTGCTGCCTTGGTTAGTCAGCCTGCTCTCTATTCAAAGGAGCTCCAGGATCAGCACCCAGTCGGGCCGGCCATGGTTCATCCTTCTCAAACCGCATCAAAGGGGCCGATCTGGGCTGCTCTTTCTGAACCAGGAGTTAAACATGCATTGATTGTCGGAATTGGAATTCAAATGCTTCAGCAGGTACTCATGCCGTTAATTTTTTTTTTCATGTCATTTATTCTTCTAGTCTTGGCAAATCCTGGTATAACCTTGTAATGTCGGTGTGGAGTCTTCATGGATTTCCCTTATTTATCTGATTACTTTCTCTCACGAGATTACAATACTCTGTGCATGTGGAACTGTCTTTGAAACAAGTTTTTGGCGTAAGTTGTTGCGGTCTATTTTAGGTTATGGGCAGTGATAGTTGGATTTGAGGTGCGTAAAATAGAGAATGAAATGCAGGAACGGGAAAAGTATCATGAACCTACCTAAATACCAAAGGCTTTTCTCATACATGTCTTTATCTTTGCACTTTTCAAGCCGGAATGAAAAGAAACATTCAAAAGTTTGCCTCTCATAAACCATTCAATCCGCTTTCTCTGATTTGACTGTGCAGTGCCTGTCTCAAGTTCTCAGAAACTGGAAAAGCCTTGAGTCATTATATCTGAAAGTATTTTAGAATTTAGATGGTTAGAAAGGTGGAATACATTCCCCTACAAAATGAAGCTCGTGTTATTTCTTGCCTCAATACCTTTTTGCCGGTTAATTCTTGAACTCCAAGCACTAAGTCATTTATTGCGACTCTTACAAGGTGGCAGATCTCTCCATGGTTTTATTGGGGCATTTATATTCATCTTAAGTTTATATCCAAATTCCCACGCCATGCACTTTTCTATGAAATATCCTCACTCTATTCGGTTGATGAAACACGCAGTTCTCGGGCATAAACGGGGTCCTTTATTACACTCCTCAAATTCTTGAAGATGCTGGAGTCGAAGTTCTTCTTTCGAGCTTGGGCCTCAGTTCAAACTCTGCTTCGTTCCTTATCAGTGCATTCACGACTTTACTGATGCTTCCTTGTATAGGCGTTGGCATGAGGCTTATGGATACATCTGGAAGAAGGTATGTCCTAGTTCTACTACTGCCCGGTTCTGTTTTCACTTCCACAGCTGGAAGATCTGTTTCTTCTCTTTATAAATCAATTTTCTTGTTTTAGATAATTAACCACCTGTTTGGCTAGTTCACATATCAGTTTTTGTCATATCATGAACTGAACCTTGTTGAGTGTATACAGTATACTATGGGCCAATCATCACGAAAAGTATTATACAATAGATTTCGGCAACTATATTTGCTTTCATTTGTATGGTTTTTTGGAGTTGCCATTGATGACTGGTTGTCAACTTGAGGCAAGATTTATGGGAATCGAAATTTTCTTGATGGAAATGTAAGCATGGCCTGGTTTTGACTTATCTGTGATACATTGGGACGTTTTTGCAGGACGCTGCTGCTCACTACAATTCCTGTGCTCATCGTGACACTGGTGGTTCTAGTCATCTTTGAAATGGTGACCATAAGTACAGTCGTCAATGCCATAATTTCAACTGCTTGTGTCATAATCTACTTTTGCTGCTTCGTGATGGCATACGGGCCTGTTCCCAACATCCTCTGCTCCGAGATCTTCCCCACGAGGGTCCGTGGCCTTTGCATCGCCATCTGCGCTCTCGTTTACTGGATATGTGACATCATCGTCACCTACACTCTACCAGTGATGCTCTCTACCTTCGGCCTGGCGGGTATCTTTGGCATATATGCGGTTGTCTGCGTAATCTCTTGGGTCTTCGTCTTCTTGAAGGTCCCCGAGACCAAAGGCATGCCCCTTGAAGTCATCACGGAGTTCTTCTCTGTCGGAGCAAGACAGGTTGCGGCTGCCAAGAACGAGTGACCGAATGTTCGTTTGGTACGGTCTGGTTAACATTCTCGAGAAGCCGATCGAGTTTGTGTTCGGAAAGTTTTGCAGATTATCCTTGTATTCAAGTTCCTCATCATGCCTTCCAATTCAAAAACGATTATTTGGTTTTTTTCTCCTGGTGATCTTGCTCAGAAAGAAGTGAAATTCCATCATTTGAGAGCACATCAAGGAAGTATACTTCTAGCCAATTTCCCTTTCTTATTTACTTCCCAAGAGAACAGTCGTCCACATTCATTTAATTTGTTCGAGAACTGGATGACATTCTCCAAAATAATCTTCTAAGATACACTTTTTCAACTATGCGGCAGACTTTCGACCAGAAAAAAAAAAAAAAAAAAAAATTATGCGGCCGACTCAACAAGAGCGATTCAAAGATGTTCCGGTTCATTGCTGTCTCAATAGCAAATGCGATCGTATTTTATTTTTTTGTTGGTCCTACTTACGCTTATTTTAATCTCACTCTTAGACTTTTGCCCCGCCTCCTTGCAAGGCGTGCGATGATATTTAGGTATTGATTTTTTTCAAAGAATAGAGATCATAAAAAGTCCATTTCCACCTTATTTCTTAAACTTGGAAAATTAAATAGTGATCATAAACGGTTCATTTCCACCTAATTTCTTGGCCTTGGAAAATTAAGGATGCCTTTTTTTTTTTTTTTGTCAGTCCTACTCTATTCCTATTCTACACTCACTTTCAGACTTTTGCCCCGCCTCTTGCAGGGCGTGGGAGTCAAAACCCACTCTTGAAACTTACGCGTCCCCACCCCATCCCCTGAAAATGTGGGGATTTGAACCCCTCACCTTCCCCTTCCATGTTGGAAGGGTGGTTACTAGGGCGAATCTCAGTGGTTAAGGATGTCTTTTGTGGTGTTTAACTTTTTCAGTATTCTATCTGTAAGTCTTTAGAAATTTTTAAACTAACCACAAAACTCCGAACATGGTCGGATAGTCAAATGGACAAAGCTATTGTTATAACTGGAAATGTTGCTTTCCTTAAAGAAATTGAATTGAATTTGCAATGCCATTTCTCGCCATCAAAGTTGGGATCAAGATTCACGAGACAACTCTAAACCCTAGAGCCTCAAATTAGTGGAAATAGGAGATTAGTTTCCTAATTTGAACTTAGCTTCCATATTGACCCCAAAAAAAAAAAACTCACCTCCCACAACAAGTTGGGCCCAAGAAAAGCCCACTCGACCCTGGACATGGGCCTGTCCGGCCCATTTCAAACATCACTGTGGGCAATTCGAGGCTTTGTTGCTTTGCCTAGCCAATATAGTCACCTTTTAAGCTCCATTTGTTTTACAAAAAAAACATTTTTTTTTTTCATTTTCTAGTATTTGATTCGCTTAGAAAAATGAGTTAACGAAAAGTCTTACTTAAATTCAAGAAGAATAATTTCATCTTTAGAAAATCAAAAATCATTTTCTAAAATATGATTAGATATCATCTCTTAACCCTAAACTCTACATTTAGGCACGAAAACCCCAACACTATCTCTCAAGTTTGAGTATCCAGGATTAGGTCTTTGGTGCCCAAGCCTAAGCATGGAGGATGGGCCCATGATCCGATGGTAGTGCTTGGATCCCCGATGCCTGTCAAGGCTAAGCTTGAGACCGCGGTGGCTATACTCAATCCCCCATCGCCTGTACCCAAATCCATCGAGGCTGACCCTCAAGCCCTGGTGCCTATTCATGATGCCCCAGCACTCGAGCCTAGGCCCATAAAGGCCGTGTGTAAGTCCATTGTTGCCAGGTCCCAAGTGCCCATGTCCCAATCCCCAGCACTCTAGTCAAGGTCTATTGAGGTCAGACTCAAGATTTTATTAGCACATGAGTAGTGTATGTCTATTTAGGAAAATCAAGGCAAATTTGTCATACTAAACAACGGAAAATATTTTCCAACTCAATTTCAGATTTCAGCCGAACACTAAATAATATTGTCATTTTACCACAAAATAACTTCATGAAATTTTTTTTCTAAATACGTCACATTTTTCACCAAATAAAGGGACCCTTACATTCCCTCTCTTCCTCCGCAAACAAAGCTTCGAGCGAGTCATTGAGAAATTGCTGTCGCAAAACGTGTATCGTGCATATGTCCCCACCAATCTCCGCTGATCGACGAGTTTCATTTCGTGTGAACTACGAGCACTTGAAAAGATCCCTTGGCATGAACCGTTTCTTGCACGCACAAACGGCATCGCACGCGGCCAAAAACGTACCGCCGGCTCCGGTCGAGCGGGCCCGACACCACCCGAAGTCCAAAGGGTCGACAGTTCGGCGCACATTCGGCATACCCAAACTCAGGTTTGAGCCCCAACCCCAAACAATACAACGGGGCGCCGCCGGCTCAGTCACTAATGGTGTCATTAGCCCTTTCAAAAATGCTGAAGGAGTGTTTACTAAAATACTCGAAACCATGATCAAAAAGGCAAAGAACGGAACCCTACTACACGAGATGCCCATGGAGTCCAAATGGGTCAACATCTTGACTCTTTGAATGTTTGGATATAAATTGAATACTTGGATGGCTCCTGAGAGGAAGGAATATGGTGTTCCCCTAATTTAATGATCTTAATTACGTGATTAGGAAGCTTATGAACGGTCCAAGAGCCACCTTTAATGGGGGGGGGGGAGAGAGAGAGAGAGACGGCATATTCTTGGGATGAGCATTTCTTAATAATATCTTGGGATAATATTTTAGTAATTTATGCCATTTCCACTAAATTTCGAAGTTCGGTCAGTGGGTTTTGTGGAACTTCTGCCGTCAAAGTCTTAGCAAAAAAATATAATATAAAATAAAAAGAAAGAAAAGATTTATCTGTTGTTTAAATTATATCTCGACCGAACCCGTTTACCTTTCATGACACCAGGCCAACGACCATGTGCTGGCCGTGACATTTCCTGCTTTCTAGGCACGGAAGGTACACACGCAGGAGCGACTCTCGCTTTCCGGTACCATCATTCGTCCTGGTCACGAGGCCGACGTCGATGCACGTGGCGAGAGAACCCGATTCCGATCCCCGAAAACGCGCGTCGGTCACACTCCGTCGCCGTCCGAGAAGGGCCGCTCTCATCATCGGTTAACCAAGGGATTAACGCACCTAGCCAGTGACGAGACTTTGTCCAGTCACGTGATATCTAGGAAGGATCCGGTAAATTTCGATAAAGGGTTCGAGGAAGATATTATTAATTTTCTCTTTTCTTTTTTCTATTGTTGGTCGAATCAAATTACGAGGGGGTCCTCAGATGGACGAAATTCGTCAATTGGCAGTCTCCATCCCGGTGCACTTTATGGAGAAAAAATGATGCAACAACTTCAGTGCTGCTGTATAAAAAAATCAAATGGGGTGGGCTTTCGCAGTCTGATTTTCCCACTGAAGAAAACGTAAGGAGATGGAGTTCTCCGGGCAGAAGCCAGAAAAGGGTTGACCTGAAAGCTGGGAGCGCTTTTCAACACAACGCACTCGGGTCAACGGGAGCTAGGTATTGATCGCGCGTGCGTTTAGTTAGGCATAGCATTCGAATCATTGTGACCGGGCCGTCGTCGTGGGCACGGCGCGACAGGACACGTCGGAAGAGCGAAACATCGTATCTGGGCATTTCATCAAATATATGAGGAGACGTTTCATGATCCGAGTCAAATTTTGCCGATTTCTCCTTTATTTCAGTCCGTGTCCGGACGACCTAGCGCGAGACAACCGGGAGGGTGGGGAATAAAGACAGCCCACGCACATCAGCAGCAGCGGCTGAAAGTTGGTCCAGAACCGCAAAAGCAAAATCAAAGGGAAAAGGAAAGGGAACTGAAGAGAGGCAGGAAAAAAAAGCTTGTGGGATCGGTGGGAATTGAAGCGGCTCCATCTCTCATCTTGACAGCTTCTCTCTCTCTCTCTGTCCACCCAAAGGGAGAGATTCCTTCCTTCATTTGATGGACATGGACACACTCACTCCCTCTCACTCTCTCTCTCTCTCTCTTTCCTTCATTCTAATTTGACCCTGAAAAGAAAATTGGGTCCCCCGGCCCTGTTTTTCTTTGATTGCAATAGGCCCACCTCTAAAATGACACCAAACCTCTCTCTCTCCTCCCTCTCCCCACCTATCCATGTTCACTGAGCACCCAACACTAGGAGGACACCTGGACCAGACAAGAGGCGCCAGCCCAACAATACCAGCAGCAGCAGCCGCCGCCATCGATGGTTGCTTGTGCATCCAGACAAGAACGGGCCCGGTAATGTCTACCGCCCGCCAGGAGAGGGAAGGGTCATCAATGGCAAGACCCCATCAACCGGTCCACCGATCAAAGCAGAGAAACAGAGGCAAAGCACCTAATCTCATGAATTTTCATTGAAATTAAGCTTCGGGATTCAACCCTTTTCCAGGCGTGATGTGATGATTCCTGTGACCATCTGACGCTAACCTAAGGTATACTGAGATCGATGAACATCATCTTCGTACTAAGAGCTAAGCAAATCTAAGAAAAAGAGGAAGCAGAGGCCTCCGCGGGGAGCGAATTCGTGTTACGGCAAAAATCTGCTGTCGTGATCTTCTCTTTGCTTCATCCTGGACTCCGCCTCGGCTGTGCCTGAGGCCGAGCTCGAGCTCGGGGTCGCGGCCGGCAAATTGCCGCACTTGTCGCACGCGGCGGCCGCGGCCACCAGAATCTGGCGGCAGGACGGGCAGGAGGAGTGCGATCCGAGCCAGGGGTCGATGCAGGCCACGTGGAACGCGTGCCCGCAGTGGGGCAGCACCCGGATTTCGTCCCCGTCGGCGAAGTCGGTGAGGCAGATGGTGCAGTCGGAGTACCGGTCGGCGGCGTCGGGGGTGACGGTGAGCTTGGGGAGGGAGCGGAGGACCTTCTTCTTGAGGCCCTTGTTGGCCTTGGAGGAGGGCGGCGGGGGCGGCGAGGAAGGAGGCGGAGCGCCGCGGGAGGAGAAGGAGGAGAGGCGACGGAGCCAGGCGCAGCGGGCGACGGCGATGAGGCCGAGGACGCATATGAGGGCGCAGAGGAGGGCGGCGAGGATGACGACGAAGTCGGAGTCGACGGCGACGGGGTCCGGGGGCGGCGGGGCGGCGGCGCCGGTGGCGACCGACGAGTTGGCGGCGCCGAGGAAGCGGTGGCGAGTCATGGGGGAGAGAGAGAGAGAGAGAGAGAGAAGGAGGGGGATGTCGTTCGGTTTGTGTTGTCCGAAAGGATTAGGAGGAGCAGGCGGATGTGAGTTACAACTAACAACTAACCCGCTGTTTTTCGGTATATGAGTTGGATTCGGTTGGCTCGGGTCGGGTCGGGTCCCCGGGGTGGTTTTACTTCACTGGAATTACTTTCTTGTCCTCCATTTCTTGTGTTGTTGCAGGATAGTCCTTGCCTTCATGAGATATCCATGATCGTGCCCCCTCGCGGATTATGTTGTCTCTTTGCCAATTTGGCCATGATTGATGGAGGATCCCCCTTCATGTTCTTCGGTTCAAGGGTGGGGTTTGGCATCACTCAGTGCACTTCCCCCTTTTCTTTTGTCTTTTTTCTTTCTTTCTTTTTTTAAATTTCAAATTGTTAAAACTTGACTTTCATTCAACGCCAAACACCTCAAGTTAATAAGAATTACACAATTTTCTTTTAAAAATAAAAGAGAGAGAGAGAGAGGTAAACTGCTCGAAGCCACGTGAGATATCCTCATATCTTTTTTTAAAAAAATTTTAAAGCTATAAATGATTTTGAGAAGTCACGTTTTCTTTTTTTTGTAATTTTAAAAGTCATAAATGGTTTCAAGCAATCGCCCTGGAAACCTTGGCTCGAGGTTTTTTCTGCCTTACCTAATCCTTTCAGGCAAAACAGTGAATCTTTTGCATTGATTTTTTGTGCTATTATCGTCAAGACAAAGTACCTAACGCAGCAAGAATGTGAGACATGTGGGCAGCGTGTCGCGTGAGTGGGCACGTATTGCATGTTACGAGCCGTCCATTTCGCAAAACAAGTTTTGCATTTGCCCGCCCGGTTCGTGTAACCCGCTCCATCTCAGCTGTCACATCATGCCGACCCCACCTAAGGGTTCGCAACATTTGATGGTCGAGATAGAATTGAGCAAGGGCGGTGGTTGAGTGCCAACTTCCCATGCCCAGAAAAGCTTTCATGGCGAGAAAACAGGCAACATGCGAAAAGAGGCTGTCCTTCCTTTTTCAGGAACACTCCCTCAATCAACGGACAACAGCTTCCAACCGGCATATCTTTGCCTATGAAATTACTCACGGAGTTCGGCTCAACACATTCACCTACTTTCAGAAGGAAAAAGATGCGTCTCCAATATGAAATTACGTGACTTCAGATCACATCTACATAAGAGCTAAAAAGCCCCTTAATACTCCTGAACCCATCCTCTTCTTCCACGCCAGAATGTCACGGGAGGGATTTACTTCTTCCCCGATTTCCACAGAGAGCAAAACTTAAAACAGGCAATACCTTATTGGCCTGACGTCCATCGTCTCACCAACCGGATAACCAGTGGTAGATTACGATGTCGATGAGTAAAACTAAAACGAATAATCAGACTTACCATACCACATCTTCATTCAATTATGTAAGAAGCAACTTAGAGATCCTGCTCAAGGATAACCAAAATGCCGCGACAAATGGGCAGTCTTTGAATGATGGGCTTCCCTAGAAATGGATTAACGTGCTTCACCACGCATGAAACAGCCCCTTTTCCATCTGGGCAAATCTCAATTGAGCCCGGCTTAACAAATGGAACTTCAATACAACATCCACCTCAAATTCGTAATCCTGACTACCTCCAGACCCAAATAAACAAGACATGCAGTAAATGAAACACATTTATTAAAGAGCTGCTCATCTACTCGTTGACTAATGTAGCTCACCAGGTATCCAGCAATTCAGAAAACCAAAGGATATGACTTTTGGTGTCACATATCTTAACAAGAAAGTATAGATCCAGTTCCCGCTCCTTCATAATCAAAGGTCATACCTCACATTCCACCTACCATTTGCATCTGCATTGAAGGTCCAGTTGTTTTCCCTAAACTGCAGATATGGTACCTGGAAAGGTTTCGAAGCCAGAGTCAACAACCGCACATAATTTTGAATTTGTTTGGAAGCATTAGGTTCAATGTGGAGCTGGGCCACTCCTTATGTGACCTTATACAGATTACAGAGCACTTCTAGATGCACATGCACACATCTATATAGGGACATATAGCAATAAATGGTTAATTAGAGCGGAGAGGGTGAAAGGAAATGTCTGACTATTGTGTTATGTTTTGTAAAGTTCACGGAGGCCTTATGTATCCCATAAGAATCACTTTTCCCCACCAAGCCGGATATCCACAACTCATCCCTTACCCCTCCACTTCCAAACAAAGTAGAGGCCATTGAAGCGCCATCTATTTGGATTACAAGGTTCAGTTCTTAGAGCAAAAGTACTTTCTAGTTAGAGAATCAAACATACATAGCGGCATCTCTCTTAAAGACCTAGTAACACTTACAGTATCAACAACACCCCCTTCTTTAATCCAAAGGGGGAAAAATTATAAAAACTAGTCCAGCATTAACTTGAAAAGAGAACCCAGTCATTGTACTTAGAATGGCATGCCGCATATGAACATTTAAAGAACCCATTGAATAAACTGTTGTAGTTATCGAGAATCATACAGACTTAATCTAACACAAGACTTTTCCATCCACCAACTACAATCTAAGATTAAGCCGAAAGGTCACAAAAACTAAGCAACATTGGACAACCAAACAACACCAAAAAGGTACATGACTCCACGGTTCATACCTGGTCAAACATTTCAAACCCTAGCTTGAGTCTAACGTCTTGGTCCTTCTGAAAATTCAAAAGGCTCCAAGAAAATTCAGCACCTCCCCTGGACTTCCACTGTTATAATAATAAACATGAGTTGCAGTGAGAATCTGTAAAAGGCATAAAGTTCTCACATTGACTAACATAATTGCAGAGCAGAACATATGGAGCAGAAGAGCCCGATAAAACAATAGAAAACTGCTATTGCATTAAGCACTGAATTCGTTTAAAGGTGTTTAGACATCAAGAGGATAACCAATCAATCAACTAGGGAATCTTTCCCCATATCTAATCACGCTACACCGAAGTCATGGCAAATGTAAATAATCACAAACCTGCTTAAACTCTTTGTCGACATCACACCGTCCTTTCACATTGAAGCTCAATAGTCGATTGGTAGTCACAGGAAACGCTTTCTTTGCACGTACATTATAGCGAAGCTTCCCATTTTTATCATATTGCACTCCTACACCGAGGCTAGCAGATATCTACAGAACAACGGTGCAGGTAAAGCAAACAAAGGTAATAAGAAGCATCCCAATGCGCCATAAGAGAGGTTGAAACAGGAGAACGATAAATTCACAAGAACAAATCACTCACGTCCGGGTAGAAGTGCCGAATCATAGCACTAAAATGGCTCGGAGCTCCCAATCTCGTGTCGAGTTCTCCATGAAGCTGACACACAACAGGGGGAGAGAACGTCAGCCCAGATCATTTAAAGCAGCAGCAACTTTTTAAGTGGCAAGCATGAATTTTTCAGGCTTCTTCTCATGCTGACACCAACATCTCTGTCACTCACAACAGCATCAGCGGCCGCTTGAGCCAAAATCAATTAAGAGTACATTTCCACTCAAACTCAGCCTATCTTCACACTCTTTTTTATCTTCTCCATACTGCAGTAATTCCTTCCCGCGGATTCATAAGACCCGGCACGCTTCGCTAATCAGACATTCGACTACCTCGCGCGACTCGCCGACACTCTCAACGAACCGATTCAATCGAGGACGTCGAAGCACCGGCAATACCCGATTGAATACTAACCCAGAACCAGAGCAGAGAGCGAAAGAGGAGGGAGGGGAAGAGATTGCACCTGCAAGAAGGTCTTGGAATCGATGAAAATCTTCTCTTTGGCGTGGATTCTGAGTGCCTTGGCGTCGCCCCAGTACCTGAGAGACGTCTCCATTCGCGAAGAAATGCGAGGTTATCGGCGGACGCGAGAGCGAAGATGATAAACCCTAACTGAACGGGTAAGTAGCCACCTGCTCGTCGCCGGCCGCCGGTCGCCGGAGAATGTGACGTCGTGTTATCGCTATCTCGCAACGCTCGGGAGTTTTGCCGTTGTCTCCACACCGGGAGGCTATATGCCTCGCGGGGATAATCGCGCCTCGCGTGGTCCAATGCAGAGGGGACACGTGTCCGTTGGGCCACGGGCTTATGGGCCTCCACACGCGACGGGCGCTCCTCAGGAGAGGGAGATTCCTATGACCGTTCGTTACGGCCGGTGGCGAGTCAAATAAGACAGAAATTCATGACATTTGAGCGGCTGCGACCGATGGATCGATCGCATTTTGTCATCGCCGTCACCTGCTGTATCCAACAGACGAAATGTTTTTTTCAATTCATCATAGTAATGAATAACTCCAAGAGATATGCACGGGGTGTGTTAGGTACTCACTCAATGTCCGAGCAACTATGCTCGGCTTGATTGGTGGGTCGCGCACGATTGGGATGGTCTCTTTATGTTTGGTGTGTCCGCGTCTCGGGGTTAATGTGATTTTTGTTTTCCTACTTCGAAGACGTAAGAAGTCGTGCTTTCTTCCAAAAGTCATGTTGTTAAGCGTCTCAGATGTAAGAAGTTGTGCTTTTCTTAGATGATTCGAAAGTAATGTATCAATACCACATATAACTTACCGAAAAATAAAAGCATATCTCTTCTATAAAAGATTGTGCTATTTTTAGAACACAAGCAAACCCATGTGCATTGTTCTGCTTTTAAAAACACCGCTATCCATCTCAGATCTGATAGATCACGTGCCCAAAATGACCAAATTGCCCTAACTTTAGAAAAGGAAAATCTCTAATCCTCACCCAACATGAAATCTAGCCTCCTTTCCAACCCACCATATGCGCAAGAACTTCGGCCTTCTCTGTCCACCCCGACCCACCGTCATCAGGCGCACTTGTGGCGGTCGAGTGGAGCCATTGGCCAGAACTTGGCTAACCGGTGACCACAGGGCGGTTGGGATAGAATTTTCCAATCAAGGTTTTGCTTTGGAGGGCTGGGGAATTTAGAAGATGGGCAGGGGTAATTTGGAAAGAAAATTGGTGATTTTGTGAATATATCTAAGTTGTCAACTAATGACGGAAGCAATGTAGTGTCCAACATGAAAGGAAAAGATGCAAAATGGTACTATAAATAGTAGAGGATGGAAAATTGTTGATTTTGACCGATCTACTTTTGAATAGAGCAAGTAATAAAAGGAGAACCAAAAGGAACGTTTGCAGTAAGAACACAGAAGACGTTCTACAGTAAAGAAACTTTATGAGTTAAAATTCCCTAGATCACAACAAAATTTCTCCACTGTTCTTAAATATCGCCGATGAGGCCCAAGCACACAGAAAAAGGTAAGTCTCCCACCTACTTACTACGTATGTCGAGGAGAAGATGTAATGATGAGTGATGGACATAGTTGCGACCAGGATGATCATAATTCATCGATGAAGTCCAGAAGATCATCAACCTCCTGTCTCAGGGCAGTTATCTTGTTCTGCTGCGAAGCTATCCGGTTCTCAATTTCCCGTCCCGAAACCTTCTTCTCATAACACTCTACCACGGTTGTGTGCTTAACCATCAGCTTATCTTGCAACTCTCTCTCCTTGACCACCAGTTCTTCGACCTACATCAAAAAAATCAGGACATATTCCTCTTAATGCGACCAGACAGTTTCCCCTCAGAAAACACACTGGACATTCTTCGTTTAATAGAATACAACTATGACCATGTATATACAGGACAGCTTTGTTTTCTCATCATATGTTAAAGATACGAGCATTTAGAAAAGAAACTTGATCTGCTTGAACCATTTCTAACACAAACTCAACAGATCTGAAGATCCAGATCCGAGTTTTCTCTTGGTATTCTCAATTGCTCTGCTCACCCTAACTGTTACCCCAGCCCAATGGAACTCTACTGTGGGCCAACCACAGGAAACCCCTTTTCATACCATGACAGTGTGTCAATTTGATGGCTCAACCATTACTCAAACCAGTTCAAGCAGTCTCAATCAGTTGGTGTCCAGCTCTGTAAAAACATTCTGTTACTAAAATTTGTTCTTTTTTGGGCTTGCAAGGGGGTTTTAAGCTCTTGGACAGCCTTTAGAACAGATTATGATCCATCAACCGAATCTACAAATAAATTCACTCAATTCTGATAGCTGCAGCAGAATAACAACATTCTGCCAGTAAAAGCAAAAGGCCACAATAAATTAAAAGGTGAAACTGTAGCTAATTAATCCTGAATTTTCTTGCCATAACAGGAATGAGAAGATATGGCATGTCTAACCTTGGGCAATATCTGCACAGCCTGGGGAGAAGTTTGCAAAATTGACAGCAAGGGCTTTAATTCCTTAGAGAGCTCTTTCAATAGACCATCTGCTTGTTTGCGTGCTGCCTTGCAAGCTTGAACATCACCTGTCCTAGAAAGATCACGCAGAGATGCATCCAGCTTGTCATGTACCGTTAAGCATCGGTTAATGAGATTGTTAACTTGCTGAATCACAGATTGGACCTGCAATAAAGAGACTGAAGTCTTTACTGCATGCGCTCTCACATTGCAAACAAAAGCACGAACTAGAGACGAACTCCTTACCTCTTCCCATTGAACCTTTGCCAAATATGATGCAGATGACTTGGAGATTGATAAGTCAGCATGCACGTATACAATGCAAGCAACGAAGAGGAAAAAAAATCCAGAAATCAACATTATTGGCTCCCTGAGCATTGAAATACTGTTGAACTTGTAATACACCTGCAAAGCAATTGGAACAATATCTTATTAGATGGACATTCCAAATAATTCCACTATTTTGTCTGGATGCTCAAGAAACCAAAGAAGCAATGCTTGAAACAAGGAATTCATTCATTGCAACTCTCACTATTCACTGCACTAATATTTTGATGAGACTTCTCCCAAAAGAAGAAAATGCATTGAGTTCCCTATAGTTCATAAGAAGGAGAGATTTATATCACAGAACTGAATAATCCGCATGCCCAAAGTGAAGGACTTACAACAACACTAGCGCTGATTTTGCTCTCCCTCACCATACTAATCTCATTACTCAAAAACGTGTTCCAGTGGCAAAACCTAAATCTTAATCAATGGAAATACGCTGCTATGCTGACATAATGACCTGAAAAATACATATGCACCATTACTTAGCATTATGACTTCCATGTGCATGAGAAGGTTTTATATTAAGATTATCAGCTTCAAGCAATTCATTGTCCCGGGAAGATGTAAGTGTACCTGGAAATACTGATCATGCTCGGGCACAACTTTACTCTTTTCCAATGCTACTACTGGTCTGCCAACAACATCCAAGTGGGAAAATTTTGTCTGCATAAAAAACATGCTCTATCTTTATATTGAATGATCCAGAATGAGAGAACCATAGGAAAGCTACAGAACAAAGAACGAACAAAGGGTGACAACTTAGAAACTAATACCTCTTCCCATTGCTTAACAGGAAATGGTGTAGAAACAGATATATCTTGAGAACCTTCGGGCAAAACAACCTGTACTTCCCAAGCATGTAAGGAATTATAAGAATATCAATGTAAGTGTTCATAGACTATCTCATATCTATCATTAGGTTTAATATGCAAAGACATACTCCTTAGAATCTTCATAATGTATGTGTCCATGTGCAGACCTAAGAGACTGTGACTTCAGAAGAAGGGGGACACAGAGAGGAGTGACAGAGTTTACTGAAACAGGAATCCAATTTAAGTACTGCATACACTATAAGATCCATATATCCTAGGTCCCACTTATTCCTGCCATTTACACTAACGACATTCTGCATGTTCATTTGCTTGTACTTTTTAATGCAAGCTAAGTATGAAACTGGCTTCCTCAATGACTATTATCAGTGGGCTTTCTTGATGTCCAACCCTCCATCACCATTCCCAGCTACTGATACTAAGTGCAGAAATAAGAGCATCAACAAATTTCACCTTTCCAAGTCAGTCTTACTTCATGCTCTAGCTGCTGTCATTTTCTTTTCAATAGTTGGGGATGGTCTTAATTAGTTGCAGACTCAAGGACTTCCATAAACTAACTCGCTTCTATTGCCATTTTCACATGTATGAAATTTTTTGTTAGACTATCTGAGAAATTGTGAAATCAAAAACAGCTTACCTTCACAATGAGGGTGTCAATAATGATTTCACTTATAGGAGATCCGAAGGAGATATTAAGGAAGCGTTTTCCTCCTGATTTGAACAAAAAATCCTGAAGAGGCAAGCCATAGCCAATTGTGAATGCAGTCCTCCAACCACCAAACATTGGGTACCTTGGTTCAATTTCCAGCTCTGTCTGTACCCATGATGAAAAATGTGTGAAAATCTCATATTATACCAGAAGTTGTCGAAGTAAATATCGTGAAGATCAGATTGTCTACCTTTCTAGCATCACCCCAAAGATGAGAAGTTGAAATGTTGCCAATTGCATCCCTGTAATAGACAGAATGAGCTCTTGGAGGCAACTTTGCAATGAGATTTTTGAAAGCTGATGCGCCTCTAATGTGTGGTCTGGCCTGGTAATCAAGCCTGTGGGATGAAGGAAGTAGCTTACATTAGGCACAGACACCAAACTTGAGGAAAAAAACTAAGGGAGCACATGAAAAGCATAATCATACCTGGAGAATTCTCCCTTAATTTGAGAACCTCCATGAACGAGATTATAGTTTTCAGTAACCTGCACATTACCCCAGTGGGAAACTTCTATTTCTCGCACCAATTCTTGAGCAACAACAAAGGGTTGGTTGCTCTCAAAATGAACCACTATAGGTGAGTATGAAAAGGGAACAAGATTCTCGTAAGGACCATATTTGATCTCTGAACCTTGAATCTTTGTGTTTTCTAGTTTTGTGTAAGATTCAACTCTTGGATGAGGCAGTTTAACAGTGAGAGACTGGACCTTGACGGCATAAGGGGAGAGAAAGTATGCACTTTCTTCAAATACAAGAAGCTGAGTATCAGCCTGAGTAATTTTTTCAGGAAAAGGTTGCAGTGAATGAGTAAACACAGCTGACACGTCGAAAGTAAAGCTCTCCCCCTTCCCTAGTCCACCCTCGGGCAATGACACTGAATAAGCAACCAAGGCCGGAGGCATTCCTTCACTGTTGACATTTTTGACAGGAAGATTGACAGCAGCAGTTTTTGCTTTCCCTTTCCCCGTGCTAGATAGAACTGTCAGGTATGCCAAGTTTTTGGCCTGGCGTTCAGGAAAGACCAACAGAACCTCCGATACTGAATCCTTTCCCGTGTTCTCGACCTTCATTAAACAGTGAAAAAATTCAATTAAGAGAAATCGATTAAATGAGGTACTAACGAGTTCACAATGATCATTTGCCTAAATCTATTACTTAAGATAAGGAGTTTCAGGATACCAAGGAAGTCAGAGCAGCTCCCTAATAATGAGATCTAGAAGAAAAAGAGCAAAAATATAGAAAACATAACAATTGCAACACAATTGGAACTTGGATGTGACCGCACCTTTAGTGTCGAGGCAATCCGCACAATGTGCGATGTCAAATCAACCTGCAAGAGAAGACGGATTCATTAGCCAGCTTAAAGATTCCCGAATTTCCACTTTCTCGGGTCGCACAGACATCATATCCAAACCCAACGAAACTCACTGGAGCCGTCGACCAGCAAAAAAATCCTTTAAATTTCGAGGAGCCCATTCACTTATCACAATCTACTCTCATCATCGTCACGACAGGAGGATCGTTAAAACCGACCAATCCAGTAAAGAACCACTACCAGACAGCCCAATCATCCGACACGAGTTCAAATGCTCTAAAATGCAAACAAACCTACAAAACCTACACATCCCCAGAACCCGCCTCCTCGCATCTGATTCAAACAACGAAGGCCTCCCGGCACATCTCTCGATACTCGATTCGCGAATCGGACATCGTCGACGCCGATGGCATCGGAACAAGCTTCAAACTTCACAGCAAAAGCAATCACATCTCAAAGACCTCAAAGGAAAAACCCCCCCTAAAACCTGCTCGATACGAGCCGGATCGAAGAGTTAACAGCCGAGAGCTCGCGGGGAGAAGGAAGGAGGAGAGAGAGAGAGACTCACGCGCCGATCGACCCTGGTCAACACCAGATCGGAGAGCGCCGGAGTCGAGAGCAGGGCCACCGCGAGGACCAGCAGGTCGAACCGAAACCCCATCTTCGTGCGCGAGTGCAAGAGCGCCTCTCGAACCGGCGTGGGAATTTGTGTAAGTGCAGCAGATTCCCATAGAGTGTCAAGACTTTGCGGGTCTCTTTGGGGAAAGATTGCATCATGCCCCCTAGGTTTTTGAGGCTGTCGCGATTTGCCGCCGCGGTATCTCGATTTTTTTCAATATCCACCCCGCAACTTTTTAAAATCAGTTATAATGAAGTAGCTAGTAGGGATGTGCAAAACGGACGCCTCGAACTAGGTACTCCGGACGGGACCGAATTGGTCAGTTGGATCTGATTCCCGAAAGTGTCGGTCTAATTCCCATTTCTTAAAAGTGGAATTGGTGTCCAGGTAATCCGGTTTCCAATTCCAAGAAAGACCGAATCGGACTGATTATATATACTTATTTTTCTATTTCTTTAAAAAAAATTAGTCAGTTCAATTTATTATTTTCGAAGAAATAAGAGCTTGTAATTGGATAATAAGATATCCAAATGGAAGTTTAGGATTTGTTTAGAGCTTTGAATTTGTTCATTGTTATGTTTTGGATAATGAGATTTCTTGATAGAAACATGAAAAAAATAGTGACAAGCTCCATTAGATCGGATCGATGGTTCCCAATTTTGAGACTCGGGAACCAATCACCCATAATATCCAGTTATTCTTCAATGTGAGCAGTTTCTTTAAGAAGAAAATTATTATTGCCCTATTAATAGTTTATAATTTTCTCCACGCCATTAATAACTTCCATACAAAATTTGGGTATGCGATTATACTAAGCGGTTAGCTTGGAGTGCTGCTCTAGCAAGAAAGTATTATACTAAGTAAGTCTTTTAACCCATCCAGTAAGTTTTCTCCATGGAAAGTAGGCGTTTGCATTTCGATGACCACTAATTTTGTCATGATAAAAAGCTATGAAGCATTGACACCCTCTCCAAGAGCATTCGTGTCGTGTCGAACATTTCGACACGTGTCCGACACTCTCCGATACTCTTGAACACTCGGTCAACACATGTTGGAAAATCCGACACCTAGTTAACCTTCTCAATACTCTCCAACACTCGAGTCGAAATTCTGATATACGAGTTTCCGACACATGATTCCATTATCGAGGTCAATTTTAAAAATTCAATAAATGAAAGGTCAAAATATATATAATAATAAAAATAATAAATGGAGAAAGAAGAAAAATATCATTTTCTCTTCTCTTCTGACTCCCACTTCCCATGATACACAATTCACCCCTTAAGTTTTTTTTTTTCTCATCTTCCAACATATGAGTCCAGAATATGGATCGCTTATTTTTTCTTCAAGTTTTATGAATTATTGAAATAAAGTGAATTTGTTAAATTGAAACAATGAATGATATTAATAAATGACGGATTAATGTTTTTACTGTATATTCATTTTAGGATTTTTTAATTATTTATTTATTTATGAATTTGAATCAAATTAATTTGATTGAAATAATCATAAAAATGATAATTTATTATGTATATATAAATATACGACGTGTCCCAATGTATCGGAATTATCTGTTTTTTGAGAAATAACGTGTCTACGTGTCGTGTCGTATCACGTGTCAGTGTCAATGCTACTTAGATAAAATGTATCTTTAATTTCAAATTATAAATTTTTAATAACTCCACGTTTATGGCCACTTTCTATTTAGAGAAGCAAGTTTGAGCATATTGGCGGTTACTAATTTCTTGATTAATCGGTAATTTCTACCTTTGAAAGTTGGTTATCCACGCAATTAACGAATCCCATATAAAGAAATATGACCGGTCCATACAACTATAGTAAGTCATATGCATATGTGATTAGGTGCTTTAAAAAAAAGGCGATCAAGTAACTTTTCTAAAATGCGACAATAAAATTTAATGACAGTAGTAGTGCTGAAGAATTTGCAATTTACACACCAAGAAGAACCCGATACCGATGCAACATCATTCTACAAAACATTCCCAGATAATTCCTGCCCCGCACGTCATGCTAGTATGCTGGAAAGTTGTACATCCTTATTCACCCACCAGAGCAATAGTATTGCTCATGCTTGACTAAACATAGCTTTAGGAACTTTAGTTCAATTCCTGGCAGCCCATTCCTAGTCAATCTGCAGAAACCAAGCTTTCCTTTAAATTAGATTTCCACTAGTTAATCGATTGCAAAACGTCTTAATGAGCATCATACAAATGAAAAGGAAAAAAAAATAAAACAAGTCAAGAAAATTTACTTTTGATTCACTTTTACATGACATGGCAGCAAATTAGAGCTTTGAGAAAACAAAAAGTATTGAAAAATGTGTAGGCACCCAAGGCCACGTGTAAGGTTAGATATGTATAGATGCAGATGATGAATAATCATCGACTTTGGTCTAAAGGAGAAAAGGATGATTGATTCTCTCTTCAGTTATAGAATTTACTTGTCCATGTAAGCCCGAAGCAAAGAGTTTCTCCCTAATCCGATGCAGCTGATTTGTAACTTCGCTAATGCTCATTCGTCTTCTAGGCACTTCGTTCGAACAATCGACTCCAATATTATAGATCATAACCAAACACTCTTGAAATATGTCATGCTGAGGATTATAGGGACCTAGATGGCTCTCTCTTTCTTGAAGCAAAGCGCCATCCGTGATTTCGAGCACTCGTTTAGGCAAAGCTTTTGCGACAAAACTATGAAGAGTCCAATTGTCTCTAAAGGTGTCATCGGTGGGACTTAATCCTGTGAACATTTCTAGTAAAAGAATGCCGTAACTATAGACATCACCTTCTCTTGAAACCTTGCATCCCATTGCATATTCTGCCACACATGGAGATCAAAGTGTAGGTCAAATTTGGAGTGCGTATGAGAGAGAGAGAGAGAGAGAGAGAGAGAGAGAGAGAGAGAGAGAGAGAGAGAGAGAGAGTACCTGGTGGAGCATAACCAATTGTCCCTCTAAAACCCACTGAACTCATCTGATTAGTTGTAGTGTCAAAAGATGATCCAAAAAGGAATTTCGCCAATCCAAAGTCACCAACATGTGCGACCATCTTAGAATCTAAGAGGATATTGCTTGGCTTTAGATCACAATGAATGATGGGGATGTGGCACTGGTGATGAAGATAATCCAGTGCATAAGCAACACCAATGGCAATATTTATCCTTTGAATGAAATTCAACTTTCTTGGAACTCCATTGTGATTAGATGATGTTGCACTTGGGTGAAGCCACCGTTCTAGGCTACCATTGTCCATGAATTCATAGATTAAGGCCTTAAAATCATTTCCTTGATAATCACTGCCAGAGCAAACTGTCAATATCTTCAAAAGATTTCGATGTTTGATGTTCTTTAATGCCTCGCACTCGACATTGAAGCTCTTCAGAGCACCATGCCAGACTAGACGAAGCACCTTCACGGCAACAGTAGTTCCACTGACCTCGAGTACACCCCTGTAAACAGAACCAAAGCTTCCGGCACCAATCAAATTTGTTGAAGAAAAATCATCGGTTGCTTTTAGGAGTGTTCCATAAGATACGTTTGGACATGAATCATCCCTTGAACTTGAAATTGGTTCCATCACTGCCTTCTTCGACCAACAATGATATATGGAAGCTAGAATAAGAGCTATTCCAAGAACTCCGAGAATAACAGAAGTGGACAATATCACTAAATTGATCTTTCTACTCTTGAAGCTTTTGGAGATGCAATTGGGGAGATGAAATTCCGGTAGCCCACCACAAAGCTTATTGTTCCCAATAATAGAAGTACTAGTAGCATTCCTAAAGACTCCTTCATGTGGTAGCGTGCCTTCAAAGTTATTGTAGGATAAATTTAAAAGTTTCAAGGAATGAAATACTGTTAAGAATTCTGGAATTTGACCCGACAAATTGTTGCATGAAAGATCTAGTTCTCCAATGCCTCCTAACGATATGATTGATTGAGGAATCAACCCATGGAAGAAGTTGCCTCCCATCCTCAGTGATGTCAATGAAGTGCATTCACCTAAACCACTTGGGATTTCACCTACCAATAAATTGTTTGAGATATCCAACATAGTCAAAGTTCTCAAGTTGCCAACTTCTGGGGGTAGAACCCCAGTAAGATGGTTACGAGATAAGTTCAAAATGATTGCTAATGATGAGAGACCCATAAGTTGCGGGGGTATGGCACCACTGAGATTGTTATTAGACAGATCGAGCAAATTAAGAGACAGACAATTTGATAGAGGCAGAGGAATTAGACCGTGAAAGTTGTTCCCAGCAAGGAGTAGGTGAATCAACTTGGTTAGATTTCCTAAAGAAGATGGAATAGTCCCTCCTAGGTTGTTATCACTTAAGTACAGTTTTCTTAGATTTCGTAGATTTCCCAAATTTGAGGGGATAACACCTGAAAGCTTATTGAGATTCATAGACAACACTTCCAACTTGATAAAATTCCCAATTTCTTTTGGAATCTTTCCAGATATTTGATTCTCACCTACATCAAATCTCGTGAGAGTGATGGATAAATTAACTATGCATGTAGGTAACACTCCACCAAACTTGTTCCTGCTGATTTCCACGTACCTTAATTTGCTGTTGTTGGTTAATGAGCAAAGGAAGTTGAAGTCTTCAAGTTCTCCATTGCCAAGCTGATTACCATGGATATTAAGAACACTAAGATTATACAAAGTTTCCAAAGAAGGTACTTTTCCAAAAAATCTATTATCGTCAAGCTGAAGCATATCTAGCTTTGTGCAATTCGATATCGACGGAGGAATCACTCCTTCAAGTTGGTTCCCCCAAGCACTAAAAAATTCAAGATTTGGGAGTTTGAGACCTATGCTTGTAGGAAGTGTCCCCTGTATCTGGTTGTCTGAAACATCAAACACAATTAGGGAAGAGAGATTGAATAATGAAGATGGAATCGTACCCGACACTTTGTTTACCAGAAAGTCAATGTATTGCAAGTTTTTCAGGTGGCCTAAAACTTGGGGAATGCTCCCGCTCAAGTTGTTCTCGCTTAAGTAAAGAATCTCCAGTGAAGATAAGTTCCCAATGGAGGAAGGCATACTCCCAATAAGATTATTACCATTCACAAGGAACTCCCGTAGCTTCAGCAATGACCCAAGCTCTCTAGGAATTTCTCCAGTTAGTTCGTTCTTCCCAAGCCGAAGGATGACTAGATCCGAGCAACCTGATATGTTTCTGAGAATTTCGCCAATCAACGAGTTGTTGTTCAATCTTAGAATACGCAGGCGGTGCAACTGGCCGATCTGTGGAGGGATTTCTTGATTGAAACTGTTGTTTTGCAGCCGCATTTCCCTTAAGAAGCTGAGGTTTCCGATATGAGGAGAGATTGATCCGAACAGTCCTTGTGATTGCAAGTCCAGGACTGTGACCCTTCGATGTCTCCTGCCGCACATAACTCCATACCACTGGCAAAACCTAATGCTATCATTCCATGAGCTGAGCACTCTGAAAGGATCTTCGGATATGCCGGCCTTAAAGGCGAGCAGCGCGAGCCTGTCTGTTTCATTGGTGGTGCAGGAAACTCGATTAAAGCACAGCACAAGAGCAATCCCAAGAAGCAAATGGCATGATCGAAACTTTGCAAAACTAAGGCTCACGAGTTTCATGACTCAAAGGCCTATGAAGCACATACACGTTCAAATGGCCTCTATGTCGTGTCGGACTCGCGGTCAACATGTGTCAGAAAGTCAACTCTTTCCGACACGCTTCGACGCGTGTGTCTAGAGGTTTGTGGGCGGGTCTACAGGTGCGAAGGGAAGAAGGTGATGGAGGGTGGAGGCAAGGGTGAGGGAGCGGAGGTGACGCCACGAGCGACAACGAGGGAGGGTAGAGGAAGAGTAAAGACCAAGATGATCGAGAAGGCTACGACCGCCGACTGCAACGCCGAGATGGAGAACCGCAATGCCACGATGGAGGGTTGGATGTGAGGCTACTACGGCAAAGCGGGGAGGGAACGGAGGCGAGGCAACGGCGAGCGATTATGATGAGGTGCCTAAGAGAGAGCAAAGATCAAGCGGTAGAGACCGAGCAAGGGAGAGGAGAAGGCGACTGCTAGGGTTTTTGGGATGTTACTTTAGTGAGGTTGCTTTTTCAGTTTTAGGAAGAAGAGCAAGGAGAGGAGGCAACGGTTGTTGGGGAAGAAACGAAAGCCTGGTGCAAGGTGATTTTCTTTTCTTTTCTTTTTTGGAGGGAGGGGAGGATGGAGCCCCGTGAGGATGGAGCCCCGTGCAAGGTGATTATCTCTTCTTTTTTGGAGGAAAGGGAGGATGGAGCCCCGTGCAGCGTGACTTTAATTTTGGGAAGTGATTGGGGCACGTGGTAGGTGGGGTGGGGGAAGAAAGCATAGGGTGAAATAAATGGGTGGGACCCATTTAGCCCCCCAAAAAAATATACCAAACATTAAATAAATTTATTAATAAATGGTAAGGCTAAAAAATAAATAAATAGGTGCGTTAAAAAGTTATTTCGAAAAATAAAAGTACTAGATGTTAAATAATGATAAATTTTGATCACTGTAAAAAAATATAAATTTATTTTGACTCTAATCTTTTGTTAGTTATTTATTTCATCGATAATTTTTGTTAAAGTTAAAAAATGTCTTTCCATTTTTTTATGAATAAATTTATTAATGTTATTAGTGTAGATTCATTCTAGGCTCTTTTTTATTATTTATTTATTTATTTATGAATTTGAATAAATTAATTTAAATATAATAATTTATCATGTATATATAAAAATATTCATTTAATATACAACGTGTCGGAATTCTCATTTTTTGAGAAATGACGTGTCGACGTGTCGTGTCGTGTCGTGTCGTGTGTCGCATGTCCATGTCGATGCTATTTAGTTAAAAGCAAAGGAAGCGGGTAGCTAAGAAAGCAAGACAAGAAGAAACAAGAGGCCAGTGAATCCCATCTTCATAAAAGTAAAAGACATCGTTGAAGTAAATGATCTTCAATCAATGGTCATGGAACAGCGAAGCCGCCCAAGCCGATCTTCTACCATTGACTCTGACTCTGGAAAAGACTTTACACTAAAGTCGTTCCGCAATGCACTTTAAAATTACAATTTACCAAACGCTATTTGCTTGCATTTTCACAAACATATTTAGCTCAAAGGTATTTGCATTTTCCTAATGACATTTGCACAAAGCCAAACTAAACGAGGCCTTTGTCGGCCATAAACGCTAAGTCAATTAGATGTGAACATGTTAAAGAAGTAGGATCGCATGTTTCTTTATCTTTGATATTAAAATATTTCACATTTGAATTAGTGAATATAATTAGTATTGGCCTCCTTATAAAAAATTTCACTGTTTGTATCTTTGTCTTTGATGAAGAGTCAGGGCGCGTTTGGTAACGTTTCTGTTCCGGGAAACAATTTTTGAACAAAAATAGTTTTTTTTTTATTTCTATTCTCGGGAACAATTTCTAAACATAAGAACGCGCTTGGTAACTGCAAAAAATGTCTATTCCAAAAATAGAAATGCATTTGGTAAACTTGTATAATTTTGTTATTTCTTTTAATTTTTCAATATTTTTATTATATTTTCCTTTTTCTTTTTTTTTTCTTTTTTCCTTCTTTCTCCTTTGTGGCCGGTTGCCGGCCACGACGATGGCCGGCGACCGGCTGGGCGAGGTCTGGCAAACTTGCCGAACCCTCGCCAGGCCACCACGAGGCTTAGCCTTGCCAGATCTAGGCGAGGTCGATGGCCATGGCCGAGGCTGGCGACCGGCCAAAAGGAAGAAGAAGGAAAGAAAAAAGAAGAGAGAAATTATTTTTTGGAATTGTTCCTAAGAATAAGAAGCAACTTTTTTCTACTTCTTATTTCTGTTTTCGTGAACAAGAAGCAACTTTTTTTGTTCTCGGGAATAAAAATTTTACCAAATACATTTCTATTCTTTTTTTTGTTCCCCGGAACAAAAGAACGGAAATTTTTATTCTGGGGAACAGAAACACTTTAAATAGGGAGTCTGATGTGCACATGGTGCAGACTTTTTTGAAGTAGGAAAGCGTGTTTCTTCATCTTCAATGTTAAAGGATTTCACATTTGAATGCATGTTTCTTTATCTCTAGACCGTTAATGAATTGTTTATCCTTTCAATTGCTGGAGTAGATCAAGCCCTTATCAATGTTCCTGGCCGTTCTTGGATGCTCCGACTAAGATCTGAAAAAGAGAATCGCTTCAGGATGGTATAGACTCATGTCTCCAAGGAACTAAAATACGTATAGATACGTAAAGACCTATGAACAATCAGTCCATAGAAACGGGTTTGTCCTTGGACATTTTTTAGAATGAAACTATAAGGGTCCTCTCACCTTGTGATTTTAGTGCGGCAGCAGATGCCGGCTGTTCTACATCTCCAAAACTGTGTCTCAAACCAAGGACTGAAAGATTAGTTGGTGACCTATTCGTTTAGGACTCTGTTATTCATCGCGCAGATGTGGCTAGGTTTAATTCAGGAACCAGGAGATCTTTCATTTTTAGTAAACATTATTTGACCCATGTGGTCTCTGAATGTAACATGGTTTGCACTTCTATTTGACTAGGGAAGTGGCTGCCGATCAATACACAGCTTTTGATTAAAAAAACATGCAGCACACTGGAAGTGGCGGCACTGCAATGAGCAACTAAGCTAGGAGTGGCTGTAATACCAAGATTAGAACGTTTGTCAAGTTTTTCCTCTTTATAACGCAGCTACTCACAGCTGGATGCTGTCTTGACCCATTTGATTTCATCTCTGATCCCTTCCCTGTTCTTCTCTTCCTCTACTGATTTTGGCTTGGGTTTATCCTCCAAGTATTTCTCTGTCAATAATGCTCGAGATGCATTTTGCGGCTCAATTTTGTTGTAAATAAAGTCGACTTCATTTCATGACACTTGGATGCAGACGAGAATGAGACTGCATAAGATAAACATGATTGCAAGTATTTTCTTCTGGACCAGTGACAGTTGCTTGGAGTTACAGTTCTCCAACAGTAGAAAAGTGGTCTCACATCCTTAGGAGAATGGAAGTGAAAATTTCGTTATGTTTACAAGTATAGGAACTCTAAATTGTGACATCAGACACACGGAATCACATCACCAGAAGTAAGACTAACTCTACTACACCATTGTCGAACTGCCATTGACACGGAAATTAAGCTTTGAAATATTCTACATGACAAAGCTGAATCCAAAATAACAGTTTCTTATTCCGGAGTGTCCTATCTTTGTCCCAAAACAGAGGATCATTGCTCATTTAGGAAGCTTGTGAACAGTATGAATCCCAACAGAAAAACTTTATGACTTAGATTGACATGGAAATTTCACAGCGATGCTCAAGACTCTGCATCAAGGGCCTTATGCTGGTGCGATGATATGGATGGGGAATAGTAGTCATTCATTATCTTCTTAAGAAAATTATTGTTTCTCTTTGGTTGTGCATCTTCTAAGTATGTCTGCACTCATAAACAACACTGATTATCTCTCTGTCAGAGGAGAAAACTTGAGAAATTATTATATCACCTGTCGTAGTTCATCTTGTCCATATGGTAGAAACTACTAGGTCACATGGTGCTTAGTCGTACATCTTGTATATTATCTGATGTTATTTTCTCAACGAACAGATGCACGTATGCTCCAGTGGAACCCCTGATTGCATGCACATTCTTGCATCATATCGCTAGATAGCAATGAAAATTCAAGCAAGCTGAAAGGAAATAGTCATGATGCCAATCCAGATTTGCTGCCACGCTGCAACATACCATACACTTATCTAATGAATTAGCCAATTGAGAGGCCACTTCAGGTCAACTTTGGTATGACCAGATGTCATTAACCAATTCTATGCAGTTCAATAAGGTTAGAAACGAGCCTCTCTGCGAGCCGTGTACTCTTCCAAACCAACTCTCTGCTGCGAGATCATTAATTTGTCTCTCTGCAAGTACCCGACAGAAAATTCAAAAAATGAACTCAAGAGTGAATGCCATTCTGATATCTCCATCTATAGATTTTCACTAGATTAGATCAATTTCACGTACAGCTTACTCTGTCAACGGGGAAAATGCATTCGCAAGCCACCTCTGCCTTCGAAAGTAACAGAACCAGCAAAGACAAGATTAGATTTTTTTTTTCTTTTTCTTTTTTTTTGGGCCTTCAAAGAACTTGACAATTTAAAGACCCTAGATCTTTATTTGGACATAGCAGAGATTGGAGGAGCAAAACACCCTTAGGACAAGCTCCGTTGTTGCCCTTCTGGATTAAAAGAACCTCCACGTCAGAAACCATGTAGGTGAAAAATCCTTCCAAGTTTATTGTTCTAAAGCAGAACATTCATCTGCTATGATATGGCCTTAAAGCAGTAAAGTTTGGTAGTGTTTTTCCCCTTTTAGAGCTTGATAAATCCTTCAACTTTCTCCATTTTCAGATATCAGTGCTTTTTTCCGCATAAGAAAGTTCCCAATCCCACTATCAGTAGCTGACACAACTGAAAAATCGAAGACTTTGACTAGGTGGTTCCTGTTGTGAAGGGCAAGAATGTCCAAAATTCAGGAGATTTGCATTGCACATTTACAAATTACCCCCTTATGTTTTAAAACTTTTGCAATATGCCCCCTGATCTTTGGAAAATCGTTGGAACACTTCTCTTTATAGTATTTTTAATATCAAAAGACATAACTTATGACTAAACAAAATGAAAGAAAACTAAAAAAAGATAACGAGGAGAGGGGGGAGGGGGAATTGATATACAACTAGGATTCCTTGCATTTGAATCCTAGAACTTGTAACTTTCAGTTCAATTGGTCCTTTCATCAATTGAAGGAAGGTCTTAAAATTCATCAAAATGGCAAGTTTTAGAATTTAAATACATAAAATAAAGTTTTAGTACTTAAGTGCCTGAAACAATATAATTTTAGGTTGTAATTATCCATTTTCTTCCCATTCATTTTCAAACAATTTCAGCCTCGTGTTCTGACTTGTGATAGTGGCTGATAGTCAACCAGACCCATCGAATTATCAAAACATACATGAATCAAATATAAAATGAAACGATACTTTTAGTTTTGCTAGAAATGAACCAAGGGAAAATACATTTCAACGAAAATGTAAATGTTCCGTAAAGATAAACTGACAAATATTATCTCCGTTGCATGTTTTCTTTGTTTTATGAAATACTCCATTAGCCCATTGCATGTATAATGTATTCCATGGGTAATGAACGAATGTGTGTATATTCTAAGAGGATTCCTGGTGTGGGATTTTGGCAATTGGAATATCAAACTGACAAAATTAATTGCTGAAAATGGCCCTTATTATGCCATAAAACCACAAAAACTAAGACTATCAAATAATAATAAACAGGATCTAATCATTTAGCACAATATGAAGCACTGATAGAAAACGGAAGTTATCGTAAAACCACCCTTCCATATTGATTTTAGGTTTCGTGCTCCGTACTAAGATTAATATGTAAAATGCCGCGCACAATTTTCAAAAGGAAAATGGAAATATTGGCTCCCGTGTGACTTGTCTACAAGATTATTGAGGAATCTCACAGGTTGGAGTTTATCTAAGGTGGATTTTTTCATTATTAAAGAAAAATGCCAGCAATTCAAAAGAAAAAAAAATGACACAGTGGACCACTCGTTGTTTTGACATAATATGCAATTCTGTTGCAACTTGCATGCTCCTCATCCTTCTAAATTTTGCTTCTTCATTCAACAAATGTTCAAGGTTGATGGAATAAGAATGCCAGATTCACAACTGTAAGTATGGCAGAGCACAAAAACACTGTTCCTAACTATCATCCAATGTTCCTAGTCTTGTGATAAGATAAACCAGAGCTTGTTGCAAGCAGGTCCCGATCTTGTTTTCCTTAAAAGAGGATGGGAGAGAAGTTTGGAAATTTAGTCTCTACTCCTGCGGTCAACATGTAAGAGTTTTCTTAATGTGGACTACATTAATTGATATTGTAATTTACCGTTTAACGTTTACCGTTTTACGGGGTTGGTCTAAGGTGAGATAAAAGGTTTCTTAATTAGTCTAATATGGGGCTGGTTAGTGTGGGCCGAATTGAGCCTGGCCCGTAATGAGGGGGCCTGGCTGGAAACTCTATAAATAGTGCTCAAGTCTCTCCTCTAACCCTAATTCTCACATGTATCCTCACCTAAGGGGCGTTTACCTAACGCTAAACGTGAGGGTGGCCGCCTCATTGAGCCAGTGATACGGAGGGCAATAGAGGAGAATGACTTGATGCGTGGATCCCCTTGATATGTGGGAAATCCCTTTTCTGCTTTCGCTTTACGTTTGATGGATCCCAAAACAGGTGCATTAATCTTCTTACTCAATTATGCATGTTCTTGTTCTGGTTATGGAGATCTTGGGGTTGCGCAATTTGCGTCCAACATATGGTATTAGAGCCTCCATAACCCTAGAACTCGAATGCATAAAATTGTTGCCCTAATTTGTGATTTTTGAGATTTTTTGTTCAATAAAAATAAAATAAAATCAGAAATTCGGACTAGGCTCGTTGAGGCGAACAGATTCGTGGGCGACACGTCGCCGAAGAGGGCCGCACGCGCCCCCACGCGCCGCCAAATCATTATTTTTTCATGTGGATTTTTTGCTCGATTTATCCTGAAACCATGGGGTTTTTGTTCTACATGTCGAGATCTTTCCAACCATATATAATTTGAATAATTTTGTTAAGAATTGAATGAGAATTTTAAATTTGAAATTCTAGGGTTTGTACATAGAAAAAGTTCTAGAATTTTAAGTTACATTCTAGCGTTACCTTCATTTTTCTTCTCCACTCTTTGTGTCACATCGTGTTGTTTGAATTATGAACTGTCGGTCATCGTGTGCACTCTTTTGCTCGTCCGTCTCTGATTTCGAAATCGACTTTCTCCTCTCGGCGGTTTTGTTCTATTGCCGTGGCAAGTTTACCCGTAGTTACTAGTCAATGTCGAATTCGTTTGAGACGAGGATAATGGGGTTTGTGAAGATTTGTATTTGTGTCTATATATATATATATATATATATATATATATATGGTCGGCGGCGTTGGACTCGTATCTTCATCCTCTATCTTGTGGTATGTTTATTTTATATTTTTGATGATTTTATGGATGTGAAAATACATACAAAGCCCTAAATATGCGTATGTTTAATGTATTTTCGCGTATTTTTCTTGTATTTTTCTGTGATTTTTGAAATACAAGTGTTGGGTTACTGATATGCTATCACATAAACTTTATTGTGAACTGAAGTTTGCTTAATGAGATACAACCATTATGGGATAGTGGTGATGAGAATCAGTAAAAGGTTATGAAATTTTTTGTTGCTCATGCATACTCCTTTACATGCTAGTAACCTTTGCATGATGGACGTCTTAAGAACTTGTGAACATGATTGTACTAATTAACACATTTGCTGAATGTGGGTAATGCATGTTAGTTATGTTACTGCATATTGTACATGAACTCACCTGGTCACTTGTTAATGTCTATCAAGTTGAATATTTTTTATGGTTAAAGAGTATGACAACATTTATGTAGAGCAATAGTATCTACTGTTAAATTTTAGATATTTGGTTCTCTGGTTTAACTCAATTAATAGGCCATTGGTTGATTACAATGATAATTTGTTACTTAAAAATTGGCTAATAAATCAGTTGTTGGCCTTGGAGTTATTTTTTGCCTTATGAACTCATGAGTGATAATGGATCAGCTGTCAAGCTTGTCGATTTGGTGTACCCTGTATTACTATTGATGTTAATTTGTGAGAGAAATTCTAGATCATCATTCTTTTAATGTTGTTCTAGTAATTAGTAATTGGGGTACACAAGAGATGATTGCTTTTATGTTATGAGAATTTTCTTGTGTTGCCGTGATTGTTGATCTCATTGGAATCTGTCTTTAAGGTTCGCTATAGATATATTTATATATATTTATAATAAAGATTTTATTAATGAACAAAGCAGTGTAATTAGCATAATATGTGATTTTGGTGATATGATGCCCCTATCACTAAAGTTAAAATCACATGTATATGGTGTATGTGAGGAGTAAAGTTTATATCCCTGGTATAAGAGAGTTTCAAGGATTCAATTGAGTAGTGACCGCCAAAGTGGCACGCTTGATTGGGTTTGAGAAATTTCGGTCTCGTATGATGATTGGGATGTCTCCTGGTCTAATGCATAGTCATACTCCCAAAGGAGGTGATTGTGTATTAGTTCATGGAGGGATACATGATGGTGTGGTGGAGGAGTGACTGATCCTAGTGGTTTTTTTTTTTTTTTTTTTGGTCATAACTGATCCTAGTGGTTCATATGCCCAACTGATCCTAGTGGTTCATATGCCCAAAGGTGATGAATTCATGAAGGTTAGAATATATTCTCATAACCTCTATCATGTGGGGAGTATACAACTGCATATCATGTATTCTGCCCAAATGTGATTGTATGATTATGCATGTAACTCTCTGGATGTGTACTTGTACGTCAAGTTACACAGTGCTCACATGATGCTAATTATATACATTGCTTGTTATTTTAGTCACATTTTCTGTTATTAATAACTCCATTATTATTGAGGTTTTTACTGCTTCAAATTTTAAGTTGTGGACATATGATTTGTTGCTTGATAATGCAATAGAATTTGCTTATTGTCCATAAAGCGTTCCATTTTGGAACACTTGAAAAGAGGCTTGCCTGCGGATTGCACTGCTATAATATGATCGAAGCCTTAGTTACTTGAAATTATGTCTTATATGATATTGAAATTAGGACATATCTGCAAAGATTGTGTTTAAATCCTAATAACATATACATCTCGTATATGGTTAAAAGGTTGTTTCCAAAAGTTTTTTATTTAAGGAAAATGACTGAGATAAAGAATAAACTAGTTAAAATTAGTCTTGAAGGTTGTCAGGCTTAATAGTAGCAGTAAGTATTTTGACAAGTATGACAATACTGAATTGCTTAAAGGGTCATTTATCAAATACTTAGTAAATTCTGGGGTAGTAATTAATTACTATGCTTGAAAATCATGACAAGAAGATTTGGCTAAAAGGCATGAAGTACCATAATGAACATGGTGATGAGTATGATTAGTAAGATTAATTTATCCGGTCTTCTGTGGGCTGATATTATGAAAGCAACTTTTTCACATACAAAATGTGTCCTTATCAAAGTTGTTTTATAAACTTCTTTTGAGTTATGGACTAGACGTGAATTGATTGAATCATATTAAATTTATAAGTGTCATGCATGAGTGAGGTAATCTAATCCAATATTAAGTACGTTGGAATTTAGATCCACTCGAAATTATTTTGTATCTTATCCAGATTGTTAAAAGGGGTATTAATTTTATGACCCTAAAGAATGTACAAGAATTATGGAATCACATACTCTAAAGTTTCTTATGATCGACGTAATTGTAGAGGATAGCTGCTCTCAGACTATTAAAGATAATAGTATGATGGGGGTTACTGTGTTTTTGTCTTTACCTATACAGATAATTATGGAATCTCCTGTACCATAGACTAAACTTGTTAAGGTTTAATGTACTATTCTTGATATAGTTTATAATGAAATTTCTTAAACCTCTCAAGTGTAGAATGAAGTGGTTGTACTTTATTAAGGAGATTTGTTAGGGAAAGACAATCAGTTATACCATCAGACTATATAATCTTTTTGTGAGAGCATGATTACAATATCCATTACATGGTTGTTTTAGCAACTTAAATAAATGTCGTTTCTTGTTCTTAATTAAGTATGTGATTAGATGCCATAAAAAAAGGACAATAATATTTTTACTCTGAAAGAGAGGTGGATAGTTAGTGAAGAAATAATTATTTTTTTATAAATTCTTTCAGAGTGAATGTGGCATTGATAGTTTATTTTTTATATGGAGTTACGCCAAAGAGATACAAAATCTATATAAGTGCAACTGGAGAATTTTGCAGCAGATTCAAGTAAACTTGTGTGTAGACTGAAAAGTCTTAATTCATGGTTTTAAGCAAGTTTCCAGACAATATTATTAAAGTTTCATAATGTTGTCATTTTGTTCAATTGAGAACAAAGTAATTCAATATACTGTAAGGTTAGTGGGAGGAAATTTATTTTTCTCATACACTATGTACATGATATTTTGTTTACAAGTAATGACCTTGAGACATCTTATATCCTTTGTACTAAGGTTTATAAGGATTGTTTTTGTCATTCTTATATTAGATTTTCTCGGAGGACGTTTGCTGATCGTATTTTGGAAATATTCAATATACATCATTGCAAGCCAAGAATTGATCATGTTGTTATGGGTGATGGATTGAATCTATCACATTGTCCTTATTTAGATATTGAGAAAATCTAATTAAAGGGTGTACCTTGTGTCAGTGCTTGAATTTGCACTAGACTAAATATCGTCCTTGCGACGAGACTTCTAGGCAAACATCAATCAAATTCAGGACGCGATTATTGCGTTGCTGCCAATAAGGTTTTAAGGTACTTAAAGAGGATAAGAGATTATATGTTAATATGTGGATATGTTCAATTCTTGCAATTAGTAGGGTATTTAGATGTAAACTTTGCTAGCTGTTATGATGACATGAGATCAATAACAGAATACATATTTATGTTAGTAGGAAGTGTAGTAAATAAAGTTTTATATCATCTTCTACTATGAAAGCAATGTTAGTAACATTCTTTTATGATGTTACTTGGGCTATTAGGCTCCGGAACCTCATGAAGGAGTTGACTGTTTTAAACTTTATGGATAGATCTATATGGTTGTATTGAGACAACAAATTTGTAGTATTATTTATTTACTACAAAGGTCTCAAGGGGTCTAAATATATGGTGGTCAAAACTTTTGACCAAAAGGAAACAGTACAAAAATGTAACGTTTTAATATAACATATTTCCATAGATGATATGGTAGTAGATCCACTAACTAAAGGTCTATGCCCATATGTATTTTAAGCGACATGTCATTAGCATGGGCCTAGGAGCATCATGAGATGCTGTTGTTTAGTAGGAGCTATTTTGGCTTTACTTTGATAAAGGTTTCATCTATGTTCGTTACATTTGGTAACGGTTTGATATGTATCAACTTTTGCATTCAATAAAGTATTTTTGAATGTGTTGTTATTATGTTGAATACATATTGATAAAGTCTCAAGATACTGTATAAACCTTGAGTGAAGGCTAGGGTCATCCGGTTATTAGCCTTGTCCATATGTCTTGTTATACATAAAGAAAGGTTAACCATAAGGACAAGACATATGTGGGTTCATGGAACCATAAAGACATTCCTCTAGTGGCATAAGTTTTTTGTGACGCTTAAGGTAAGAGAATGGACATTCTCTAGTGGTACAAATTTTTTGTGATGCTTAAGGTAAGAGAATGATGACTAACAAATGAGATCTATCTATGAGAGATGTTGTCCATTTGACACACTACCATATTGGATCCATATCAATAGAGTTAAGAACATTCGTGACCATGGAAGGCTATGTGTGTATACATGCAGTTACCGCCATGATTCGGTGTTTGAGACTTTATGGGATAGGATTGACTATTAAGAATTTTCTCTAAACCAATGTGCGCACATACAGTATGATTTCAATTAATATAGTCCAAGTAGGAGAATGTAAGAGTTTTCTTAATGTGGACTACATTAATTGATATTGTAATTTACCGTTTAACGTTTACCGTTTTACGGGGTTGGTCTAAGGTGAGATAGAAGGTTTCTTAATTAGTCTAATATGGGGCTGGTTAGTGTGGGCCGAATTGAGCCTGGCCCGTAATGAGAGGGCCTGGCTGGAAACTCTATAAATAGTGCTCAAGTCTCTCCTCTAACCCTAATTCTCACATGTATCCTTACCTAAGGGGTGTTTACCTAACGCTAAATGTGAGGGTGGCCGCCTCATTGAGCCAGTGATACGGAGCGCAATAGAGGAGAATAACTTGATGCGTGGATCCCCTTGATATGTGGGAAATCCCTTTTCTGCTTCCGCTTTACGTTTGATGGATCCCAAAACAGGTGCGTTAATCTTCTTACTCAATTATGCATGTTCTTGTTTTGGTTATGGAGATCTTGGGGTTGCACAATTTGCGTCCAACACAACAGTCTCATTTATACAGTACAGACAATATCAGTGAATTCTGCAGCATTAGAAACAAGAATATAAGAAGATGAAGAAGATGAAGAATGTGTTTCGTTGAATTCCAAAATCCCGGAAGATACATACAAAATATGCAGGGGCTTTTTTGATACAGACAACATATGTAGAAACTGGAGAGTCACAATTTCAATCTGACTAATCGCTCTGCCCATAAGGATCCCTCAGCTGACTCATCTGCCTTCTGTTAGAAGAAAAAGAGACAAAATTTCAGCATTATATCAACTCCATCTCCTCATGGTCCTGCTCACCCAATGCTAAGTCTAGCTTCTTTCAAGCTGTTCTGCTTGCAGAAGCTCGATATTCAGTTCAAAGGTGGCTCCTGGCTGGAAAAGGAAAACACAATTACTCTCGGGAATAAATCATATTTACCTTTCAACAACATGTAATGACACTTTCAGAGATGCCAAATGCAGCCGAACTCCAGCCAGCATGCAAATACACTGAAAACCTCAGTTAGGATTGGAATTGAAATCTTAAAAGACGCAATAAAATTTAAGCAAGCTCTAAGAACCAGGCATTTGGTGGTATGTTCAGCTCCTAAACACAAAGTTTGTTAATTCCCAATGACATCATTTGATGACATGCTGATTTGATGGCCATAATAAAGGTACTCATGTCACAACAAAAATGATTGTTAGTCATGATCAAGAATACAAAGACTACCGGTATCTCAGCCATTCCCTTCTGACCGTAGCCAGCCTCTGGAGGAACGATCACTGTTCTCTGAAAAAGGACAAAAGTTCAAGAGCAATAAGATAGAGAAGATATGACAAGGAAAATACAACAGCACTAGTCAAAGGGTATGCAATTCAGGTACTGAATGGCAAACTAGCCACGTTGATGAATATTCACTGCCGCTGGGAACCAAGAGAAAATCACCTTTCCACCCACTTTCATCCCTTCTGTTATCGAGTACATAGCAGGTGGCGGCTTGGGAGCTGCCTGTGCTGAAAATAATCCATTTGGATTATCTACAAATCCACGCTTGCGTTCCTTTCCTGGAGGAGATCCTACCTTGAATTCATATGGCTAATAATGCCAAGTAATCTTGCACATTAGCAAAGCATTTGTCCAGATAAGACACAAGTCAAAAATGAGGGAAATTTCTCTGTAACAAAAAACAAAATGAAATGAAAAAAAGAAAAATCAAAGTATAAGACCTGAGCAATGATGCGATTTCTAGCTAAAAGCTTAGATTCTCGACTTGATACAGCCGTAATACCACGATAAATACAGTCAAAATGCACCTACAACAGAGGATTGAACACAGAATGTTACCAGTTCATATATTGCTCAAGGAAATATAAACAGAAAACCAACATCACCAAACCTAGACTATCGATCCTTTTGTGGCTACTGGACCCTTTCCCTCAGTGATATCATAGTATTTCACTCCATCAACTATTACAAGTATTGGAATTGCTTACTAAAACAGAACAGATAGGATGCTAACATGTGACTTCCTCTCGTGAAACACAAGAGAACCTTTTTTTCCCCACAGATCTGGCAGCTTAGATTTCAATTCTTATCTGCTCTGTACGGGGAATAGGAATGAAGTTTGAGTTTGGGCATCTATTGGCAGGAAATAAAATAAAAAACCTTTTTACAAGTCCAGTTAGGAAATACTTTAAATTGAATAAATGGGTTATAGAGGTAGTACATGGGAAAGAGGAGTGGGGGAATGTAAAACTAAGCTGGGCCCTACGAAATGATATGAATAAAGGGAAGCATCCCTTTCTTATTGCATTCCATCAGGTATCATAACAAAGAGAAGTAGCAGAAAGAGTCAAGTTAAACTTCAAGATCTTAGCATAAGCAGAATTAAATAACAAAGCCGCAGAAACCATGCGAATTGCGAACCAAGACTCAGACTAGTAATTACTACCAGCTCCAACTTCTTTTAACTGTGCACATTCTAGTCGTCCCTAAGGACACGCCATGACGGAATTTCATCTTTAATGCCTATCGTATTCACTTCAACTCCATTATCATATCAAGTGGCAGCTTCAAAATTGTCAACGATACAGTCCATGAAAGGCAAACCACAGACACACATTAACACACTACCACCTCCAATCTTCTGCCGATAAATGAAACTGCAGGAACAACTTGACTATAACTACACTATCGGACTAAAATCCACGCAAATCACAATTCAGAGACTCCGACAAGTAACATTCCAGCTCCCATTTATCGCAGCGTGACCTAGTCCGAGACGTACCTAACGACATTGCGACCCAAATTACTTCCTCAAATGCCTATTATACTTGCATCACTTGCATCATCGTACAACTTGCTCACTCGATCACAAGGATGGATGAAGCACGTATTTCAAACACTCCATCTGACATCGAATTCGGTTTCGGTCGTGCGTTCGCTTTCGACAATCGCATCCAACTACAAACAAGGGAATCGGCAACATCTCCCGGCACGCGCGGCAGCAGAGCACGGACAAAGTCACGCTCTCGACGCGACGAGAAAAAAAAAAGAAAGAGGGGAGGGCTCGGGAGACTCACGGGTCGTGGCGTATTCTTCGAGAGGGATGGCCTTCCGGTTGCGCATCAAGACCGCGAGCCTCCGCGAAGCGCCACGAGCCCGAGGGGCGAGCTGGCTTCGTGACGTCCGGCGGCCGGTTCGAGGCGGCTGCCGGACGGAGAAGACGACCGTCGAGGGCGGTCGGTTTGCAGAAGCTCCGGACGGAAGCCATGGCCGTTGTGCTGTTGGCGGTTTGCAGATGCTGCGTCAGCTGCTAAAAGGAACCGCAAAAAATCCGCATTCGCCTCATATCCTTTCCCCGCCAATTTACACATTTGTCCCTCCTCCTTTTTAAAGAGGAGTATTACTATTGATTTTTGCGTGGTTGGTCTATAATTTAAGAATTTAAACGAGTGGGACATAAAAATCTGTCCTTAAATTACTACGTTTGAACTTTGAGACGTAGAAATAAGTAAAAATAACTTCTTCTTTTTTATCTGCTTCAAATGAAGAATTACATTATAAGAGAAATTGAAGAGTCTTTTCTTTCTCATTTCTTTTCTTTTGTCTTCTTCAAACTTCAGTCATGGGAGAGGGTTTGAGTTAGTCTCACCCTCCCCTCCCTCATTTGTTGATTTTGTTTGTGATTTTCTGATTCTTCTTCAAATTTTACTTATGGGAAAGAGAGATAATTACGAATGGCGCTGTCGTGCCCAAAGCCTACTTGCTTTCGTCAATAGCAAGTAAGTGCAACAAACCCCATACTCAATCATGGTGCCATTGCTTGCCACCATTGAGCAAGAATCCACGAAACTTGCACGATGCAAGTGGCGCAATGGTAGTGTCGAACCCCAATTCTTTTCCTCTTCTCTTCATGGGTTCCACAAAGTGAGTTGGATTGTCATATTAACTAAAAAGATTAAATCGATTCAAATCAAGCACTACAATAACCAACTTAACCATCAACTTAACCAAATGTAAAGTTCAAGAATCAAATTAAATATTGAGTAGGAAAAACCAATTTCGACATAAGAAAATGCTATATTTACTCAGAATATTTTATGAAATCCATATAAATACCGAAAATACAAGTTATGATGATTTAATCCAACCGCTTGCATTTTGCTGCGTCATTTAGTATACAAATGATGAAAACTAATCAAATTATAATTAAGAATAAATATAATACACTTATTAAATTGACTACTTACAATTCGTTGCACATTTCGTAAACCAGTCTTGTTATGCAGATGCTCTATTCGCATTGTCCCAATTATCTAAAAATGCCAATCTTGGGAAAATAATTTCCAGGAAAACATTTTCCGGATTTTCCGGCATTCGTTTCACGGAAAATGAATTCCTTAAGGAAAATGTTTTCCATCAAATGAAAAAAGTCTTATAAAGTAGGGGAAAATGTTTTCCACTTTCACTTGATCTCTCTTATCTCACACTTCTAAAAATCCTGACTTCCTCCACCCCTTTATTTTTCTTCTTTTCTTTTTTCATTCGAATTATTTTTAATTTCCTTTTTTTTCTTTTTTTTCCCATCTTCTTCTTTTTTGGCTAGTCGTCAGACCAAGTGAACCTCAAGCTCGTCGATCTAGCGAGCCTCGAGCTTGACGCTCGCGCTCGCCAATCTGGTGAGCGGAAAATATTTTCCTTACCGAACACTGGAAAATATTTTCCGAAACATTTTTAGGTTTTAGCCGAACACCAGAAAATATTATCATTTTCCTGAAAAATGACTTTTAGGAAAATATTTTCCGGAAATGGCTTATTTTTCGCGAAACGAACGGACCTTAAAAGTTTCAATTTATCTTTCTTCTTTCTTCTCAAAACGCTCGGCCAAATCCAATTCAACGGCTGAAAACAATCGGGCCGCTACCAGCAACCCGCCGCCCGGGCTCTATCTGCGTGGGATCTTGCTTAAGGATCGAATCAACGGCCATCAAAGCTCTCATCTCATCACTAATCATCTAAGCCACTAAGCAGGCGATCGCCACCGCTCTTCGTCTCTCTCGAATCGAACCTCGCCGACCTCGCGCTTCGCCCCCTCCGATCGCCGGCCTCGCTCCCGCCGCACGCCGTGACAATGAGCGCAGTCTCGAGTCCTCTGGCCTCGGTGAGAAATCCCCGGGCGCAGCTCTCGTCGAGTAACGATCTCCCTTTCGATTTCATCCTTTTCAGTTCGATGTTTAGTGCCGATCGCTTGCTTTGATTCGCGCTTGATCCTAGAAAAAAGCTGAATGGGGCGGATGTTTGTCGGCGAGCCGCGAGATGAAGAGAAGGCAAATGCCTGTAAATCAGTGTTACTAATTCCTGTGCACTTGCGACAGTTGCATTAAGTAGCCTGCGATGAGTTTAGCGAGCTCGAGACCTGTGATTGACTGCAGATCACGGCGGGAAATCGAGTTTTTGCGGCCGTCTGCCTTGCCTATTGCTTTCATCTCATAAAGAAGTCGCATTGTGCGGCTTCTTATGGGTGTCGTCACCTGCCGCATGCTCGTGATGATTAGCTGTCTTGCGCGGGAAAGTCTTTCGCCCGATCGATATATCGTATGACTTGTTGGTGTGGTGCTCGTTTTCAATGTGCAAAAACTTGCAACGAAGACGAGAGTACGTGATGGGCGTGTGCTACCACATTAGCATGACTCACGGTGTAATTCTCACTCGAAAGGTTCATCTTGGCATGTTGGAATGAATCTTCCTGATTGCTTGCTGAGCAGAGGTTTTGTGCATCCTTTATTTAGACATCAGCATCTTACTCCCTTTCTTGATTTGAATCAGATGATATACAAGTTATAGCTGAACACCTTTCCTTAGCTTCTGATATGATAGGACGTCATCCTACATTTTATGGTTTATGTTGCCATAATCTGACTCCTAGATTTAGAGGAACTTTGTTTCTTCTCTCATATTTGACCGGCAGTAGATATTTAAGGCTTGTTGTGCTTAGAGCTTTGACTTATCATTTAGTTCAGCAGACTTATGCTGTTTATTCCGGAACATATTGCCAGGTTATCTGCTCAAGCCATCAGTCCGATGCCTGGGAAGTGTACGGCGTACAAACTTGTTGTTCGCTACAAATCAAACCGGAATGCTGCAGCTCCACTCATCAAGGCAACTCACTGTCAGTGCTGAGTATAGGTACCGCCAAGTATTGCAACTTAGTTGTGATCTGATGTTGAGGTGCTGGAATTTGGATGCAATTACTAACTGGAAGCTTAATCCGCAGTCAATTTTTCTTCTATTATTGTCCTGTCTATGTCAGACCTGTATAGACCTTATGTTGCAGAAATGGGTATTCAAAACAGAGACACATTGAATACTTGTCAAGATCTGGCAAATCTGTAAAATGTTGTGGGTGACGGAGGGAAAGGAAAAAGTTGAGGGGAAAGGGGCCGAGGGAGGAGAGAAACAGAGAGCCAGGACATATTTTTATGCAGAATTTCCTTGTCCTGTTTCTCTATTCCTGGCTTCCTTCCATTGATGTGCAGACATAGTTTAGTTACTCTAAACTTGTATATCTGATCAGCGTGGAAAATGTTTTTCTAAATCTATTTGGGCAAGGATGGATCTGGAAGATTCATGCAGTGGAGGCAAACGCATTCCACAATTCTAAAAATACCAATGATATTTATTTCAATAATAAATTCTTTCGTTTTATGCTTGACATGTTAGATAGGTCAGCCAATGATAAGAAATTTCTGTTCATAATACGAAACTCATTTCCTAAAATTTTAATAATTCTATCGAATTGTGACATAATGGCTATAGTCCTAGTTGTGACTGAATGTATCTGATGCTAGTCTTTTGCTTGTTCTCTTATCCAGAGATGGTGGAAGGCCGAGCAGTGCAAGCATCTTTGTTGGCGGCTTTGTCTTAGGAGGAATTATAGTCGGTGCCCTTGGTTGTGTATATGCACCTCAGGTACTGACATTTTCTGTAATATCCTACCTATGGTGTAGGAATTCACCTTCATTTTGGTTAGATTTTGTTTGAACTATTGAACATTAGATTTTCAGTATTCTTCCCAAAATTCTTTTCTGATAATTTTAGTCAAGCGGTTCATGTAATTGTCAATGAATATCATAAGCATCATGGTTCAACTGAATGCCACTATCAGACAGCCCAATAATCCGACACGAGTTCAAATGCTCTAAAATGCAAACAAACCTACAAAACCTACACATCCTCAGAGCCCGCCTCCTCGCATCTGATTCAAACAACAAAGACCTCACGGCGCATCTCTCGATACTCGATTCGCGAATCGCACATCGACGACGCCAATGGCATCGGAACCAGTTCAAACTTCACGGCAAAAGCAATCACATCTTAAAGACCTCAAAACCAGAAACCCCTCTAAAACCTGCTCGATACGAGCCCGATCGAAGAGCTAACAGCCGCGAGCTCGCTAGGCGAACGGAGAAGAGGAGAGAGAGACTCACGCGCCGATCAATTCTGGTCAACACCAGATCGGAGAGTGCTGGAGTCGAGAGCAGGGCCACCGCGAGGACCAGCAGGTCGAACCGAAACCCCATCTTCATGCGCGAGTGCTCGATCGTCTCTCGAACTGGCGTCGGAATTTGTGTAAGCGCAGCAGACTCCCATAGAGAATCAAGCCTTTGCGGGTCTCTTGGGGGAAAGATTGCATCATGCCCCCTAGGTTTTTGAGGCTGTCGCGATTTGCCTCCGCGGTATCTCGATTTTTTGCAATATCCACCCCGCAACATTTTAAAATCAGTTATAATGAAGTAACTAGTAGGGATGTGCAAAACGAACGCCTCAAACTAGGTACCATCCGGACTGGACCAAACCAGCCAGTTGGGTTTGATTCCTGAAAGTGTCAGTCTAATTCCCATTTCTTAAAAGTGGAATTGGTGTCCAAACAATCCAGTTCCCAATTTCAAGAAAGACTGAATCGGACTAATTACATATACTTATTTGTCTATTTCTTTAAAAAAAATTAATCGGTTCAGTTTATTGTTTCCAAAGAAATAAGAGCTTGTATTGGATAATAAGATATCCAAATGGAAGTATAGGATTTGTCTAGAGCTTTGAAATTTTTTTTTTTTTGGTGAACAATAATTGTATTAAGCTTAACCAAAATGTATAAGCAAACGGCACCAAAGCTTACACTCAAAATGAGTAAGGCATAATGTGTGGAAGGGTGCCGAAAGAAAAGCAAAAGCCAACAAGGCAGAAGCTAGAAGGCACAGTCAACACAACGACGGCCACATCCTAAAGAAGGACCAAAACAAAAGAAGGCGACTAGCCAGCCAAACAATGGCAACCCAAGCCCAAAACCCAACACAAAACGATGACGCCCAAGAGCGGCAACCAAGGACACGGTAGCGACGCAGCCAACAATAACAACAGAAGCCCATCCAGCAGAATCTCCACCAACAGGACTCCTAAAGAACCACCGAAGAGGAATGGAAGATGCAAGGGTCAATCCCCCAGTTACATTGAAGTCTCTTGTTTCTTGGATTGTCCTCTACATTTGTAAATGTCAAGGCCTTATCCTTAACCACCTTAATGAGGTGATTGTTCATGGCCGTCAAGGTATGGTTTCTAAATAGAATCTCATTCATGTATTTCCAAATAAGGTGGCACAGCACTCCAAAGGAAAACCGAGCAATGGAGTGGTAGAAGTCCTCTTCGGGTAAGAATTTCAAAGCCCAGCGAAGATTGTCGGCCCAATTGCTATTTCACCAAGGGAGGTTGCATCTAGCAGCCCAAAGAAATGCAAAACTGGCTGTAATGCTACAACAAAAAAACAGATAATCAATCGAATCTGGCGTCAATTTGCAAAAGGCACAAATCGCATCCCCAATCCTACCATAAGATAAAAGCTGGGCCTGGGTGGGAAGACGATTTTTGGTGATAAGCCAGAAATTGAACTGATATCTTGGAGATATAGCATTATTCCAGATCAAGGAAGCCCCATTGACCCAAGGCTTCTTCCTTCTAATAAGGTGCCACGCTGAAGCAACCGAGAATAAACTGGAACTACTTCCTACCCAAGTAAAGCGATCCAGTACCTGCGATAATAAAGGGAGAGGCTGCTCTCAAGACTCTAACACAGCTCGAATGGAATGACCAACCGGCGAAAAGAGATCCTCCACCGTAGTGCGCCAAGGTAAACCAGAGCTGTAGATGAACGAGTCAAAAAATAAGAGGTTGAGGGGGCCTCTCGAGTGCCAGTTGTTGAAACAAAAGGAAACAGAACTGCCATCTCCTATCCTCCAGAGAAAAGAAAGCCGAAACTCCGTCCTAAGATGGAGGATTCTCTTCCACGCCCAAGAGAAAATAAGAGCTTTGAATTTGTTCATTGTTATGTTTTGGATAATGAGATTTCTGGATAGAAACATGAAAAAAAAATAGTGACTAGCTCCATTAGATCGGATCGATGGTTCCCGATTTTGAGACTCGGGAACCAATCACCCATAATATCCAGTTATTCTTCAATGTGAGCAGTTTCTTTAAGAAGAAAATTATTATTGCCCTATTAATAGTTTATAATTTTCTCCACGCCATTAATAACTTCCATACAAAATTTGGGTATGCGATTATACTAAGCAGTTAGCTTGGAGTGCTGCTCTAGCAAGAAAGTATTATACTAAGTAAGTCTTTTAACCAGACCAGTAAGTTCTCACCATGGAAAGTAGGCGTTTGCATTTTGATGACCACTAATTTTGTCATGATAAAAAGCTATGAAGCATTGACACTCTCTCCAAGAGCATTCGTGTCATGTCGAACATTTCGACACGTGTCCGACACTCTCCAACACTTGGTCAACACATGTTGGAAAATCCGACACCTAGTCAACTTTCTCGATACTCTCCGACACTCGAGTCGGAATTCTGACATACGAGTTTCTGACATATGATTCCGATATCAAGGTCAATTTTAAAAATTCAATAAATGAGAGGTCAATATATTTATATATGAAAAAATAAAACATAATAATAAAAATAATAAATGGAGAAAGAAGAAAAACAAAATTTTATTTTCTCTTCTGACTCCCACTTCCCGTGATACACAATTCACCCGTTAAGTTTTTTTTTTTTTTCTCATCTTCCAACATATGAGTTCAGAATATGGATCGCTTGTTTTTTCTTCAAGTTTTATGAATTATTGAAAAAGAGTGAATTTGTTAAATTGAAACAATGAATGATATTAATAAATGATGGATTAATGTTTTTAGTGTATATTCATTTTAGGCTTTTTTAATTATTTATTTATTTATTTATTTATGAATTTGATTCAAATTAATTTGATTGAAATAATCCTAAAAATAAATAATTTATTATGTATATATAAAAATATTTATTTAATATACAACGTGTCACAATGTGTCGGAATTATCTATTTTTTGAGAAACGATGTGTCAACATGTCGTATCGTGTCGTGTCGCATGTCAATGTCGATTCTACTTAGATAAAAAGTACCTTTACTTTCAAATTATAAATTTTTAATAACTCTACGTTTATGGCCACTTTCTATTTAGAGAAGCAAGTTTGAGCATATTGGCGGTTACTAGTTTCTTGATTAATCGGTAATTTCTAACTTTGAAAGTTGGTTATCCACGCAATTAACGAATCCCATATAAAGAAATATGACCGGTCCATATAACTATAGTAAGTCATATGCGTATGTGATTAGGTGCTTTAAAAAAAAGGTGATCAAGTAAGTTTTCTAAAACGCGAGAATAAAATTTAATGACAGTAGTAGTGCTGAAGAATTTGCAATTACACACCAAGAAAAACCCAATACTAATGCAACATCATTCTACAAAACATTCCCAGATAATTCCTGCCCTGCAAGTCACGCTAGTACGCTAAAAAGTTGTACATCCTTATTCACCCACCAGAGCAGTAGTATTGCTCATGCTTGACTAAACATAACTTTAGGAACTTTAGTTCAATTCCTGGCAGCCCATTCCTAGTCGATCTGCAAAAACCAAGCTTTCCCTTAAATTAGATTTCCACCAGTTAATCGATTGCAAAACGTCTTAATGAGCATCATACAAATGAAAAGGAAAAAAAAAATAAAACAAGTCAATAAAATTTACTTTTGATTCACTTTTACATGACATGGCAACAAATCAGAGCTTTGAGAAAACCAAAAGTACTGAAAAATGTGTAGGCACCCAAGGCCATGTATAAGGTTACATATGTATAGACGTAGATGATAAATAATCATTGACTTTGGTCTAAAGGAGAAAAGGATGATTGATTCTCTCTTCAGTTATAGAATTTACCTGTCCATGTAAGCCCGAAGCAAAGAGTTTCTCCCTAATTCGATGTAGCTGATTTGTAACTCCGCTAATGCTCATTCGTCTTCCAGGCACTTCGTTCGAACAATCAACTCCAATATTATAGATCATAACCAAACACTCTTGAAATATGTCATGCTGAGGATTATAGGGACCTAGATGGCTCTCTCTTTCTTGAAGCAGAGCATTATCCATGATTTCGAGCACTCGTTCAGGCAAAGCTTTTGCGACAAAACCATGAAGAGTCCAATTGTCTCTAAAGGTGTCATCGGTGGGACTTAATCCTGTGAACATTTCTAGTAAAAGAATGCCGTAACTATAGACGTCACCTTCTCTTGAAACCTTGCATCCCATTGCATATTCTGCCACACATGGAGATCAAAGTGCAGGTCAAATTTGGAATGCGTATCATTAATCAGAATCTAAACCCAGAGAGAGTACCTGGTGGAGCATAACCGATTGTCCCTCTAAAACCCACAGAACTCATCTGATTAGTTGCAATGTCAAAAGATGATCCAATAAGGAATTTCGCCAATCCAAAGTCACCAACATGTGCGACCATCTCAGAATCTAAGAGGATATTGCTTGGCTTTAGATCACAATGAATGATGGGGATGTGGCACTGGTGATGGAGATAATCCAGTGCAGAAGCAACACCAATGGCAATATTTATCCTTTGAATGAAATTCAACTTTCTTGGAACTCCATTGTGAGGAGATGATGTTGCACCTAGGTGAAGCCACCGTTCAAGGCTACCATTGTCCATGAATTCATAGATTAAGGCCTTAAAATCATTTCCTTGATAATCACTGCCAGAGCAAACTGTCAATATCTTCAAAAGATTTCGATGTCTGATGTTCTTTAATGCCTCACACTCGACATTGAAGCTCTTCAAAGCACCATGACAGACTAGATGAAGCACCTTCACAGCAACAATAGTTCCACTGACCTCAAGTACACCCTTGTAAACAGAACCAAAGCTTCCAGAACCGATTAAATTTGTTGAAGAAAAACCATCGGTTGCTTTTAGGAGTGTTCCATAAGATACGTTTGGATATGAATCATCCCTTGAACTTGAAACTGGTTCCATCGCCGTCTTTTTAAACCAACAAAGATATATGGAAGCTAGAATAAGAGCTATTCCAAGAACTCCAAGAATAATAGAAGTTGACAATATCACTAAATTGATCTTTCTGCTCTTGGAGCTTTTGGAGATGCAATTGGGGAGGTGAAATTCTGGTAGCCCACCGCAAAGCTTATTGTTCCCAATAATAGAAGTACCAGTAGCATTCCTAAAGACTCCTTCACGTGGCAGCACGCCTTCAAAGTTATTGTAGGATAAATTTAAAAGTTTCAAGGAACGAAATACTGTTAAGAATTCTAGAATTTGACCCGACAAATTGTTGCATGAAAGATCTAGTTCTTCAATGCCTCCTAATGATCTGATTGATTGAGGAATCAACCCATGGAAGAAGTTGCCTCCCATCCTTAGTGATGTCAATGAAGTGCAACCACCTAAACTACTTGGGATTTCACCTACCAACAAATTGTTCGAAATATCCAACGCAGTCAAAGTTCTCAAGTTGCCAACTTCTGGGGGCAGAACCCCAGTCAAATGGTTTCGAGATAAGTTCAAAAGGATTGCTAATGATGAAAGACTCATAAGTTGCGAGGGTATAGCACCACTGAGATTGTTATTAGATAGATCGAGCAAATTAAGAGATTGGCAGTTTGATAGACGCGAAGGAATTGGCCCATGAAAGTTGTTCCCAAGAAGGAATAGGTCAATCAACTTGCTTAGATTTCCTAAAGAAGATGGAATAGTCCCTCCTAGGTTGTTATCAGCTAAGTCCAGTATTGATAGATATTGTAGATTTCCCAAATTTGAGGGGATAACACCTGAAAGTTGGTTGAGATACATGAACAATGCTTCCAGATTGACAAGATTCCCAATTTCTTTTGGAATCTTTCCAAATATTTGATTATCGCGTACATCAAAATATGTGAGAGTGATGGATAAATTACCTACGCATGTAGGCAACACTCCGCCAAACTTGTTCTCGCCGATTGTCACGATCCTTAATTTGGTGCTATTGGTTAATGAGCAAAAGAAGTTCAAGTCTTCAGGTTCTCCATTGCCAAGCTGACAACCAGAGATATGAAGAACACTAAGATTATACAAATATTCCAAAGAAGGTACTTTTCCAGAAAATCTATTATCTCCAAGTTGAAGCTTATCTAGCTTTGTGCAATTCGATATCGACGGAGGAATCTCTCCTTCAAGTTGGTTCCCAACAACACTAAAAAATACAAGATATGGGAGTTTGAGACCTATGCTGGCAAGAAGTGTCCCCTGTATCTGGTTCTCTCCAGCATCAAACGCAATTAGGGAAGAGAGATTGAGTAATGAAGATGGAATCGTACCCGACACTCCGTTTCCTCCAAAGGCAATAAATTGCAAGTTTTTCAGGTGGCCTAAAACTTGGGGAATGCTCCCGCTCAAGTTGTTCTCGGTTAAATAAAGAATCTCCAGTGAAGATAAGTTCCCAAGGGAGGAAGGCATATTCCCAATAAGATTATTACGATGCAAATAGAGCTTCCGCAGCTTCAGCAATGACCCAAGCTCTCTAGGAATTTCTCCAGTCAATTCGTTCTTCCCAAGCCAAAGGAGGACCAGATCCAAGCAACCTGATATGTTTCTGGGAATTTTGCCAACTAACAAGTTGATGGTCAAATTCAGCATACGCAGGCGACGCAACTGGCCGAGCTGTGGAGGGATTTCTTGATTGAAACTGTTGTTTTGCAGCCACATTTCCCTTAAGAAGCTGAGGTTTCCGATATGAGGTGAGATTGAGCCGACCAGTCCTTGTGATTGCAAGTCCACAACCGTGACCCTCTGATGTCTCCTGCCACACATAACGCCATACCATTGGCAAAACCCAATGCTATCGTTCCATGAGCTGAGCACCCCAAAAGGATCTTCGGATAAGCCAGCCTTAAAGGCGAGCAACGCAAGTCTGTCTGTTTCATTGGTGGTGCAGGAAACTCGGTTAAAGCATAGCACAAGAGCAATCCCAAGAAGCAAGTGGCATGATCGAAACTCTGCAAAACTAAGGCTCACAGGTTTCATGACTCAAAGGCAAAGGAAGCGGGTAGCTAAGAAAGCAAGTCAAGATGAAGCAAGAGGCTGGCGAATCCCATCTTCATAAAAGTGAAGACATCGTTGAAGTAAATGATCTTCAGTCAGTGGTCATGGAACAACGAAGCCGCCCAATCCGATCTTCTACCATTGACTCTGTCACGCTCCAAACCTCGAGTGCATGCACATCGCTCGGTGGTTGATAAAATTTTGCGATGTTCCCAGCACTTGTCGCCGACCCTTTTCATTTTATTACAGATGCAAAAGAAAATTAACTAATCCCATGACAACAACAAACATGGGATAGAAAAATAGGACAACCAGTTTCAAATCAAATACACTTTCATAAACACCTCAAGCTTATACAGAAGATCTATCTCATAATGGACTACTAAGCCACCTATGCTCCTGACCCTTCCGCTTCAAGCTCCGGGTTCTTCACACTGGGAACCTGAAAATGGTTATTCAATAACCAGTGAGATGTAAATCTCAGCGAGTTCTTCCCCTAGTCCCCTGATTAGTACACCAACTCAACTCGAGGTATCTCTTCAGAACCATCCCACAAACAAACCAAAGATTAACAACCAACAATCAATAGTCGATTCGCATACATCCTTACCTGGTATGCCATACCCTGCACATCATAACTCAGCACAATACATGCAATGCACATGGCCATTAGATGATGCGGTTCATCAATCACATACGAATTACGTTACAAGCAATCTTACCTGGCCATTGCCACACCCTGCACATTATCGATTCATGCGTGCATGCCATAAACAGTGTGCTCAACTCATGCATGACTAAAACCAAAGATGCCATGATTCTCATGTGTTCTTGCACATTAGTGCGCCACACAGCACACATCGATCAATCACACGGGTCCCGATTATAAGGTAAAATCGATGTGACACGTCCCATTTCATGCCACACAATTTTATTCCATAATAAGGCCCAACCATCTCAACACTCATGCGTTCCAAATCATTTCGACCCACCAGCCATGGCCGACTCAACAGTCAGCGGTCTTCCAGCGTAGTCGAGCATCGTCTCGCACCATCAAGCACGGCAACGTTTGCATCTAGACGGCATTCCATATAGGAGCATCGGCCCATTCTCCACTACGACCGACATTTGTTAACTTGGGGCATTCCAGAAGGAGCATCGTCCGGTCCCAAAGGCTCGTGACGGCATCTCATATCATCCACGCATTCATTCAATTTTGGCCCAGGACACCTTGCATTGCATTCAAATACCTCATTTAAAATGGTGATCCTGACCTATTTTCTTCATATTAGAAATGCATGGTAAAATAATCGTGTGTGGGGACATGGTCAAATCGAACCATAAATTTTGTGTCATCTCTTTTAAAATCCCACAGTTTGATATAGTATTTAAAAACACTTTCACTTTCGGTGTCCAAAACCTGACACCCAATATTTTCTAATTAAATACCAACAGTTTCCAATCACCATACAATTGCACAAAACATCACCCAATTCATGCGGATGCCCATGCATTTATACATCCATTCACTTCATAAAATCAATACACATGAAATTAGACCACTTTTCATTCTCGGGTGAACAATGCGAGTGAACAGTGTCGCGTGAACAGTGCATCATGAACAGTGAAATTCCAGAATTAAATAACTAATAAATTAAATCCACAAGTCATTAAAAACACCAATTAAAGCAAGCAAAGCATCAAGAACCATCACCAAACTAACATTGGTCCTAATTGGCAGAAACCGAGCCACTCGCGCATCTCCAATTTTAAATCCAGAAACCTAACCAAATGAGTTCAGAAAATTCCCAAATTTTAGTATGTTTTAAAGGAAACATAAACGAACATTTTTTATGAAGACACTCAAACTCAGATCCTTCTAGATTCGGCCCAGTAAATCGCTCAATCCAGCACCAGAAACTGGGTTCGTTTCCAAAACGTCTGTTTTCCGAAATCAGTTTGGTTCAAGGTCTAAGACATGTCCGTTTGATCTGAAATTTGAGTATATTAAACTAGAAGATGTGAAAAATAACTTTTGTGAAGAAACCATTTTGAAATTCGAAACTCAAGACTTGATAAAAACCCCTAGAATCATGAAAGGTCACCAGTTCCAGCGAAAACTGAAGTTCTGTTTGAAGATGACGGAGCTGATATCTCCATCTTTTGAATCCCAAAAAATCTTGAAAAAATATATGTTGTAGTTGAGGATGTCTAAAAAATTTCTCTAGAAGACATCAACCTCAAATTCGTAACTCATTTCGATCTACAAAAATGGCAAACAGCAAGGGTCCAGAGGTCCGAATTGCAGGAAATCCACTGATTTGGACTAATCCACCTCAAATGTGCTAATCTCACTAATTAGGGCCTGTTTGTTAATGTTTCTGTTTTTGTTTTTAAACAGATTTTGTGTTTTTATGTTCCAGGGAACAAAAAAAGAACAGAAACGCGTTTGTTTGCGTTTTTGTTCCAAATCTATTTTTTTGTTCCCGGGAACACTTTTGGAACAGAAACGAGAAACAAGAAAAACTTGTTTCTTGTTTCTGGAACAAAAATTAATAACATATTTTCTCTCTCCTCTCTTTTTCTTCTCTTTTTTTTTTTTCTCTTTTTTCTTTGGCCGGTCACCGGCCTCGGCCATGGCCACCGGAGGGGCGGCGACGAGCTCCCGCAGGCCGGCCGCCGCCGCCCGGCGCGGCGAGGCTCACGACCGCGCCAAGCCGGGAGCGAGGACGGCCGTCGGTGGCGTGCCTGCAGAGGCGAGGCCCAGCGAGCGAAGAGGTCTTGCCGGCGAGAGCAGCGAGCCGACCCGGCGGGAAGAGCTAACCACCTGGGCGAGGCTCGCTCGGCGGCGGCGAGTGTGGGGTCAGGCACCGGATTGAGCCGGCACCGGCCAAAAGAAGAAAAAAATAAAAAAGAAAAAAGAAAGAAAAAAAAAGGAAAAAGAAAATAAAAATATTAAAAAACTAAAAGAAATAAAAAAAGAATAAAAATTTACCAAACGTGTTTCTGTTCATTTTTTATTCCCAGAACAAGTTTACCAAACGCGTTTTTTTGTTCAAAAATTGTTCCCCAGAACAGAAACATTTTTTTTCTATTTATGTTCCCTGGAACACTTTTGGAACAGAAGTGTTACCAAACGCACCCTTAGATTAACATTTATCCATTCTAAGACTAATCTAACCATTCTAGATTATTACTAATCCATTATTAAGCTAATCTAAACAACCCTTAAGCACAAATCAACCTCCTAAGCAAGTTTAGGCACTACTCAAAGGATTATGAGCTAAACTTATTTGACGACAATTCCGACGACATGAGCGTGATGGCGGTGGCGAGGGCTACTCACAGTTACGTCCAAAATGTCACAGAGGCGCTCAGCAAAAAATGGTCTCATCGGTGGTGGTTTATGATTTAGCACGAACGGCGGGCGGACGGCTCGCGGATGGGTGGTGTGGCTCTTCGGTGGTGGATGGCGGCTTGCAGACAGTGATGGCCCACGGCCATGGCGCAAGGTGATGGCTGGCTTGGGGCAAAAACAGCAGCACACGGTGCTGTTTTGGAAGCAAAACAGAAAAGAAACTAAAGAGAGAAAGAGAAGAGGAAGAGAGAAGGGAGAGAAAAAGAAAAGAAAAAGGAAGGGGGTTGTCGTGAGGAGGAAGGGGGAATGAGGAGAGAGAAACAATAAAGAAATGAGAGGAAGTTGAGGGGAAATTGCAGCAGAAGAAGTTGGCGTACGTGAGGGGGTGGAAAAGTGGGAGAGAGGGAGAAAAAGACGAAAGAGAGAAGAAAAGAGAGGGGGAGGAAATTGCGTGCGAAGGAGGGGAGAAGAAAACGTGAGGGAGAGAGAGAGAGAAGAAAGAGAAAAGAAAAGGGAGGAAGAAGACTTTTGGCCGAAGGAGGAGGGAGCGTGAAGGAGAGGAGAAATTTCCCAACAAAAGAACTTTATGACTTAGACTGACTTGGAAATTTCACAGCAATGCTTAAGACTCTGCATCAAGGGCCTTATGCTGGTGCAATGATACAGATGGGGAATAGTAGTCATTCATTATTTTCGTACGAAAATGATCGTTTCTCTCTGGTTGTGCATTTTCTAAGCATGTCTGCACTCATAAACAACACTGATTATGTATCTGTCAAGAGAAGAGAAAACTTGAGAAATTATTATATCACCTGCCGTAGTTCATCTTATCCATACGGTAGAAACTACTAGGTCACATGGTGCTTAGTTGTACATCTTGTATATTATCTTATGTTATTTTCTCGACGAACAGTTCCAAGTAAGATCATGCACGTATGCTCTAATGGAACCCCTGATTGCATGCGCATTCTTGCAACCTATCGTTAGACAGCAATGAAAATTCAAGCAAGCCGAAAGTAACAGCAGCGTGAAAATAGTCATGATGCCAATCCAGATTTGCTGCCACGCTGCAACATACCATACACTTATCTAATGAATTAGCCAATTGAGAGGTCACTTCAGGTCAACTTTGGTATGACCAGATGTCATTAACCAATTCTATGCAGTTCAATAAGGTTAGAAACGAGCCTTTCTGCGAGCCACGTACACTTCCAAACCAAGCCTCTGCCGCAAGATCATTAATTTGTCTCTCTGCAAGTACCCGACAGAAAATTCAAAAAATGAACCCAAGAGTGAATGCCATTCTGATATCTCCATCTATAGATTTTCACTAGATTAGATCAATTTCAGGTACAGCTTACTCTGTCAACAGGGACAATGCATTAGCAAGCTACCTCTGCCTTCGAAGTTGAACTGACTCTGCTTATTATGTGAGAAGGAACAGAACCAGCAAAGACAAGATTAGATTTTTTTTTTCTTTTTTTTTTTTCGTTTTTTTTTTTCTTTTTTATGCCTTCAAAGAACTTGACAATTTAAAGACCCTAGATCTTTATTTGGACATAGCAGAGATTGGAGGAGCAAAACACCCTTAGGATAAGCTCTGTTGTTGCCCTTCTGGATTAAAAGAACCTCCACGTCAGAAACCATGTAGGTGAAAAATCCTTCCAAGTTTATTGTTCTAAAGCCGAACATTCATCTGCTATGATATGGCCTTAAAGCAGCAAAGTTTGGTAGGTTTTTCCCCTTTAGAGCTAGATAAATCCTTCAACTTTCTCCATTTTCAGATATCAGTGCTTTTTTCCACATAAGAAAGTTCCCAATCCCACTATCAGTGGCTGATACAACTGAAAAGTCGGAAAGTTTGACTAGGTGGTTCCTGTTGTGAAGGGCGAAAATGTCCAAAATTCAGGAGAATCATTACACATTTACAAATTACCCCCTGATGTTGATGTTTTAAAACTTTCGCAATACGCCCCCCTGATCTTTGGAAATTCGTTGGAACACTTCTCTTTATAGTTTTTTAATATCAAAAGACATAACTTATGACTAAACAAAACTAAAGAAAACTAAAAAAAGATAATGAGGAGAGGGGGGAGGGGGAATTGATTTACAACTAGGTTACTTGGGCATTTGTCATTTCTTAGGTTTTGTCAACCCAGAAAGGATTGATCGTCTCTCGCTCGATATGACTCTTTTTTACGCAATGGTATTCCAAGCAAGAGCACCTGAATCACTGACCATTGTCACTCCGAGCACCAACCAATCCCAAGGTAATAGGTATTTCTGGTCTCCATTAGCAATCACCATCCACTCTTTTTTTTCCCTCTATCTCATCTTAGTTCATCCCATTTTATCAAATCTAAAATGAGAGATACCGTGCAGAGTGTTTGGTCAACATTGCACTGAATTTAAAAATGCCTGGATCACATGGAAAAAATTGAGTTATTAAGGGCAAATTGCCACAACCGAAAACCTAAGGGGGTATGGTGTAATTATCCCTAATTGTGTGAACTGTTTGTTTGGTTGCCTCCTAGGCATTTCAGAATATTTCATTAGCATACAAATAATTAAATTATGTGAGAAATTGAATTAATGTGAAATTTTTTCATTTTCATGCTGATTTAAGCTCATATATATTTCTTTCAGGCTGACTATTAGTGTAAATCCTTAAACTTGTCAATTTCATGTACTTAAGTTCTAATACTTTCATTCCTTGCATTTGAATCCTAGAATTTGTAACTTTCGGTTCAATTGGTCCTTTCATCAACTGAAGGTTTGGCTCCCGTGTGACTTGTCTACAAGGTTATTGAGGAATCTCACAGGTTGGAGTTTATCCATGGTGGATTTTTCCATTATTAAAGAAAAATGCCAGCAATTCAAAAGAAAAAAAAAATGAAATAGTGGACTACTCATTGTTTTGACATAATATGCAATTCTGTTGCAACTTGCATGCTCCTCATCCGTCTAAATTTTGCTTCTCCATTCAACAAATGTTCAGGGTTGATGGAACAAGTATGACAAATTCGCAAATGTAAATATGGCAGAGCACAAAAACACTGTTCCTAACTATCATCCAATGTTCCCATTCTTGTGATAAGATAAACCAGATTTGTTGCAAGCAGGTGCCGATCTTGTTTTCCTTAAAGAGGATGGGAGATAAGTTTGGAAATTTTGTATCTACTCATGCGGTCAACAGTCTCATTTATACAGTACAGACAATTATCAGTGAATTCTGCAGCATTAGAAGCAAGAATATAAGAAGATGAAGGTGTTTCGTTGAATTCCAAAATCCTGGTAGATACAAACAAAATGTGCAGGGGCTTTTTTGATACAGACAGTATATGTATAAACTGGAGTCACAATTTCAATCTGACTAATGGCTCTGCCCATAAGGATCCCTCAACCGACTCATCTGCCTTCTGTTAGAAGAAAAAGACACAAAATTTCAGCATTATATCAACTCCATCTCCTCACGGTCCTGCTCACCCAATGCTAAGTCTGGTTTCCTTCAGGCCGTTCTACTTGCAAAAGCTCGATATTCAGCTCAAAGGTGGCTCCTGGCTGGAAATGGAAAATACAATTATAGGAATAAATCATATTTACCTTTCAACAACATGTAATGACATGCTCATAGATGCCAAATGCAGCTGAACTCCAACCAGCATGCAAATACACTGAAAACCTCAGTTAGGATTGGAATTGAAATCTTAAAAGAAGCAATAAAATTCAAGCAAGCTCTAAGAACCGGGCATTTGGTGGTATTTTCAGCTCCTAAACAATAAGTTGTTAATTCCCAATGACATCATTTGATGACCTGCTGATTTGATGGCCATAATAAAGGTACTCATGTCACAACAAAAATGATTGTTAGTCATGATCAAGAATACAAAGACTACCGGTATCTCAGCCATTCCCTTCTGACCGTAGCCAGCCTCTGGAGGAACGATCACTGTTCTCTGAAAAAGGACAAAAGTTCAAGAACAATAAGACAGAGAAGATATGACAAGGAAAATACAACAGCACTAGTCAAAGGGTATGCAATTCAGGTACTGAATGGTAAACTAGCCACATTGATGAATATTTACTGCCGTTGGAAACCAAGAGAAAATCACCTTTCCACCCACTTTCATCCCTTCTGTTATCGAGTACATAGCAGGTGGCGGCTTGGGAGCTGCCTGTGCTGAAAATAATCCATTTGGATTATCTACAGATCCACGCTTGCGTTCCTTTCCTGGAGGAGATCCTACCTTGAATTCATATGGCTAATAATGCCAAGTAAGCTTGCACATTAGCAAAGCATTTGTCCAGATAAGGCACAAGTCAAAAATGAGGGAAATTTCTCTGTAACAAAAAACAAAATGAAATGAAAAAAGAAAATCCAAAGTATAAGACCTGAGCAATGATGCGATTTCCAGCTGAAAGCTTAGATTCTCGACTTGATACAGCAGTAATACCACGATAAATACAGTCAAAATGCACCTGCAACAGAGGATTGAACACATGATGTTACCAGTTCATATATTGCTCAAGGAAATATAAACAGAAAACCAACATCAACAAACCTGGACTGTCGATCCTTTTGTAGCTACTAGACCCTTTCCCTCGATGATATCATAGTATTTCACTCCATCAGCTGTTGCAAGTACTGGAATTGCTTACTAAAACAGAACAGATAGGATGCTAAAATGCGACTTCCTCTCGTGAAACACAAGAGAACCTTTTTTTCCCCACAGATCTGGCAGCTTAGATTTCAATTCTTTTCTGCTCTGTACGGGGAATAGGAATTAAGTTTGAGTTTGGGCATCTATTGGCAGGAAATAAAAAAAAAATTACAAATCCAGTCGGGAAATACTTTAAATTGAATAAATGGGTTATAGTGGTAGTACATGGGAAAGAGGAGTGGGGGGAAAGTAAAACTACGCTAGGCCCTACAAAATGATATGAATAGAGGGAAGCATTCCTTTCCTACTGCATTCCATCTGGTATGATGACAAAGAGAAGTAGCACAAAGAGTCACAAGGTAAACTTCAAGATCTTAGCATAAGCAGAATTAAATGACAAAGCCACAGAATCCGTGCGAATTGTGAACAAAGACTCAGACTAGTAATTACTACCACCTCCAACTTTTTTTAACTGTGCACATTCTAATCGTCCCTAAGGACACGATGTGACTGAATTACATCTTTAATGCCAATCATATTCACTTCAACTACATTATCATATCAAGTCGCAGCTACAAAATTGTCAACGATACAGTCCATGAAAGGCAAACCACAGACACACATTAACACACTACCACCTCTCCAATCTTCCGCCGACGAATGAAACTGCAGGAACAACTTGACTATAACTACACCATCGGACCAAAATCCACGCAAATCACAATTCAGAGCCTCCGACAAGTAACATTCCAGCTTCCATTTATCGCAACGCGACCTAGTCCAAGACGTACCTAACGACATTGCGACTCAAATTACTTCCTCAAATGCCTATTATACTCGCATCACTTGCATCATCGTAGCAACTCGCCCGCTCAATCACAAGGACAGATGAAGCACGTATTTCAAACACCCCATCTGACATCGAATTCGGTTTCGGTCGTGCATTCGCTTTCGACAATCCCGTCCAACTACAAACAAGGGAATCGGAAACATCTCCCGGCACGCGCGACAACAGAGCACGACCAAATTCACGCTCTCGACGCGACGGGAAACCGAGGAACGAGAGAGAAAAAAAAAAAGGGAGGGCTGGGGAGACTCACGGCTCGTGGCGTATTCCTCGAGAGGGATGGCCTTCCGGTTGCGCCTCTCCCTGGCCTCCGACGACCGCGGCAGCGAAGTGACCGCGAGCACGAGCAGCAGTCGGTTTGCGGAAGCTCCGGACGGAAGCCATGGCCGTTGTGCCGTTCGCGGTTTGCAGATGCTGCGTCAGCTGCAAAAAGGAACCGCAAAAAATCCGGGCTCGCCTCATAGCCTTTCCCCGCCAATTTACACCTTTGTCCCTCCTCCTTTATAAAGAGGATTTAAACGAGTGGGTGGGACATAAAAATCTGAATAGAATAAAGTTTAGAATAATCGGTCCTTAAATTACTACGTTTGAACTTTGGGACATATAAATAAGTAAAAATAACCATTTTTTAATCTACTTCGAATGAAGAGTTACATCATAAGAGGAGTTGAAGAGTCTTTTCTCTCTCTCTTCTTTTCATCGCCTTCTTCAAACTTCAGTTATGGGGGAGGGTTTGAGTTAGTCTCACCCTCCCCTCCCTCGTGTGTTGATTTTGTTTGCGATTTTCTATTTCTTCTTCAAACTTCAATTATGGGGGAGAGAGATAATTAGGGATGGCGCTACCACTGAGCGAGAGTCCATGAATCTTGCACGAACCCCAATTATTTTTCTCTTCTCCTCATGGGTTCCACAAAGTGAGTTGGATTGTCATATTAACTAAAAAGAATAAATCGGTTCAAATCAAGCACTACAATAACCCAACTTAACTAAATGTAAAGTTCAAGAATCAAATTAAATATTAAGTAAGACAAACCAATTTCGGCATGAGAAAATGCTATATTTACTTAGAATATTTTATGAAATTCATCTACATACTAATAGGACAAGTTGTTATGATGATTTAATCAAACTTACTTATTTAATCAATTGATTGCATTTTGCCGAGTCATCTAGTATACAAATTATAAAAACTAATCAAATTGTAATTTTCGAATACCAATTTCGTAAACCAGTCTCGCTATACTGATGCTCTGTTCCCATGTCAATCCTAAAAGTTTCAATTTATCTTTCATCTTTCTTCTCAAAACGCTCGGCCAAATCCAACTCAACGGCTGAAAGCGATCGGACTGCGTGGGATCTTGCTTAAGGATCGAATCAACGGCCGTAAAAGCCCTCATCTCATCGCTAATCATCGAAGCCGCGAAGCAGGGGATCGCCACCGCTCTTCGTCTCTTCGACTGTGTCGCTCCCAAGCGAGCGAGCTGCATCGAATCGAACCTCGCCGCCCTCGCGCTTCTCCCCCGCCGATTGCCGGCCTCGCTCCCGCCGCCCGTCGCACGCCGTGACGATGACCGCAGTCTCGAGTCCTCTGGCCTCAGTGAGAAATCCCCGGGCGCAGCTCTCGTCGAGTAACGATCTCCCTTTCGCTAGCTTTGATTCGCACTTGATCCTAGAAAAAGGCTGAATAGACGGATGTTTGTTGGCGAGCCGCGAGATGAAGACAAGGCAAATGCCTGTAAATCAGTGTTACTGACTCCTGTACACTTGCGACAGTTGCATTAAGTAGCCTGCGATGAGTTTAGCGAGCTCGAGACCTGTGATTGACTGCAGATCACGGCGGGAAATCGAGTTTTTGCGGCCGTCTGCCTTGCCTATTGCTTTTATCTCATAAAGAAGTCGCATTGCGCGGCTTCTTATGGGTGTCGTCACCTGCCGCATGCTTGTGATGATTAGCTGTCTTGCGCGGGAAAGTCTTTCGCCCGATCGATATATCGTATGACTTGTCGGTGTGGTGCTCGTTTTCGATGAACGTGCAAAAACTTGCCACGAAGACTTGAGTACGTGATGGGCGTGTGCTACCGCATTAGCATGACTCACGGTGTAATTCTCACTCGAAAGGTTCATCTTGTCATGTCGGAATGAATCTGCCCGATTGCCGAGCAGAGGTTTTGTGCATCCTCTATTTAGACATCGGCATCTTACTCCCTCTCTTGGTTTGAATCAGATGATATACAAGTTATAGCTGAACACCTTTCCTTAGCTTCTGATATGATAGGACGTCATTCTACATTTTATGGTTTATGTTGCCATAATCTGACTCCTAGATTTAGAGGAACTTTGTTTCTTCTCTCATGTTTCACCGGCAGTATATATTTAAGGCTTGTTGTGCTTAGAGCTTCGACTTATCATTTAGTTAAGCGGACTTATGCTATTTATTCCGGAACATATTGCCAGGTTGTCCGCTCAAGCCATCAGTCCGATGCCTGGGAAGTGTACGGCGTACAAAATTGTTGTTTGCTACAAATCAAACTGGAATGCTGCAGCTCTGCTCGTCAAGGCAACTCACTGTCGGTGCAGAGTATAGGTACTGCCAAGCATTGCAACTTAGTTGTGATATGATGTTGAGGTGCTGGAATTTGGATGCAATTACTAACTGGAAGCTTAATCAGCAGTCAGTTTTTCTTCTATTATTGTCCCGTCTATGTCAGACCTGTATAGACCTTATGTTGCAGAAATGGGTATTCAAAACAGAAACACATTGAATACTTGTCAAGATCTGGCGAATCTGTAAAATGTTGTGGGTGACGGAGGAAAAGGAAAAAGTTGAGGGGAAAGGGGCCTAGGGACGAGATAAAGAGAGAGCCGGGACATATTTTTATGCATTATTTCCTTGTCTTGTTTCTCGATTCCTGGCTTCCTTCCATTGATGTGCAGACATGGTTTAGTTACTCTAAACTTGTATATCTGATCAGCGTGGAAAATGTTTTTCTAAATCTTTTTGGGCAACGATGGATCTGGAAGGTTCATGCAGTGGAGGCAAACACATTCCACAATTCTAAAAATACCGATGATATTTATTTCGATAATAAATTCGTTCGTTTTATGCTTGACATGTGAGATAGGTCAGCCAACGAGAAGAAATTTATGTTCATAATACGAAACTCATTTCCTAAAATTTTCATAATTCTATCGAATTGTGACATAATGGCTATAGGGCCCGTTTGGTTCGGCTTTGGGAAAATGTTTTTGGGAGAATGCAAATACCTTTTAGGTAAAGAGGTTTTCCGAAATGCTAGACTGTTTAGTAAACTATAATTGAAAAGTGCTTTAGGGAAATGCAAGACTGTTTGGTAAACATATATTTGAAAAGCCCTTTAATGTGATCAAATTAAGTTTTTTAGTTTTAGTATTTTTAAAATTGCAAAAAAGAAACAATGACTATATAACCTTTTACATTTTCATGTTAAGAGTAATGTAAAAGATATATATTAGTAAATTTATTTAAAAAATATATTAAAAGAATTTGATTATAGATTAGATGTAAAGCTCAACTTTTGGCCTAGGGTTCTTTTAGGTTTGTTTTCAACTTTGAACAATTTTTTTTTTAATTATTGTAGTATTAATCATCTTCATTAATTAATAATCATTCTAGTATATTGATAAAAAGTTGGGCTATTGATTGTCAAAAAAAAAATGGCAAAAAAAAAAAAAAGGTGAACCCAACATTTGCAAAGGGTTTTTATTATTTTTTTTAAAAATAAAAATAAAATCCGATGAAACTTCGCCGTCGATCAACGGTAGTTGGGGTGTGGGGAAGATGATCGGTTTAAAAAAAAAATCAATGGATGAATAGTAGAGATGGATTTGTATTTTCGAAATGCTGAAAGTCCAAAGCAGGTGGGGATCTGCTTTGGGCTTTCAGCATTTCAAAGGCCAGCATTTGGTCAATGACACCTCCAAATGCTGAACTAAACACCTAAATTTTTTCTCAAGGGGCTTTCGAGGCTGAAAGCCCCTTGGAAATACTAAACCAAACGGAGCCATAGTCCTAGTTGTGACTGAATGTATCCGATGCTAGTCTTTTGCTTGTTTTCTTATGCAGAGATGGTGGAAGGCCAAGCAGTGCAAGCATCTTTGTTGGCGGCTTTGTCTTAGGAGGAATTATAGTCGGTGCCCTTGGTTGTGTATATGCACCTCAGGTACTGACATTTTCTGTAATATCCTACCTATGGTGTAGGAATTCACCTTCATTTTGGTTAGATTTTGTTTGAACTATTGAACGTTAGATTTTCAGTATTCTTCCCAAAATTCTAGTCAAGCGGTTCATGTAATTGTCAATGAATATCATAAGTATCATGGTTCAACTGAATGCTTTTTCAGCTCCATTATTCCACGCGATAGTCTTGCAGATTTAGATATGGAAACCCTCTACACTGGATTGAGTTAATCCTTTTCTCATCATATCTAAACCAGACAAAACCCATTGGACCTTTCGACCAGCAAAGAAACCTTTAAATTTCGAGGAGCCCATTCACTTATCACAATCTACTCTCATCATCCTCACGACAGGAGGATCGTTAAAACTGACCACTCAAGTAAAGAACCACTATCAGACAGCCCAATCATCCGACACGAGTTCAAATGCTCTAAAATGCAAACAAACCTACAAAACCTACACATCCTCAGAGCCCGCCTCCTCGCATCTGATTCAAACAACAAAGGCCTCACGGCGCATCTCTCGATACTCGATTCGCGAATCGCGAATCGCACATCGACGACGCCGATGGCATCGGAACCAGTTCAAACTTCACGGCAAAAGCAATCACATGTTAAAGACCTCAAAACCAGAGACCCCTCTAAAACCTGCTCGATACGAGCCCGATCGAAGAGTTAACAGCCGCGAGCTCGCAGGGAGAACGGAGAAGAAGAGAGAGAGAGAGACACTCACGCGCCGATCGACCCTGGTCAACACCAGATCGGAGAGCGCCGGAGTCGAGAGCAGGGCCACCGCGAGGACCAGCAGGTCGAACCGAAACCCCATCTTCGTGCGCGAGTGCAAGATCGCCTCTCGAACCGGCGTGGGAATTTGTGTAAGTGCAGCAGACTCCCATAGAGTGTCAAGACTTTGCGGGTCTCTTGGGGGAAAGATTGCATCATGCCCCCTAGGTTTTTGAGGCTGTCGCGATTTGCCCCCGCGGTATCTTGATTTTTTGCAGTATCCACCCCGTAACATTTTAAAATCAGTTATAACGATGTAACTAGTAGGGATGTGCAAAATGGACGCCTCGAACTAGGAACCACCTGGATTGGACCGAACCGGCTAGTTGGGTCCGATTCTTGAAAGTGTCAGTCTAATTCCCATTTCTTAAAAGTGGAATTGGTGTCCAAGCAATCCGGTTCCCAATTCCAAGAAAGACCGAATCAGACTTATTTTTCTATTTCTTTAAAAAAAAAATTAGTCGATTCAATTTATTGTTTTCGAAGAAATAAGAGCCTGTAATTGGATAATAAGATATCCAAATGGAAGTATAGGATTTGTCTAGAATTTTGAATTTGTTCATTGTTATGTTTTGGATAATGAGATTTCTGGATAGAAACATGAAATAAATAGTGACCAGCTCCATTAGATGGGATCGATGGTTCCCAATTTTGAGACTTGGGAACCAATCACCCATAATATCCAGTTATTCTTCAATGTGAGCAGTTTCTTTAAGAAGAAAACCATTATTGCCCTATTAATAGTTTATAATTTTCTCCACGCCATTAATAATTTTCATACAAAATTTGGGTATGCGATTATACTAAGCGGTTAGGTCGAAGTGCTGCTCTAGCAAGAAAGTATTATACTGAGTAAGTCTTTTAACCCGGCCAGTAAGTTTTCACAATGGAAAGTAGGCGTTTGCATTTCGGTGACCACTAATTTTGTCATGATAAAAAGTACATTTACGTTCAAATTATAAAATTTTAACAACTCCACGTTTATATGGTCACTTTCTATTTAGAGAAGCAAGTTTGAGCGTACTAATTTCTTGATTAATCGGTGATTTCTACCTTTGAAAGCTGGTTATCCACGCAATTAACGAATCACATATAAAGAAATATGACCAGTCCATATAACTATAGTAAGTCATATGCATATGTGATTAGGTGCTTTCAAAAAGGAAGACGAGCAAGTAACTTTTCTCAAACGCAAGAATAAAATTTAATGACAGTAGCAGTGCTGAAGAATTTGCAATTACACACCAAGAAAAACCCAATACTTATGCAACATCATTCTACAAAACATTGCCAGATAATTCCTACCCTGCACGTCACGCTAGTACGCTGAAAAGCTGTACATCCTTATTCACCCACCAGAGCAGTAGTATTGCTCATGCTTGACTGAACATAGCTTTAGGAACTTTAGTTCAATTCTTGGCAGCCCATTCCTAGTCGATCTGCAGAAACCAAGCTTTCCCTTAAATTAGATTTCCACCAGTTAATTGATTGCAAAACGTCTTAATGAGCATCATACAAATGAAAAGGAAAAAAAATAAAACAAGTCAAGATAATTTACTTTTGATTCACTTTTACATGACATGGCAGCAAATAAGAGCTTTGAGAAAACCAAAAGTACTGAAAAATGTGTAGGCACCCAAGGCCATGTGTAAGGTTAGATATGTATAGACGCATATGATAAATAATCATCGACTTTGGTCTAATGGAGAAAATGATGATTGATTCTCTCTTCAATTATAGAATTTACCTGTCCATGTAATCCCGAAGCAAAGAGTTTCTCCCTAATTCGATGCAACTGATTTGTAACTCCACTAATGCTCATTCGTCTTCCAGGCACTTCATTCGAACAATCAACTCCAATATTATAGATCATAACCAAACACTCTTGAAATATGCCATGATGAGGATTATAGGGACCTAGCTGGCTCTCTCTTTCTTGAAGCAGAGCGCTATCCGTGATTTCGAGCACTCGTTCAGGCAAAGCTTTTGCCACAAAACCATGAAGAGTCCAATTGTCTCTAAAGGTGTCATCGGTGGGACTTAATCCTGTGAACATTTCTAGTAAAAGAATGCCGTAACTATAGATGTCACCTTCTCTTGAAACCTTGCATCCCATTGCATATTCTGCCACACATGGAGATCAAAGTGCAGGTCAAATTTGGAGTGCGTATCATCAATCATAATCTAATGTGCGTAAGACTATTAGAATTATTATTCGCTACCAAACTTCAAACGGGAAGACCATCAATAATTTTTTGGGTAAATAAACTTTCTTTCTGAGAGAGAGAGAGAGAGAGAGAGAGAGAGAGAGAGAGAGAGAGAGAGAGAGAGAGAGAGAGAGAGAGAGAGAGAGAGAGAGAGAGAGAGTACCTGGTGGAGCATAGCCGATTGTCCCTCTAAAACCCACAGAACTCATCTGATTAGTTGCAGTGTCAAAAGATGATCCAAAAAGGAATTTCGCCAATCCAAAGTCACCAACATGTGCGACCATCTCAGAATCTAAGAGGATATTGCTTGGCTTTAGATCACAATGAATGATGGGGATGTGGCACTGGTGATGAAGATAATCCAGTGCAAAAGCAACACCAATGGCAATATTTATCCTTTGAATGAAATTCAACTTTCTTGGAACTCCATTGTGATGAGATGATGTTGCACTTGGGTGGAGCCACTGTTCTAAGCTACCATTGTCCATGAATTCATAGATTAAGGCCTTAAAATCATTTCCTTGGTAATCACTGCCAGAGCAAACTGTCAATATCTTCAAAAGATTTCGGTGTTTGATGTTCTTTAATGCCTCGCACTCGACATTGAAGCTTTTCAGAGCACCGTGATGGACTAGATGAAGCACCTTCACGGCAATAGTTGTTCCATTGACCTCAAGTACACCCCTGTAAACGGAGCCAAAGCTTCCGGCACCGATCAAATTTGTTGAAGAAAAACCATCGGTTGCTTTTAGGAGTGTTCCATAAGATACGTTTAGACGTGAATCATCCCTTGAACTTGAAACCGGTTCCATCACCGTCTTTTTAAACCAACAAAGATATATGGAAGCTAGAATAAGAGCTATTCCAAGAACTCCGAGAATAATAGAAGTGGACAATATCACTAAATTGATCTTTCTATTCTTGGAGCTTTTGGAGATGCAATTGGGGAGATGAAATTCCGGTAGCCCACCACAAAGCTTATTGTTCCCAATAATAGAAGTACCAGTAGCATTCCTAAAGACTCCTTCACGTGGCAGCACGCCTTCAAAGTTATTGTAGGATAAATTTAAAAGTTTCAAGGAATGAAATACTGTTAAGAATTCTGGAATTTGACCGGACAAATTGTTGCATGAAAGATCTAGTTCTCCAATGCCTCCTAACGATTTGATTGATTGAGGAATCAACCCATGGAAGAAGTTGCCTCCCATCCTTAGTGATGTCAATGAAGTGCAATCGCCTAGACTACTTGGGATTTCACCTACCAATAAATTGTTCAAGATATCCAACGCAGTCAAAGTTCTCAAGTTGCCAACTTCTTGGGGTAGAACCCCAGTCAAATGGTTTCGAGATAAGTTCAAAAGGATTGTTAATGATGGAAGACTCATAAGTTGTGAGGGTATGGCACCACTGAGATTGTTCTTAGACAGATCGAGCAAATTAAGAGATTGGCAGTTTGATAGATGCGAAGGAATTGGCCCATGAAAGTTGTTCCCATCAAGGAGTAGGTCAATCAACTTGCTTAGATTTCCTAAAGAAGATGGAATAGTCCCTCCTAGGTTGTTGTCACTTAAGAACAATATTGATAGATTTCGTAGATTTCCCAAATTTGAGGGGATAACACCTGAATGCATATTGAGATTCATCACCAACACTTCCAGGTTGATAAAATTCCCAATTTCTTCTGGAATCTTTCCAGATATTTGATTCCCATCTACTTCAAATTTCATGAGAGTGATGGATAAATTACCTACGCATGTAGGCAACACACCGCCAAACTCGTTGCTGTCGATTTCCAGGGACTCTAATTTGCTGTTGTTGGTTAATGAGCAAAGAAAGTTCAAGTCTTCAGGTTCTCCACTGCCAAGCTGATTACCAGAGATTTGTAGCCAACGAAGATTATACAAATTTTCCAAAGAAGGTACTTTTCCATAAAATTTATTAAATCCAAGTTCAAGTTCATCTAGCTTTGTGCAATTCGATATCGACGGAGGAATCGCTCCCTCAAGTTGGTTCCCAAAAATACTAAAAAATACAAGATCTGGGAGTTTGAGACCTATGCTTGTAGGAAGTGTCCCCCGTATCTGGTTGTTTCCGGCATCAAACGCAGTTAGGGAAGAGAGATTGAGTAATGAAGATGGAATCGTACCCGACACTCCGTTTCCTCCAAAGGCAATTAATTGCAAGTTTTTCAGGTGGCCTAAAACTTGGGGAATGCTCCCGCTCAAGTTGTTCTCGGTTAAATAAAGAATCTCCAGTGAAGATAAGTTCCCAATGGAGGAAGGCATATTCCCGATAAGATTATTATGATGCAAATAGAGCTTCCGCAGCTTCAGCAATGACCCAAGCTCTCTAGGAATTTCTCCGGTCAGTTCGTTCTTCCCAAGCCAAAGGAGGACCAGATCTGAGCAATCCGATATGTTTTTGGGAATTTTGCCAACTAACGAGTTGATGGTCAAATTCAGCATACGCAAGCGACGCAACTGGCCGAGCTATGGAGGGATTTCTTGATTGAAACTGTTGTTTTGCAGCCACATTTCCCTTAAGAAGCTGAGGTTTCCGATATGAGGAGAGATTGAGCCGAACAGCCCTTGTGATCGCAAGTCCACGACCGTGACCCTCTGATGTCTCCTGCCACACATAACGCCATACCATTGGCAAAACCCAATGCTATCGTTCCATGAGCTGAGCACCCTGAAAGGATCTCCGGATATGCCGACCTTAAAGGCAAGCAGCGCCTGTCTGTCTGTTTCATTGGTGGTGCAGGAGACTCGGTCAAAGCACAGCGCAAGAGCAATCCCCAGAAGCAAGTGGCATGATCGAAACCCTGCAAAACTAAGGCTCACGGGTTTCATGACTCAAAGGCAAAGGAAGCGGGTAGCTAAGAAAGCAAGGCAAGAAGAAACAAGAGGCCGGCGAATCCCATCTTCATAAAAGTAAAGACATCGTTGAAGTAAATGATCTTCAATCAGTGGTCATGGAACAGCGAAGCCGCCCAATCCGATCTTCTACCATTGACTCTGACTTTGGAAAGGACTTTGTCTGGCCATAAACGCACGAGAGTCAATCTGATGTGAACATGTTAAAGAAGTAGGAACGCATGTTTCTTTATCTTCGATATTAAAATATTTCACATTTGACTTATTGAACATAATAAGTACTGGCCTCCTTATAAAAGATTTCACCTTTTGTTTCTTTGTCTTCGATGAAGAGTCAATCTGATGTGCACATGTTGCAGACTTTTTTGAAGTAGGAAAGCATGTTTCTTTATCTTCGATGTTAAAGGATTTCACATTTGAATGCATGTTTCTTTATCTCTAGACCGTTAATGAATTGTTTATCCTTTCAATTGCTGGAGTAGATCAATACCTTATCAATGTTCCTGGCCGTTCTTGGATGCTCCGACTAAGATCTAAAAAAGAGAATCGCTTCAGGATGGTATAGGCTCATGTCTCCAAGGAACTAAAATAAGTACAGATACGTAAAGACCTGTGAACAATCAGTCCATAGAAACGGGCTTGTCCTTGGACATTTTTAGAATGAAACCATAAGGGTCCTCTCACTTTGTGATTTTAGTGCGGCAGCAGATGCAGGCAGTTCGACATCTCCAAAACTATGTCTCAAACCAAGGATTGAAAGATCAGTTGGTGACCTATTCGTTTAGGACTCCATTATTCATCGTGCATATGTGCCTAGGTTTAATTCAGGATCCAGGACATCTCCTTTCATTTTTAGTAAGCATTATTTGACCCAAGTCATCTCTGAATGTAACATGGTCTGCACTTCTGTTTGACTAGGGAAGTGGCTGCCGATCAATACACAGCTTTTGATTAAAAAAACGTGCAGCACACTGGAAGTGGCGGCACTGCAATGAACAAGTAAGCTAGGAGTGGCTGTGATACCAAGATTAAAATGTTTGTCAAGTTATTCCTCCTTATAATGCAGCTACTCACAGCTGGATGCTGTCTTGACCCTTTTGCTTTCATCTCTAATCCCCTCCCTGTTCTTCTCTTCCTCTACTGATTTTGGCTTGGGTTTATCCTCCAAGTATTTCTCTATCAATAATGCTCGAGATGCATTTTTTGGCTCAATTTTGTTGTAAATAAAGCCGACTTCATTTCATGACACTTGGATGCAGACGAGAATGAAACTGCATAAGATAAAAATGATTGCAAGTATTTTCTTCTGGACCAGTGACAGTTGCTTGGAGTTACAGTTCTCCAACAGTAGAAAAGTGGTCTCACATTTTTAGGAGAATGGAAGTGAAAATTGGTAATGTTTACAAGTATAGGAACTCTTAATCGTGACATCAGACACATGCAATCACGTCACCAGAAGTAAGTAAGACTAACTCTACTACACCATTGTCGAACTGCCACTGACACGAAAATTAAGCTTTGAAATATTCTACATGACAAAGCTGAATCCAAAATAGCAGTTTCTTATTCCGGAGTATCCTATCTTTGTCCCAAAACAGAGGATCATTGCTCATTTAGGAAGCTTGTGAACAGTATGAATCCCAACAAAAGAACTTTATGACTTAGATTGACTTGGAAATTTCACAGCAATGCTTAAGACTCTGCATCAAGGGCCTTATGCTGGTGCAATGATACAGATGGGGAATAGTAGTCATTCATTATCTTCTTACGAAAATGATTGTTTCTCTCTGGTTGTGCAATTTCTAAGCATGTCTGCACTCATAAATAACACTGATTATGTATCTGTCAGAGAAGAGAAAACTTGAGAAATTATTATATCACATGTCCTAATTTTTTTTTTTTTTTTGGTATTGTAAGAATTTTATAAACTTTTACCACAACTATACAAAAGGTTCACTATACCAAAAACCTACACTCATTATAACAACAAGTCATAACGAGTGAAAGGGTGCCGGAGAAAAGAAAGCACAAACAGCCAAACAGCGGCTAAGAAAGCCAACCAGCAGCCAAAAACAGCCAGCGAGAAACATCAAAAGAAAAGGAAGGAGCGAGCCATCAAACAGCCAGCCGGACAGCACCCTCTGAAGCAGGCCCCACCTTCAACAATTCCACGTGTCAGCATCAGCCGAAGAACCTCCGAAAAGTGAGTGAGATTGGAAACCCCCTAGAGCCCCGAGTCTTCCCAAAATTAAAGGGACAAATCAGACAGGAATGAGAGAAAATGGACGGGTCAATATCCCATAGTCTTCCCGAAATTAAAGGGACAAATCAAACACGAAGGAGAAAAAATGGACAGGTCAATATCCCAGAGTCTTCCCGAAATTAAAGGGACAAATCAGACACCGAAGGAGAGAAAATGGACGGGTCAATATCCCAGAGTCTTCCCGAAATTAAAGGGACAAATCAGACACAAAGGAGAGAAAATGGACGGGTCAATATCCCAAAGTCTTCCCGAAATTAAAGGGACAAATCAGACACCGAAGGAGAGAAAATGGACGGGTCAATATCCCAGAGTCTTCCCGAAATTAAAGGGACAAATCAGACACGAAGGAGAGAAAATGGACGGGTCAATATCCCAGAGTCTTCTCGAAATTAAAGGGACAAATCAGACACCGAAGGAGATAAAATGGACGGGTCAATATCCCAGAGTCTTCCCGAAATTAAAGGGACAAATCAGACACCGAATGAGAGAAAATGGACGGGTCAATATCCCAATTGCGTTAGATACTTCTATTCCTTGAAGTGTCCGCCACGTTGCTGAAAGTCAAGGCTTTATCCTTGACAGCTTTGATAAAGTGATTCTTCAAGGCCGGAATAAACAAGGCTTGTTCCCAAAAAAGAATGTTGTTCCACATTTTCCAGATCACATGGCAGAGGGCTCCAAAAGATAAGCGAGCAATACATTGATTGAATTCATTGCCTAAGCAGGCCCATTAGAGAGTATCCTGCCAAGTCCTGTTCCGCCATGGAATGTTGCATCTAGCAGCCCAAAAGGATGCAAGTCCAGCAGTAATACGACAACCAAAAAATAAATGATCTATAGAATCTTGTCTAGAATTACGGAAGGCACAAAAGACGTCATCAATCCTCCCATATGAAAGTAAAAAAACTTAGATAGGAAGCCGATTATTAGCAATGAGCCACAGGTTGAATTGATACTGCGGAGTGAGTGCGTTGCTCCAAATAAACGAGAACCAAGGAACTAAGTTCTTTTTGGCTGAATGGCTTCCCACGCCGAAGCTACTAAGAAGTTGCCCGAGGTACTTTCGATCCATCGGAACCGATCTGAATTATGAGACAGAACAGGGTGGGGGAACTCTCATGTCTCTAAGATGGCTTTGATCTCCTGGCCTGCTGCGGAGAACAAGTCCGCAACCGAAGCCATCCTGGGTAAACCCGACTAGTAGATGTAAGTGTCCGAGAATAATAGATTAAAGGGGCCTCTAGGATGCCAATAATCAAATCAAAGAGACACAGAGCAGTCATCCCCAATACTCCATTGAAAGGACCGGCTAAAATCTCTCTTAAGGTGGAGTATCTTTTTCCAGGCCCAAGAACAAACAATTGGCTTGTTAGCAACCCAGAAATTCTCCTTTTTCAAAAAATTTGAATGAACCCACTTGCACCATAAGAATTCCTTATCAGTAAACAAGATCTAAATGTGCTTAAGCATGACTGCCGTGTTACAATCCCACAGCTTGCGTATGCCAAGTCCTCCCTCTTCTTTCGGTAGGCAAACGTCATCCCAAGAGACTTTCGCTCCTCCTCTTCCAAGGCCCAGGCCTTTCGAGAGGAACCGTCTTAAAATTTGCTTGATGTGATCCAACACAGCTCTAGGTAATATAAAAACATTAGCCCGATAAGCTTGTATTGTGTGGAGGACAAACCTTATAAGTTGAAGGCGGCCTGCAAAGGAAAGAAAGCGTTAAGCCCATGATGGCACTCTTGCAGTTATGCGGTTGACAAGAGAGACACAATCCGCCTTGCCAAGCCTCTTGGTAATAATGGGAACGCCCAAGTAACGAACCGATAGACTTCCTTCCTAGAACCTGAAGTATTTGGGTCTCAGAGAGGGCCGTCCCACCAGCAAGGAAAACTTCGCTTTTGTTTATATTGGGTCTCGGCCCACTCCATTTCAAGGCCTTCCTTGAAGAGAGATACCGATGCCAAGTTTGCTTCACAGAAGAGAAAGACATCATCAGCAAATAATAAGTGAGATAAGCTCGTTGCTTTATATCTCCAAAAGAATTTGAAGCCTGGTTGCAAGAAAAAGTATCCTGGAAAAGATCTCCATAACCAAAGTGAATAGGTAAGGAGATAAGGGGTCTCCTTAGCGAAGACCACAACCGCTCACAAAGAACCCATGAAGCTCCCTTGTGTTTTTTGTTGGAATTACCGGCTGAATTTGCATTGATGTCAAACACCTGTCGTAGTTCATCTTGTCCATATGGTAGAAACTACTACGTCACGTGGTGCTTAATCATACATCTTGTATAATATCAGATGTTATTTTCTCAACGAACAGTTTCAAGTAAAATCATGCACGCATGCTCCAGTGGAACCCCTGATTCCATGCTTATTCTTGCAACCTATCGTTAGACAGCAATGAAAATTCAAGCAAGCTGAAAGTAACAGCAGCGTGAAAATAGTCATGATGCCAATCCAGATTTGCTACCACGCTGCAACATACCATGCACTTATCTAATGATTAGCCAATTGAGAGGCCACTTCAGGTCAATTTTGGTATGACCAGATGTCATTAACCAATTCTATGCAGTTCAATAAGGTTAGAAACGAACCTTTCTGCAAGCCACATACTCTTCCAAACCAAGCCTCTGCTGCGAGATCATTAATTTGTCTCTCTGCAAGTACCCGACAGAAAATTCAAAAAATGAACTCAAGAGTGAATGCCAATCTGATATCTCCATCTATAGATGTTCACTAGATTAGATAAATTTCGGGTACAGCTTACTCTGTCAACAGGGACAATGCATTAGCAAACCACCTCTGCCTTCGAAGTTGAACTGACTCTGCTTATTTTGTGAGAAGGAACAGAACCAGCAAAGACAAGATTAGATTTTTCTTTTTTTCTTTTTTTCGTTTTTTCTTTTTTCTTTTTTATGCCTTCAAAGAACTTGACAATTTAAAGACCCTAGATCTTTATTTGGACATAGCAGAGATTGGAGGAGCAAAACACCCTTAGGATAAGCTCTGTTGCTGCCCTTCTGGATTAAAAGAACCTCCACGTCAGAAACCATGTAGGTGAAAAATCCTTCCAAGTTTATTGTTCTAAAGCCGAACATTCATCTGCTATGATATGGCCTTAAAGCTAGATAAATCCTTCAACTTTCTCCATTTTCAGATATCAGTGCTTTTTTCCACATAAGAAAGTTCCCAATCCCACTATCAGTGGCTGATACAACTGAAAAGTCGAAAAGTTTGACTAGGTGGTTCCTGTTGTGAAGGGCAAAAATGTTCAAAATTCAGGAGAATCATTACACGTTTACAAATTACCCCCTGATGTTGATGTTTTAAAACTTTCGCAATACGCCCCCTGATCTTTGGAAATTCGTTATAGTATTTTTAATATCAAAAGACATAACTTATGACTAAACAAAACGAAAGAAAACTAAAAAAAGATAATGAGGAGAGGGGGGAGGGGGAATTGATTTACAACTAGGATACTTGGGCATTTGTCCTTTCTTAGGTTTTGTCAACCCAGAAAGGATTGATCGTCTCTCGCTCGATATGACTCTTGGTATTCCAAGCAAAAGCACCTGAATCATTGACCATTGTCACTTCGAGCACCAACCAATCCCAAGGTAATAGGTATTGCCGATCTCCGTTAGCAATCACTATCCACTCTTTTTTTTCCCTCTATCTCATCTTAATTCATCCCATTTCATCAAATCTAAAATGAGAGATACCATGCAAAGTGTTCGGTCAACATTGCACTGAATTTCAAAATGCCTGGAGGACATGGAAAAATTGAGTTATTAGGGGCAAATTGCCACAACCTAAAACCTAAGGGGGTATGATGTAATTATCCCTTATTGTGTGAGCTGTTTGTCTGGTTGCCTCCCAGGCATTTCAGAATATTTCATTAGCATACAAATAATTAAATTATGTGAGAAACGGAATTAATGTGAAATGTTTTGTTTTTTCATGCTGATTTAAGCTCATATTTTATTTCAAGCTGACTATTAGCGTAAATCCTTAAACTTGTCAATTTCATGTACTTAAGTTCTAATACTTTCATCGCTTGCGTTTGAATCCTAGAATTTGTAACTTTCAGTTCAATTGGTCCTTTCATCAACTGAAGGAAGGTCTTAAAATTCATCAAAATGGCAAGTTTTTAGAATTTAAATAAATAAAATAAAGTCTTAGCACTTAAGTGCCCGAAACAATATAATTTTAGGTTATAATTTATCCATTTTCTTCCCATTTATTTTCAAACAATTTCAGCCTCGTGTTCTGACTTGTGATGGTGAATTTTTTTATAAAAGCGAACAATTGCTGATAGTAAATTATTGAATAAACCGGAATCGTGTAAACTAGACCCATCTAATTATCAAAATACACACGAATCAAATATAAAATGAAACGATGCTTTTAGTTTTGCTAGAAATGAACCAAGGGAAAATACATTTCAACGAAAATGTAAATGCTCCCTAAAGATAAACTGACAAATATTATCTCCGTTGCATGTTTTCTTTGTTTTATGAAATACTCCATTTGTCCGTTGCATGTATAATGTATTCAATGAGTAATGAACGAATGTGTGTATATTCTAAAGAGGATTACTGGTGTGGGATTTTGGCAATTGGAATATCAAGCTGACAAAATTAATTGCTGAAAATGGCCCTTATCATGCCATAAAACCACAAAAACTAAGACTATCAAATAATAATAAATAGGATCTAATCATTTAGCACAATACGAAGCACTCATAGAAAACGAAAGTTACCGTAAAACCACCCTTCCATATTGATTTTAGGTTTCGTGCTTCGTACTAAGATTAATATGTAAAATGCCGCGCACAATTTCCAAAAGGAAAATGGAAATTTTGGCTCCCGTGTGACTTGTCTGCAAGATTATTGAGGAATCTCACAGGTTGGAGTTTATCCATGGTGGATTTTTCCATTATTAAAGAAAAATGCCAGCAATTCAAAAGAAAAAAAAAATGACATAGTGGACTACTCGTTGTTTTGACATAATATGCAATTCTGTTGCAACTTGCATGCTCCTCATCCGTCTAAATTTTGCTTCTTCATTCAACAAATGTTCAAGGTTGATCAAGGTTGATGGAACAAGTATGCCAAATTCGCAACTGTAAATATGGCAGAGCACAAAAACACTGTTCCTAACTATCATCCAATGTTCCCATTTTTGTGATAAGATAAACCAGAGTTGTTGCAAGCAGGTGCCGATCTTGTTTTCCTTAAAGAGGATGGGAGAGAAGTTTGGAAATTTAGTCTCTACTCATGCGGTCAACACTCTCATTTATACAGTACAGACAATTATCAGTGAATTCTGCAGCATTAGAAGCAAGAATATAAGAAGATGAAGAAGGTGTTTCGTTGAATTCCAAAATCCTGGTAGATACAAACAAAATGTGCAGGGGCTTTTTTGATACAGACAGTATATGTAGAAACTGGAGAGTCACAATTTCAATCTAACTAATGGCTCTGCCCATAAAGATCCCTCAACCGACTCATCTGCCTTCTGTTAGAAGAAAAAGACACAAAATTTCAGCATTATATCAACTCCATCTCCTCATGGTCCTGCTCACCCAATGCTAAGTCTGGTTTCCTTCAGGCCGTTCTACTTGCAAAAGCTCGATATTCAGCTCAAAGGTGGCTCCTGGCTGGAAATGGAAAATACAATTATAGGAATAAATCATATTTACCTTTCAACAACATGTAATGACATGCTCATAGATGCCAAATGCAGCTGAACTCCAACCAGCATGCAAATACACTGAAAACCTCGGCTAGGATTGGAATTGAAATCTTAAAGGACGCAATAAAATTCAAGCAAGCCCTAAGAACCGGGCATTTGGTGGTATTTTCAGCTCCTAAACAATAAGTTGTTAATTCCCCAATGACATCATTTGATGAGCTGCTGATTTGATGGCCATAATAAAGGTACTCATGTCACAACAAAAATGATTGTTAGTCATGATCAAGAATACAAAGACTACCGGTATCTCAGCCATTCCCTTTTGACCGTAGCCAGCCTCTGGAGGAACGATCACTGTTCTCTGAAAAAGGACAAAAGTTCAAGAACAATAAGACAGAGAAGATACAACGAGGAAAATACAACAGCACTAGTCAAAGGGTATGCAATTCAGGTACTGAATGGCAAACTAGCCACATTGATGAATATTTACTGCCGCTGGGAACCAAGAGAAAATCACCTTTCCACCCACTTTCATCCCTTCTGTTATCGAGTACATAGCAGGTGGCGGCTTGGGAGATGCCTGTGCTGAAAATAATCCATTTGGATTATCTACAGATCCACGCTTGCGTTCGTTTCCTGGAGGAGATCCTATCTTGAATTCATATGGCTAATAATGCCAAGTAAGCTTGCACATTAGCAAAGCATTTGTCCAGATAAGGCACAAGTCAAAAATGAGGGAAATTTCTCTGTAGCAAAAAACAAAATGAAATGAAAAAAGAAAATCCAAAGTATAAGACCTGAGCAATGATGCGATTTCCAGCTAAAAGCTTAGATTCTCGACTTGATACAGCAGTAATACCACGATAAATACAGTCAAAATGCACCTGCAACAGAGGATTGAACACAGAATGTTACCAGTTCATATATTGCTCAAGGAAATATAAACAGAAAACCAACATCAACAAACCTGGACTGTCGATCCTTTTGTTGCTACTGGACCCTTTCCCTCAATGATATCATAGTATTTCACTCCATCAGCTGTTGCAAGTATTGGAATTGCTTACTAAAACAGAACAAACAGGATGCTAAAATGCGACTTCCTCTCGTGAAACACAAGAGAACCCTTTTCCCCCACAGATCTGGCAGCTTAGATTTCAATTCTTTTATGCTCTGTATAGGGCATAGGAATTACGTTTGAGTTTGGGCATCTATTGGCAGGAGAAAAAAATAACATTTTACAAGTCCAGTTAGGAAATACTTTAAATTGAATAAATGGGTTATAGAGGTAGTACATGGGAAAGAGGAGTGGGAGGAAAGTAAAACTAAGCTAGGCCCTACGAAATAATATGAATAAAGGGAAGCATTCCTTTCCAACTGCATTCCATCAGGTATGATGACGAAGAGAAGTAGCACAAAGAGTCACAATGTAAACTTCAAGATCTTAGCATAAGCAGAATTAAATGACAAAGCCACAGAATCCGTGCGAATTGTGAACAAAGACTCAGACTAGTAATTACCACCACCTCCAACTTTTTTGAACTGTACACATTCTAATCTTCCCTAAGGACACGATGTGACTGAATTACATCTTTAATGCCTATCATATTCACTTCAATCAACTACATGATCATATCAAGTCGCAGCTACAAAATTGTCAACGATACAGTCCATGAATGGGCAAATCGCAGACACACAATAACACACTACCACCTCTCCAATCTTCCTCCGATGCATGAAACTGCAGGAACAACTTGACTATAACTACACCATCAGACTAAAATCCGCGCAAATCACAATTCAGAGCCTCCGACGAGTAACATTCCAGCTCCCATTTATCGCAGTGCGACCTAGTCCGAGACGTACCTAACGACATTGCAACCCAAATTACTTCCTCAAATGCCTATTATACTCGCATCACTTGCATCATCGTAGCAACTTGCTCACTCGATCACAAGGATGGATGAAGCACGTATTTCAAACACTCCATCTGACATCGAATTCGGTTTCGGTCGTGCGTTCGCTTTTGACAATCGCATCCAACTACAAACAAGGGAATCGGCAACTTCTCCTGGCATGCGCGGCAGCAGAGCACGGGCAAAGTCACGCTCTCGACGCAACGAGAAACCGAGGAACTAGGAAAAAAAAAGAAAAAAAAAAGAAAAAAAAAAGAAAGAGGGGAGGGCTCGGGAGACTCACGGGTCGTGGCGTATTCCTCGAGAGGGATGGCCTTCCGGTTGCGCCTCTCCCTGGCCTCCGACAACCGCGGCAGCGAAGCGACCGTAAGCGCGAGCGGTAGCGGCAGTGAAGAGATCAAGATCGCTGCCCTCGCCGCCCTCGTGCTTCGCCTCCGCCGATCGCCGGCCTCGCTCCCGCCACCCGCCGCACGCCGTGATGATAAGTGCAGTCTCGAATCCTCTGGCCTCAGGAGAACTCCCCGGGGGCAGCTCTCGTCGAGTAACGATCTCCCTTTCGATTTCGTCCTTTCCGTTCGATATTTTGTGCTGATCGCTAGCTTTGATTGGCGAGCCGCAAGATGAAGAGAAGGCAAATACCTGTAAATCAGTGTTACTAATTCCTGTACACTTGCGACAGTTGCATTAAGTAGCCTGCGATGAGTTTAGCGAGATCGAGACCTGTGATCGACTGCAGATCACGGCGGGAAATCGAGTGTTTGCGGCCGTCTGCCTTGCCTATTGCTTTTATCTCATAAAGAAGTCGCATTGTGCGGCTTCTTATGGGTGTCGTCACCTGCCGCATGCTTGTGATCATTAGCTGTCTTGCGCGGGAAAGTCTTTCGCCCGATCGATATATCGTATGACTTGTTGGTGTGGTGCTCGTTTTCGATGAATGTGCAAAAACTTGCGACAGAGAATAGAGTACGTGATGGGCGTGTGCTACCACATTAGCATGACTCACGGTGTAATTCTCACTCGAAAGGTTCATCTTGTCATGTTGGAATGAATCTACCTGATTGCTGAGCAGAGGTTTTGTGCATCCTTTATTTAGACATCGGCATCTTACTCCCTTTCTTGATTTGAATCAGATGATATACAAGTTATAGCTGAACACCTTTCCTTAGTTTCTGATATGATAGGACGTCATTCTACATTATATGGTTTATGTTGCCATAATCTGACTCCTAGATTTTGAAGAACTTTGTTTCTTCTCTCATGTTTCACCGGCAGTAGATATTTAAGGCTTGTTGTGCTTAGAGCTTCGACTTATCATTTAGTTAAGCGGACTTATGCTATTTATTCCAGAACATATTGCCAGGTTGTCCGCTCAAGCCATCAGTCCGATGCCTGGGAAGTGTACGGCGTACAAACTTGTTGTTTGCTACAAATCAAACTGGAATGCTGCAGCTCTGCTCGTCAAGGCAACTCACTGTCGGTGCAAAGTATAGGTACTGCCAAGCATTGCAACTTAGTTGTGATCTGATGTTGAGGTGCTGGAATTTGGATGCAATTACTAACTGGAAGCTTAATCAGCAGTCAGTTTTTCTTCTATTATTGTCTCGTCTATGTTAGACCTGTATAGACCTTATGTTGCAGAAATGGGTATTCACAACAGAGACACATTGAATACTTGTCAAGATCTGGATGTTGCAGAAATGGGTATTCAAAACAGAGACATATTGAATACTTGTCAAGATCTGGCGAATCTGTAAAATGTTGTGGGTGACGGAGGGAAAGGAAAAAGTTGAGGGGAAAGGGGCCGAAGGACGAGATAAAGAGAGAGCCGGGACATATTTTTATGCAGTATTTCCTTGTCCTGTTTCTCGATTCCTGGCTTCCTTCCATTGATGTGCAGACATGGTTTAGTTACTCTAAACTTGTATATCTGAGCAGCGTGATAAATGTTTTTCCTAATCTTTTTGGGCAACGATGGATCTGGAAGGTTCATGCAGTGGAGGCAAACGCATTCCACAATTCTAAAATTACCAATGATATTTATTTCGATAATAAATTCGTTCGTTTTATGCTTGACATGTGAGATAGGTCAGCCAACGAGAAGAAATTTCTGTTCATAATACGAAACTCATTTCCTAAAATTTTCATAATTCTATCGAATTGTGACATAATGGCTATAGGGCCCGTTTGGTTCGGCTTTGGGAAAATGCTTTTGGGAGAATGTAAATACCTTTTAGGTAAAGAAGTTTTTCGAAATGCTAAACTGTTTGGTAAACTATAATTGAAAAGTGCTTTAGGGAAATGCAAGACTGTTTGGTAAACATATATTTGAAAAGCCCTTTAATGTGATCAAATTAAGTTTTTTAGTTTTAGTATTTTTAAAATTGCAAAAAAGAAACAATGACTATATAACCTTTTACATTTTCATGTTGAGAGTAATGTAAAAGATATATATTAATAAATTTATTTAAAAATTATATTAAAAGAATTTGATTATAGATTAGATGTAAAGCTCAACTTTTGGCCTAGGGGTTTTTTTAGGTTTGTTTTCAACTTTGAATAATTTTTTTTAATTATTGTAGTATTAATCATCTTCATTAATTAATGATCATTCTAGTATATTGATAAAAAGTTGGGCTATTGATTGTCAAAAAATAAAAATGGAAAAAAAAAAACAAAAGGTGAACCCAACATTTGCAAAGGGTTTTTATTATTTTTTTTAAAAATAAAAATAAAATCCGATGAAACCTCGCCGTCGATCAACGGTAATTGGGGTGTGGGGAAGATCGGTTTAAAAAAAAAGTCAACGGATGAACAGTAGAGATGGATTTGTATTTCCGAAATTCTGAAAGTCCAAAGCAGGTGGGGATCTACTTTGGGCTTTCAGCATTTCAAAGGCCAGCATTTGGCCAAGGACACCTCCAAATGCTAAACTAAGCACTTAAATTTTTTCCCAATGAGCTTTTGAGGCTGAAAGCCCATTGGAAATACTAAACCAAACGGAGCCATAGTCCTAGTTGTGACTGAATGCATCTGATGCTAGTCTTTTGCTTGTTTTCTTATGCAGAGATGGTGGAAGGCTGTCACGACCTCTTTTTTCCGTTCGGGGGAAAAGAAAGAATGGTTTAGGGGTATTTGCCTAAAGAAGCGGACCAACGGCCCTAGACTAGGCGCGGGCTCTCCCAAGCCAATACCTCGCGCGACGTTGGATTTTGTTTTTTAGTTCTTAACAACCTATGTATTTCTAGGAGTCGCCACTAGCCTATTAGGGTCGGCTAGAAACCAATCAAGACACGGGAGTGTTGTCTTAATTCCTACGCAACCAGATATTTCTAGGAACGGGGACTTGTTTACGCTAATGTTTCTATTAGCGCCCTTGCGGTACCACTAACTTGAAAAGTTATTTATCTAAATGGCCATACATTCTTGATTACCAATTATAATCTTTATGAAACCACTAAGTGTCCATGCAAATGTTTTTGTAGGTTTGTTTTCCTTAATGTCTAGACTAATCCTAGCAAAATTTAGAAGAGAAATTTACACTCAAATTAATGAAAAGCAATGCATAAGTAAACATCCAAGAAATTGAAATAACTTGAAAATAAATGCAAAAAAGGAAAACCCGATACAAGTCGGGTAAATAATATTACATGGCCTTGTTATCACGCCCCGGGACAGGACCCCCGTGAGCAAAATGGGAATTTAAATATGCATGAAATTACTCTAGATGCATGCAATTACTCTAATTAATTCTAATCTATGCATAATAGATTATTTACAAAAATGGTTCTAAAAATACCAAAATATCATTTAAATTAAGAAAATGAACTTTTAAAATTAGGAAAATTTCATAGATGTCATTTCTATCATAACTTGATACCATCCATCATTTTTACAATTTTTTTGAAATTTTCATTTTTTTTCATTTTTTTTAATTTTTATTAAAAAATAATTCCTTAAACCGATATATGCCAATTTACACTAATATGAGACTGCCCAGTACATGAATAATAAGAACCGAGCTCAAATCGATCGTTTGAAGATCGAAACTTGGTTTACGCATTTCTTTGAACACTTGGCGCGCATCAATCTACCCAAATCAGCTTCGTCGGGCCATGTTTGTGGCCTTCAATCTCAACTCACAAGCAATCTCATGCGGAAATAAAGTATCAAGATTATACTACCACATGCAAGGAGCAAGATTAGATAGAAAGCATAGCTTAAAACACAAAATAACTAAGCTAAAATCATCCTCAAATATGCGGGTTTGATCTGATTTCACAAATCTGGGTTTGAACCCAAGTCAAACAAACAGTTTGCATGCCCATGTTCAAGCCCCGACACTTATCACATGCAAGATCTACGAGAAACACTACTTAAATCGAGTGAAAGTAGGTAACATGAGCTTTCAAATGCAACAAAAATCATAGAGAATGGCCCACCGAAAGACATCAAAACGACCTCTCCAAGAAGCACACTTGCAAAATTCTTGAAGAAATTCCCGACACTTAGAAAAATTTCAGCCTCAGAAATCAGTTTTCCGGGCTAGTTTTCCTCTTGATTTTCATGATCAAAACGTACTCAAACTCGAAAGAAAATACATCTAGGATGCTTACCTTGCTTCTTAGTTTCCATTTCAAGTGGTTCTTCGCTCAAGAAACCAAGAAATTATCCTCGGGGGCCCGTGGAAGTTGGCTTCTTCAACTGGAAAACAAGATCTGCAAAGAAAGAACTGATAACGAAGGTTTTCATTAACCTCCAAAATCAAGCTTTAGAACCTCTTTTATTGGCAAAATAAACACCAAACAAAGCTATATGTATTCTACTTTGGTTTTGAACTCATGGTTTTCCTCATTTGTCTCTCAAATTTCTCAAAAAAACACTCGCTTTCTCTCACTCGTGACCAACCGGGCTCAACACTTAGAAAAATTCAGACTTTCTTTGGCCCGCCAGGAGGGTAGTTTTTCGGGGGGCTTTAGGAGGCCTTCCCGATCTCCATTTGGGACGTGCAACCTATGGTTGGAAAGATCTTTGAGTGAAGTTTCACTCTCTAGTTGAAGGTTTTGGCTAATTTTGGCTGCAAGTTTGTGAAAATTGCACTTTTCTCTCTCAAGGTCGGTCTGGAATTTCTGGGTTTTTCTTTTCTGGAGTTGCTTCTGAAGGTGTCTTTGGGGGACGACCGTGAGCTCTCTCCTCTCCTTCTCGTCCTCTCTCTCTCTCCCCTCAAAATAGCATACTTCGTAGATGTTATCCACCGAAATCATCAATCCCTTGGTCGGCTTTTTGTCCACCTGCCAAGCCCACCAACTGAGCAGTCTACCCACTTTCTGACTTAGCCAAAATTCTGAAATTTTGCAGCTGTTGAGTGTGCGGGTTTTGCTGCGACTTTCCCGTGCATTCAGCAGCTTATCCCTGGCCGTTTTCCGTCCACTGGCACTACTCATTATGGTCTTCAATCACGTGCAAAGATCAGGCTGGATGGGCGGCTGAGTGGGATATGGTGGGGCCACCAAGTTGCTTACTCAGCAACTCCGAATTGAGGCTAAACCGTGTGCTGGGTTTTGGTAGCTGGCTTAGGTGCTTTAATCCATCAATTTGGCTGCAATTTTTGATCAATTAGCAAGATCATGCATAGTAGTTTAAGATCTCTACCAGATTTCGCAATTTTGCCCAACTAATTTTGCAAGAAAGTCCCTCAAAATTGGCCATTTCTTATCCAAAAATACCAAATTCAACACAAACTTGGTCTTTTTGGCCCGATTTGATTGATTCGAGTTGGCCCAAGTTCAATTTCAACTTAATTAGTGACCAAGATGATGATTTAAGGGTTCGGGCAAAATTTTGCAAAATTTGCGAATTGGTCCCTCAACTTTTGAAAATTGCATTTTGGCCCCAATTTGCCATTTTAATTCCAATTTGACCTCTCGGGCTTGGCTAGTCACATTTAGATCATTGGCCCCAACTTTTTTTATCTTTTTTTAATCTTTTTTTTTTATTTAATTTAATTTTTTTTTTGAAGGAAAACCATATTCCATTTAAAACACTATATTAAATGCCTAGATAATCTATATGCAAGAATTTAATTTGAAATATTTTTGTGGAAAAACAAGTTCCCATTTTTTTGGAAATGATTTTTGGGCAAAAATTTAAGTGTCAACAAAGGCCAAGCAGTGCAAGCATCTTTGTTGGCGGCTTTGTCTTAGGAGGAATTATAGTCGGTGCCCTTGGTTGTGTATATGCACCTCAGGTACTGACATTTTCTGTAATATCCTACCTATGGTGTAGGAATTCACCTTCATTTTGGTTAGATTTTGTTTGAACTATTGAACATTAGATTTTCAGTATTCTTCCCAAAATTCTTTTCTGATAATTTTAGTCAAGCGGTTCATGTAATTGTCAATGAATATCATAAGTATCATGGTTCAACTGAATGCTTTTTCAGCTCCATTATTCCACGTGATAGTCTTGCAGATTTAGATATGGAAACCCTCTACCCTGGATTGAGTTAATCCTTTTCTCATCATATCTAAACCAGACAAAACCCATTGGACCTTTCGACCAGCAAAGAAACCTTTAAATTTCGAGGAGCCCATTCACTTATCACAATCTACTCTCATCATCCTCACGACAGGAGGATCGTTAAAACTAACCACTCAAGTAAAGAACCACTATCAGACAGCCCAATCATCCGACACGAGTTCAAATGCTCTAAAATGCAAACCAACCTAAAAAAACCTACACATCCTCAGAGCCCGCCTCCTCGCATCTGATTCAAACAGCAAAGGCCTCACGGCGCATCTCTCGATACTCGATTCGCGAATCGCACATTGACGACGCCGATGGCATCGGAACCAGTTCAAACTTCACGGCAAAAGCAATCACATCTTAAAGACCTCAAAACCAGAAACCCCTCTAAAACCCGCTCGATACGAGCCCGATCGAAAGGTCAACAGCTGCGAGCTCGCGGGGAGAAGGAAGGAGGAGAAGAGAGAGAGAGACTCATGCGCCGATCGACCCTGGTCAAACACCGGATTGGAGAGCACCGGAGTCGAGAGCAGGGCCACCGCGAGGACCAGCAGGTCGAACCGAAACCCCATCTTCGTGCGCGAGTGCAAGATCGCCTTTCGAACCGGCGTGGGAATTTGTGTAAGTGCAGCAGACTCCCAAAGAGTGTCAAGACTTTGCGGGTCTCTTGGGGGAAAGATTGCATCATGCCCCCTAGGTTTTTGAGGCTGTTGCAATTTGCCGCCGCGGTATCTCGATTTTTTTGCAATATCCACCCGCAACATTTTAAAATCAGTTATAACGAAGTAACTAATAGGGATGTGCAAAACGGACGCCTCTAACTAGGAACCACCCGAACTGGACCGAACCAGCCAATTAGGTCTGATTCTTGAAAGCGTCGGTCTAATTCCCATTTCTTAAAAGTGGAATTGGTGTCCAGACAATCCGGTTCCCAATTTCAAGAAAGACCGAATCGGACTGATTACATATACTTATTTTTCTATTTCTTTAAAAAAAATTAGTCAATTCAGTTTATTGTTTCCGAAGAAATAAGAGCCTATAATTGGATAATAAGATATCCAAATGGAAGTATAGGATTTGTCTAAAGCTTTGAATTTGTTCATTGTTATGTTTTGGATAATGAGATTTCGGGATAGAAACATGAAAAAAATAGTGACTAGCTCTATTAGATCGGATCGATGGTTCCCAATTTTAAGACTTGGGAACCAGTCACCCATAATATCCAGTTATTCTTCACTGTGAGCAGTTTCTTTAGGAAGAAAATTATTATTGCCCTATTAATAGTTTATAATTTTCTCCACGCCTTTAATAACTTCCATACAAAATTTGGGTATGCGATTATACTAAGCGGTTAGCTCAGAGTGCTGCTCTAGCTAGAAAGTATTATACTGAGTAAGTCTTATAATCCAGCTAGTAAAAGTTTTCACCATGGAAAGTAGGTGTTTGCATTTCGGTGACCACTAATTTTGTCATGATAAAAAGTACCTTTACTTTCAAATAATAAATTTTTAATAACTCCACGTTTATGGTCACTTTCTATTTAGAGAAGCAAGTTTGAGCATATTGGCGGTTACTAATTTCTTGATTAATCGGTAATTTCTACCTTTGAAAGCTGGTTTATCCATGCAATTAACGAATCCCATATAAAGAAATATGACCGGTCCATATAACTATAGTAAGTCATATGCACATGTGATTAGGTGCTTTTGAAAAAAAAGGCGATCAAGTAACTTTTCTAAAATGCGAGAATAAAATTTAATGACAGTAGTAGTGCTGAAGAATTTGCAATTACACACCAAGAAAAACCCAAAACTAATGCAACATCATTCTACAAAACATTCCCAGATAATTCCTGCCCTGCACATCATGCTAGTACATTGAATCAAAAGTTGTACATCCTTATTCACCTACCAGAGCAGTAGTATTGCTTATGCTTGACTGAACATAGCTTTAGGAACTTTAGTTCAATTCCTGGCAGCCCATTCCTAGTTGATATGCAGAAACCAAGCTTTCCCTTAAATTAGATTTCCACCAGTTAATCGATTGCAAAACGTCTTAATGAGCATCATACAAATGAAAAGGAAAAAAAAAAAAAAAAACAAGTCAAGAAAATTTACTTTTCATTCACTTTTACATAACATGGCACCAAATTAGAGCTTTGAGAAAACCAAAAGTACTAAAAAATGTGTAGGCACCCAAGGCCTTGTGTAAGGTTAGATATGTATATACGCAGATGATGAATAAGCATCGACTTTGGTCTAAAGGAGAAAATGATGATTGATTCTCTCTTCAGTTATAGAATTTACCTGTCCATGTAAGCCCGAAGCAAAGAGTTTCTCCCCAATCTGATGCAGCTGATTTGTAACTCTGCAAATGCTCATTCGTCTTCCAAGCACTTTGTTCGAACAATCAACTCCAATATTATAGATCATAACCAAACACTCTTGAAATATGCCATGCTAAGAATTATAGGGACCTATATGGCTCTCTCTTTCTTGAAGTAGAGCGCTATCCGTGATTTCGAGCACTCGTTCAGGCAAAGCTTTTGTGACAAAACCATGAAGAGTCCAATTGTCTCCAAAGGTGTCATCGGTGGGACTTAAATTCTCTTCAAATATTTTGAAGTCGACAAAACATTTCCATCAGTCTAGTCTGAAGACTTGCAAACTCTACTGGCAAAGTCTGAAGATCAAAGTCTGACGATAATAAAACTCAAGTTTCAAAGTCTACTCTCATGGACAGTTTCCAGACCGACAAGTTAAAACTTCTATTCTGATTCTTTCTAATATGGTTTTGACTCCAACGGCTAAAAAATATTTTTCGACTGGAATCAGCACTACAATATCTTATATTTGTATCCGAATAAATATAGATTCTCTAAGATTTGCAACTTATATTTGGAAGGTTCTACTTATGGAAACCAAGATTCTGATTGTATGGGCGAGCAGGATTGATGGGCTATCTACACTTACCTTAAAGAGCTTGAGATCTCTCTAAATTGATTATGTCCAATGGGTTGATTAGAAGAACTTCTTTGGAAGGTGCCAATGGTAATGAAGGCATGAAGAAGTATATAAGAGAGACGCTCAAGTTGTTGAAGGGTGCCGGATAGAAGAATTCCAAAGTCTGGATCTCCTTTATAATTTGTGATCTTATTCTTTGAGCATTACATGTAATCAAAAAAGAGACTGAAGTGTGGTGAGACCTTGAGGAAGTGTAGTAGAGTCTCTACATTGTGGAATCAAGGGCGTGAGATTGTAAACACTATTTTTGATTCTTAGTGAAATCCAGCCAGAAGGGTTGTCCGTGCGGGAGAATGGACGTAAGCTTGGTCTAAGCCGAACCACTATAAATCTGGAGTCTTGATTCTCTATCCCTAATCCTTTTACTTTTCATTACTTTCATATGCAACGATTGTTGTTTTTAATTCCTTAATCTCTCATTCGGGTTAAAATTTATAAAATCGCTTTAGTCACCTATTCACCCCCCTCTATGTGCTAATTCTAGTCCTAACAATTAGTATCAAAGTTTGTGTACTCGTTTATAAGAAGTGTCTTTACTTTTGAGTAAAAGATCTATGGCTAGTATGTTGCCTACAGGGTTGGTTGAAGGTCAAAGCAATACCAGACCTCCATACTTTGATGGAAAAGACTACATCATATGGAAAAACAAGATGAAAGCATTCCTAAGATCGAAAGATCCTTTGGAGTGGGAAGTGGTAGATAAAGGAATCATTCCTGCTGCTGCATCAGAATCAGATAGAGGAAAAGAAGTTGCTGGTCCTATCGAAATGACTCAAGAAGAAATAACCAAGAGACAGACTCTTGACGCTAAAGCCATTTACTCCTTATATTGTGCTTTATCCCCTACTGAGTATAACAGAATATCTTCTTGTGATACAGCGAAAGAAGTCTGGGATAGGCTTCACATTACTTATGAAAGGACTGATCGAGTGAAAGAAACAAGGATCAATATTCTTTTGGGACAATATGAAGTCTTTAAGATGAGATCAAGAGAATCAATAACTGACATGTTTAGTCGCTTTACTGAAATTGTGAATGGTCTTGAATATCAGGGACATCCAATCTCAGGACATATGAAGGTCAACAAACTTCTACGTGGACTCTCTAAAGACTGGAATTACATAAAAACCTCAATAAGAGAGACACAGAGGATTGCTCCACTCTCTGTAGACGAACTGGTTGTGACTCTTCAGTCTTATGAAGTATAGAACACCAACGAAGAAGAAGATTCAAAAGGTAAGAAATCTATTGCCTTAAAGTCTAATGATTATTCTGATGTTACAGACTCTAAAGAAGATCTAGATGACGAGGAACTGGCACTCATGATAAAGAGATTCAGAAAGCTGAACAGAAAGGGAAGAAAATTCAATTGGAAGAAACAAAGCTCACAAAGGTTTCAAAACAAATCAACAGAGGAAGATGATTCTAACAAAGAAGTGACTTGTTTTGAATGCAATAAAAAGGCACACATCATACCCAATTGTCCTCTATTAAAGAAAAGAAAATGAAAGACTGAGAAATACAAGAAGGCACTCAAAGCAGAGACTTGAAGTGATACTGGATGTGAAGAAAGTGATGATGATTATGCCAATATATGTTTGATGGCAAAATCTGATTCGGACTCAGACCTTGATACAGAAACAGACTCAGATAGTGAGGTTGAGGTTAGTAATCTAAAAATTCCTGTCAAAGTTTCTAAATATATTGATGAACTTTGTCTTAGTCTAAAAACCTCTCTTAAGAGGATCTCCGAATTGAAAAAGGAAAATTCTACATTGAAGCAACAGGAAAAACTTTGGAAAGAAAACTTTGAAAAGTTGGAAAAGAACTTTATTATCTTGAAAGAAAACTCAGACTCTCTTTCCAAAGAAAATAATCTTTTGAAGAATGATATTTCTAATATATCAAAAAGATTTTCAAATGGTTCTGAAAAATTGGATAAGATTCTTTCGATACAAAGACCCTACTTTGATAGGTTAGGTCTTGGTATGACTTCTGAAACAATTCCACTAATTGATTTCCCAAAGGTAAAGGAAAGAATCAAACAAAGACCAACCAGAATTGTTTATAAAAATCATTTCCAGAAAGTCTTTGTAAAACCTGTTGGCAGAAATGCTTTGAAATGTTCTAAGTGTCAAAGCTCAGAACATTTTGAGAAAGAATGTCCTTTGGTTTGAAGACCTATTAAAAGGAGTTGGGCAAAGACTGTTTATTGCTCTAACTCTTCAAGACCCAAAATGATGTGGGTACCAAAGAAAGCTTGAATTCTTTTTATTTACAAGTCACTATCAAAATGAAGATTAAATGGTATCTAGATAGTGGCTACTCAAGACATATGACAGGAGACTCAAGCTGCTTCATAAAACTTGACCAGATAGATGGAGGAAAAGTTTCTTTTGGAGGTAACAACAAAGGAAGAATTACTGGTCGTGGAATAGTAAAGTTGGAAGTTTGTCAATCAAGAATGTTTCCTTAGTTGAAGGATTAAATTACAACTTGCTTAGCATAAGCCAATTGTGTGATACTAGATTCAAGATCAACTTCCAGGAAGGAACATGCTCAGGAATCAGTAAATACTTTACTCAATCTTTTACTGGACGAAGACATGGAAATATCTATCTTCTGGATGTGAATCATGAAAGATCACAGTGCTTAATATCAGTACAAGATGAAGCTAATCTATGGCACAGAAAGTTAGGCCATACCAATATGAAGCAAATCACCAAGATATCTTCCAAGAAACTTGTTCGATGATTGCCCATTCTCAATTACTTAAAGTCTGATCTATGCACACCATGCGTACTGGGGAAACATGTTAGAAACTCTTACAAATCAATAAGTAAAGTTTCCACTAATCGTGTACTGCAGCTTCCGCATATGGATCTATTTGGACCTACTAGAACGCAAAGCATTGGTGGAAAAATGTTCTGCCTAGTAATAGTGGATGATTATTCACGATTTACTTGGGTCTACTTTCTTGCAAGTAAGTCTAAGACTTTCTCTCACTTTTTAAAGTTTGTTAAGAAGGTGCAGAATGAGAAATGTCACACTATTTCAAGCATTCGTACAAACCATGGGGGTGAGTTTGAAAATCAAGACTTTACTAAATTCTGTGACGAATATGGTTTTTAGCACAAATTCTCCTCTCCATACACACCAGAACAGAATGGGGTTGTGGAAAGGAAGAATAGGTCTTTACAAGAAATGGCAAGAACTCTTTTAATTGAAAGTAATATTTCTTCAAGATTTTGGCCTGAAGTTGTTTCAACTGCTTGCTATATTATTAACAGAGTATTCTTAAGGCCAATTCTTGAGAAAACTCCTTATGAAATTTTTAAAGGAAAGAAACCAATTGTTTCTTATTTTCAAGTATTTGGTTGTAAATGCTTTATTCTGAAGAATGCAAATGATCGAGTTGGTAAGTTTGAAGAAAAATCAGATAAATGATTCTTTCTTAGTTACTCAATTGCAAGCAAAGCTTATAGAGTATTCAACAAGAAGACTCAAACTATGGAAGAATCAATGAACGTCAAATTTCAAGACTTCACAGATTCAGCAAATTCAGACTAAAGAATCAGAATCTGTTCCAGATTCTGCTAGATCTATCTCCCATGAAGCAGTTCAAAATTCAGAAGCAGTACAACAAGTTACTGATGAAGAATCAACTCAAGAAAAAGATCAACACTCTATCAGACTGTCCAGTAACTGAAAGCACGAGTCGAGTCATCCTGAAGAACTCATTATTGGAAACGTTAATGAGGGAATTCGAACAAGATCCAAAAGGCGAGAAGAGTATAGTGCCGTTGCACTTATTTCTGAAATAGAACCCAAAAACATTGAAGAAGCCTTAGCTGATGAAAGCTGGATTGAAGCAATGCAAGAAGAGCTCAGACAATTCAGTATTAACGATGTTTGGGAATTAACTCATAAACCAAAAGGTAAATATGTTATTGGAGCTAAATGGGTTTTCAGGAACAAAGTTGATGAAAAAGGCAAAGTGACAAGAAACAAAGCAAGACTCGTGGCTAAAGGATATACGCAAGAAGAAGGGATAGACTATGATGAGACTTACGCTCCAGTAGCAAGGTTAGAAGCAATCAGATTACTACTTGCTTATGCATGTTATAAGAATTTCAAGTTATTTCAAATGGACGTCAAAAGCGCATTCCTGAATTGATTTATTCAAGAAGAAGTCTATGTGGAACAACCTCATGGATTTGAAGATTCAAAGAAACCAGACTCAGTGTTCAGACTGAAGAAAGCTTTATATGGATTAAAACAAGCTCATCGAGCTTGGTATGAAAAGTTAAGTAACTTTTTAATTCAAAGTGGTTTCTCTAAAGGAAAGGTAGATACTACCTTGTTTATTAAAAAGGAAGGCAAAAGCTTTCTACTTGTTCAGATTTATGTTGATGATATTATATTCGGATCATCTAATGAGACATTGTGCAAGAAATTTTCTAAGTCTATGCAGGATGAATTCGAGATGAGCATGATGGGTGAACTATCCTTCTTCCTTGGTCTACAAGTAAAACAACTGAAATTCATCAAGAAAATTATGCAAAGGAACTTGTTAAAAAGTTCGGTCTGGAGAATTGCAAAAGGACTGACATACCTATGTCAAGTTCTTTGAAGATAGACAAAAACGAAGCAGGGAAGAAAGTCGACCAAAAATTATATAAGAGTATTATTGGTTCACTTCTTTATCTTACTGCATCTAGACTTGACATATTATTTAGCGTTTGCATATGTGCTAGGTTTCAATAAGATCCTAAGGAATCTCATTTAAGTGCTGCCAAACATATCATTAAATATGTTGCAACTACTGCTAAGATTGGTCTATGGTATCCTAAAGAATGAGACTTTACTCTTCTTGGTTATTCAAACGCAGATCTTGCAGGTTGTAGAGTTGAAAGAAAAAGCACTTCAGGTACGTGTCAATTACTTGGTAACAGGGCAGCATCTTGGTTTTCAAGAAAACAAAGTACTATGGCTCTTTCAACAGTTAAAGTAGAATATGTAGCCCTTGGAAGTTGTTGTTCTCAAATACTCTGGATAAAACAACAACTACGAGACTTTGGTATTGAAGACTCTTGCACAGAGATCAAATGTGACAATACCAGTGCAATCAATCTTACAAAGAATCCTATCCTACATTCAAGAGCAAAACATATTGAGATTCAACATCATTTTATAAGAGATCATGTTCAGAACAAAGAAGTCTTGATACAATTTATTGACTCAAAGAATCAACTGGCAGACATCTTCACAAAGCCACTTGAGAAAAGTTTATTTGAGTCTATTTGTTCAAGACTCAACATTTTATCTCTTGAAGACTGTTGAAGTTCAAACTCAGAATCTAAGTCTATCAAAGTATCAAACTCAAAAATTCAGACTTGGAATACCAATCGTCACAACTGTAAGTTGTTATAATTACAGTTCATTTACTCACTTAAACTGATATCTCAAAAAGGTAAGATTGTTTGTTTATCTCTAATTGAGTTTATTAAGACAGTTAATCTTAAAAAGGGTGGTTATCGATTTGTTTAAGGCAGTTATTTTTTTTAAATGAATTTTTTTTTAATCTTTCCTAATCGCGACGCTTTAGATACCTCATATCGATTGCCTTTTATACTTCTTCTCCTTCTCTTTTTTACTTTACCTAGAAACCCTAGTTCACAAATTTTTCACTCTCTGAGATTTCTCTCCTCAAGTTCTTCTTCTCAAGTTTTTAATTTTCTTGCAACACAAGTGTGAAAGTTCCCTCTAAGAAAGCGACAATGTCTTACCAAAGGAAATCTTCAAGAATAGCGAGCAGGGGACCATAGGGCTCAGGTGAGGGGCCTACGCACTTTGATCTCACAAAAGAAAGTGACTTTCCAAGTAAACAGATGCACCAATACTCTCAACAGCGGACCTCTTCGACTAGATCACATGTTCATCATCCTCAACATGCAGAGAAAATCATTGAAGATGTCGAACCTGTAAGATCTCTTAAGCCTGCATTCGTTTATAGGCTTTATTCTGCGTTGAAGGAAGGAGGTTCTGCAATAACTTTCATTGATGAGTTTTTGAAAGAGAAATGCTATAAAAATGAGACACATTTTCTCACTGTGATAGAGCGATCGGGCGTTGCTGGAACGGTAGCAAAAACCTTTGCGAACTTTCCGAGTGACCCTCGCTTTGGTAGCGTGAATCAACCTAAGGGGAAAGATGATGATGAGAAGATGTTTGTGCATTTTAAGCCTAGGATGGGTGTGGCTGCAACTCTTCGAGGAAAGAGACATGATTTGTTTCAATCGGAGGAACACAAGCAGGTGTATGGAAAATTGCTGAAGCGTAGGGTGATAAACCCACAAACTATGGATTTTGATTTTCTAGATCTGTTGAGCATCAATTTGAGGGAGAAGTTTGAGAAGCTTCAACTTCATAAATTCTGTATTGAGAGCGAGGTTGCTTATTCTGAATTGACAGCCTATTTTTATTCCAACCTTAGTTTTCTTGATGCCAATAGTTTTTCTTTCAGTGTGAGAGGTAGAGAGTATGTGGTTGACACAGATACTCTGGCGGATGTAATTGGTGTGGAAAGAGGAGCTTTCCAATCAATTTTTGTGTCTGTGAGTCATGCAACTCTGGAACTTGCGAGAGACAGATTCGTAGAAGGTCATCTCTCGTACTCAAGGATGAATGCTACAAACACTCTACTTCACAAGATAGTGGTCAATTGTCTCAGACCGAAATCAACATCGAAGACAGATGTATTCATCTCTGAAGCCAAACTGATGTATGCCATCAAGATCAGTCTCAACTTCTCCTTGCCCCATACCATCATGTTTCACATGTATAGGTCTATGGCGAAGGACAAAGGAAAACTCCATTATGCTGGTCTCATCACTCGTCTTTTTAGACATTTGAACATTCAGCCTCCCCACATTCTCTCTGTGAAGACTATTGATCAAATGGTCATTGGGCTGAGGATGATTACAAAAATGCGTCTGAAAGAACTCAGCAAAAAGCTGGAGCAGTTCAAGGAGAACCCTATTAAGACCAAACCCGACTCGTCTGCTGCTAAAAGGAAAGGGAAGGATCCTATGACTAGTCCTATCAAGAAGAGGTGAGCAATCATCTTGGAGGATGAAGATGATGAGGATAATATGCATATCTCTACCTTTGTTTCTTAGTATTCTGCTCCTGTGTCAGCAGAACCAAAACAACAAGTTGCAGAGGAAACTGAGAAAGGGAACCAGGAAAAGGAATCCTTGCAGGAGGAAGAAGAAGAAGAAGAAATAGCAAAGACAGACTCCCAGCAACAACCAGCAGACTCACATGCCGAAGAAGATCGAGTAGATTCTCCAGCAGAAAAGGAGGATCAACAACATTTTGCCACTGAGGAAACTCCTCAGCAAGAAGAGTACTTCTCCCCTCCAGAAGGCATTGAAACATCGGGAAATGTCCAAAGAGAAAGTACTCCTCTTATCTTGACATTTACCAGTGCAAGTGTTAGTAGATCACCTCCCGATGTAGAAGATGTTCATGCTGCTCATTTTCCTGAGGGAGAGGCAACATCTCCAAACATTGATCTCCCTGCTGATATTCACTCCACTGGCTTAACTCCACCATCAGACCGTGTTGATGCAAGCACACAAACTGACAATTCAGGCGATTTCGAAAGGCTGCTTGAAATCATTTTGGAGCTCAAAGGCCAAATATATGCTTTAGGGTGTGAATTTCAGACTCTGTAGAGTGAGAATCATGCCATGTTCATCTCCTTGCATGATCAGATTAAAGATGTTCAACGTCAGGTTCAGGCCACTGCAAGAGGCACTGCTCTCACTCAACTACAGAAGGATTTGAGGAAACTGAAAGGAACTGTCAAGTCTATGGAGGACTTTCAACTTGTTTGCATTCCTCGTGCTCCTTAACTTTCTCACCTTTTTATGATGACAAAAAGGGGGAGAAGACTTTGCAGATTTTCATTCTCATTACTTTTTAAACACTTTTTGGATTTAATATTTTGTTTGGTTTTATGACTTTATCTTGAGTTTTGGAAAGCTTGCCTTTTACTGCATTACTTTAAGCTATTAAAAGTAGATAAAGATAGTTGATTGATATCTACACAAGACTAATTTGTTTTATGTGGATGCAGATCTATGTACAGGACAAATCTGTGTAGAAGACAAGTCTGTGTACAGGACAACTTATACTATCTTTACTCTAATCTTTTATGAGATATCTTTGTTTGCTTAAATGTTGTATTGCAAGGCAATAGTATTCAAATCTGCATGAAAGTTTTGTCACCATCAAAAATGGGGAGATTGTTGGATAAATTCTCTTCAGATATTTTGAAGTCGACAAAACATTTCCATCAGTCTAGTCTGAAGACTTGCAGACTCTACTGGCAAAGTCTGAAGATCAAAGTCTGACGATAATAAGACTCAAGTTTCAAAGTCTACTCTCATGGACAGTTTCCAGACTGACAAGTTAAAACTTCTATTATGATTCTTTCTAATATGGTTTTGACTCCAACGGCTAAGGAATATTTTTCGACTGGAATCAGCACTACAAGATCTTATATTCTTATCCGAATAAATATAGATTCTCTAAGATTCGCAACTTATATTTGGAAGGTTCTACTTATGGAAACCAAGATCCTGATTGTATGGGCGAGCAGGATTGATGGGCTATCTACACTTACCTTAAAGAGCTCGAGATCTCTCTAAATTGATTCTGTCCAACGGGTTGATTGGAAGAACTTCTTTGGAAGGTGCCAACGTTAATGAAGGCATGAAGAAGTATATAAGAGAGATGCTCAAGTTGTTGAAGGGTGCCGGATAGAAGAATTCCAAAGTCTGGATCTCCTATATAGTTTGTGATCTTATTCTTTGAGCATTACATGTAATCAAAAGAGAGACTAAAGTGTGGTGAGACCTTTGAGGAAGTGTAGTAGAGTCTCTACACTGTGGAATCAAGGGCGTAAGATTGTAAACACTCTTTTTGATTCTTAGTGAAATCCAGTCAGAAGGGCTGTCCGTGCGGGAGAGTGGACGTAGGCTTGGTCTAAGCCGAACCACTATAAATCTGGAGTCTTGATTCTCTATCCCTAATCTTTTTACTTTTCATTACTTTCATTTGCAACGATTGTTGTTTTTAATTCCTTAATCTCTCATTCGAGTTAAAATTTATAAAATCGCTTTAGTCACCTATTCGACCCCCTCTAGGTGCTAATTCTAGTCCTAACAGATGTCACCTTCTCTTGAAACCTTGCATCCCGTTGCATATTCTGCCACACATGGAGATCAAAGTGCAAGTCAAATTTGGAGTGCGTATCATCAATCAGAATCTAATGTGCATAAGACTATAAAAATTATTATTCGCTACCAAACTTCAGACGGGAAGACCATCAATAATTTTTTGAGTAAATAAACTTTCTTTCTAAGAGAGAGAGAGAGAGAGAGAGAGAGAGAGAGAGAGAGAGAGTACCTGGTGGAGCATAACCGATTGTCCCTCTAAAACCCACAGAACTCATCTGATTATCTGCAGTATCAAAAGATGATCCAATAAGGAATTTTGCCAATCTAAAGTCACCAACATGTGCGACCATCTCAAAATCTAAGAGGATATTGCTTGGCTTTAGATCACAATGAATGATGGGCATGTGGCACTGGTGATGAAAATAATCTAGTGCAGAAGCAACACCTACGGCAATATTTATCCTTTGAATGAAATTCAACTTTCTTGGAACTCCATTGTGATGAGATGATGTTGCACTTGGGTGGAGCCACCGTTCCAAGCTACCATTGTCCATGAATTCATAGACTAAGGCCTTAAAATCATTTCCTTGGTAATCACTGCCATAGCAAACTGTTATTATCTTCAAAAGATTTCGATGTCTAATGTTCTTTAATGCCTCGCACTCGACATTGAAGCTCTTCAGAGCACCGTGAAGAACTAGATGAAGCACCTTGACGGCAATAGTAGTTCCACTGACCTCAAGTACACCCTTGTAAACAGAACCAAAGCTTCCAGCACCGATCAAATTCATTGAAGAAAAGCCATTGGTTGCTTTTAGGAGTGTTCCATAAGATACGTTTGGACATGAATCATCCCTTGAACTTGAAACCGGTTCCATCACCGTCTTCTTCGACTAACAAAGATATATGGAAGATAGAATAAGAGCTATTCCAAGAACTCCGAGAATAACAGAAGTGGACAATATCACTAACTTGATCTTTCTATTCTTGGAGCTTTTAGAGATGCAATTGGGGAGGTGAAATTCCGGTAGCCCACCGCAAAGCTTATTGTTCCCAATAATAGAAGTACCTGTAGCATTCCTAAAGACTCCTTCATATGGCAGCACGCCTTCAAACTTATTATAAGATAAATTCAGAAGTTTCAAGGAATGAAATATTGTTAAGAATTATGGAATTTGACCCGACAAATTGTTGCATGAAAGATCTAGTTCTTCAATGCCTCCTAACGATCTCATTGGTTGCCTCCCATCCTCAGTGATGTCAATGAAGTGCAATCACCTAAACTACTTGGGATTTCACCTACCAATAAATTGTTCGAGATATCCAACACAATCAAAGTTCTCAAGTTGCCAACTTCTGGGGTAGAACCCCAGTCAAATGGTTTCGAGATAAGTTCAAAAGGATTGTTAATGATGAAAGACTCATAAGTTGCGAGGGTATGGCACCACTGAGATTGTTATTAGACAGATTGAGCAAATTAAGAGATTGGCAGTTTGATAGACGCGAAGGAATTGGCCCATGAAAGTTGTTCCCACCAAGGAATAGCCAAATCAACTTGCTTAGATTTCCTAAAGAAGATGGAATAGTCCCTCCTAGGTTGTTATCACTTAATGCCAGTATGGATAGATTTCGTAGATTTCCCAAATTTGAGGGGATAACAACTGAAAGCTTATTTGAAATTCATATACAACACTTCCAGGTTGATAATATTCCCAATTTGTTCCGAAATCTTTCCAGATATTTGATTATGGCCTACATTAAATGACCTGAGAGTGCTGGATAAATTACCTACACATATAGGCAACACTCCGCCAAACTTGTTCCTCTTGATTCCCACGTACTCTAATCTGGTGCTATTAGTTAATGAGCAAAGGAAGTTCAAGTCTTCAGGTTCTCCACCGCCAAGCTGATTCCCAAAGATCTGTAGCCAACTAAGATTATACAAATTTTCCAAAGAAGGTACTTTTCCAGAAAATCTATTATCTCCAAGCTGAAGATTATCTAGCTTTGTGCAATTCGATAGATATCCACAGAGGAATTGGTCCCTGAAGTTGGTTCTCGACAATGCTAAAATTTACAAGATTTGGGAGTTTGAGACCTATGCTTGCAGGAAGTGTCCCCTGTATCTGGTTGAATCCAGCATCAAACTGAGTTAGGGAAGAGAGATTGAGTAATGAAGATGGAATCGTACCCGACACTTTGTTTGCTTCAAAGCCAATGAATTGCAAGTTTTTCAGGTGGCCTAAAACTTGGGGAATGCTCCCGCTCAAGTTGTTCTCGCTTAAGAAAAGGACCTCCAATGAAGATAAGTTCCCAATAAAGGAAGGCATACTCCCGGTAAGATTATTAACATGCAAAGAGAACACACGTAGCTTCAGCAATGACCCAAGCTCTCTAGGAATTTCTCCAGTTAGTTCGTTCTTCCCAAGCCAAAGGAGGACCAGATCCAAGCAACCCGATATGTTTATGGGAATTTCGCCAACTAACGAGTTGCTGGTCAATGTCAGAATACGCAAGCGGCGCAACTGGCCGAGCCGGGGAGGGATTTCTTGATTGAAACTGTTGTTTTGCAGCCACATTTCCCCTAAGAAGCTGAGCTTTCCGATATGAGGAGAGATTGATCCGAACAGTCCTTGTGATCGCAAGTCCAGCACCGTGACCCTCCGATGTCGCCTGCCACATAGAACACCATACCACTGGCAAAACCCAATGCTATCGTTCCATGAGCTGAGCACCCCAAAAGGATCTTCGAATATGCCGGCCTTAAAGGCGAGCAGCGCGAGTCTGTCTGTTTCATTGGTGGTGCAGGAAACTCGGTTAAAGCACAGCGCAAGAGCAATCCCAAGAAGTAAGTGGCATGATCAAAACTCTGCAAAACTAAGGCTCACGAGTTTCATGACTCAAAGGCGAAGAAAGCGGTTAGCTAAGAAAGCAAGTCAAGAAGAAACAAGAGGCCAGTGAATCCCATCTTCATCAAAGTAAAGACATTGTTGAAGTAAATGATCTTCAGTCAGTGGTCATGGAACAGCGAACCCGCTCAATCCGATCTTCTACCATTGACTCTGACTCTGGAAAAGACTTTGTTGTGCCATAAATGCACGAGAGTCAATCTGACATGAACGTGTTAAAGAAGTAGGAACGCATGTTTCTTTATCTTCGATATTAAAATATTTTACATTTGAATTAGTGAACATAATTAGTACTGGCCTCCTTATAAAAGATTTCACCTTTTGTTTCTTTTTCTTCGATGAAGGGTCAATCTGATGTGCACATGTTTACAAGGATGGATGAAGCACGTATTTCGAACACCCCATCTGACATCGAATTTGGTTTCGGTCGTGCGTTCGCTTTCGACAATCGCGTCCAACTACAAACAAGGGAATCAGCAACATCTCCTGGCACGTGCAACAGCAGAGCACGACCAAATTCACACTCTCGACGCGACGGGAAACCGTGGAACAAGAGAAAAAAAAAAAAACAGGACGGCTTGGGAGACTCACGGGTCGTGGAGTATTCCTCGAGAGGGATGGCCTTCCGGTTGCGCCTCTCCCTGGCCTCCGACGACTGCGGCAGCGAAGTGAGCGAGAGCGCGAGCGGCAGCGGTAGCGAAGAGATCAAGATCGCGAGCCTCCGCGAAGCGCCGCGAGCCTGAGGGGCAAGTTGCTTCACGACATCCGGCGTCCGGTTCGAGGCAGCTGCTGGACGGAGAAGACGACCATCGAGGGCGGTAGGTTTGCGGAAGCTCCGGACGGAAGCCATGGCCATTGTGCTGTTTGCAGATGCTGCGTCAGCTGCTAAAAGGAACCGCAAAAAATCCGCATTCACCTCATATCCTTTTTTCCCCGCCAATTTACACCTTTGTCCCTCCTCCGTTGTAAAGAGGAGTGATTCTATAGTAACATTGATTTTTATACGGTTGGTCTATAATTTAAGTATTTGTTGGTCTAAAGTTAAGTATTTAAATAAGTAGGATAATAATATTACATTCGAATAATCTACGAAATTGATATGCTATTGAATGACACGGAGGATTCACTCAATTATCATAATAAGTTATACTTACTTAGGCACCACTTGACATAACACTATTTATGAAGAAATAAAAACGCTATATATTGTTATAAAATACATGAATCAATGAAATACATGAATGAATATTCATTATATTCATCTTATCTAATGTACTTATTATGGTACATTTGTATCATACTTTCTAAGTACATCTCCCTATACAATGAACGTTCATCTCCCTTATCTAGTACACGTATCATTCGATACATTGATATTAATGATAAGTACATTCTTGTTCTCCTATAAATAGGAGTTTAGTTTTGATGTACAATGACTACTGTGAACAACGATCAGAATAAACAGTCACACCCTCTTCTCTAACTTTCTCTACTATCTCTGGTGTCCCATTTTCTCTACTCAATCTCTCTATTCTCTTTATTATATATTCGCAACGCCATATTTTACAACACGTTATCAGCACGAAGATCTACCGACTGAGTAAGTAATTTCTGCAAGCACAAGGATCTACTGACTGAGTAAGTAAATTGTGCAAGCACGAGAATCTACCGACTGAGTAAGTAATTTTTGCAAGGTGGGTATTATATTTATTAATCAACTTATACTTCATCTTCTTCTATCAATTCTTCATTTTTATTTTTCTTGGCCCGAAGCCAAATCTCAAATCTAAAAGTATCCTTCTGCTCCCGAAGTGGCAATGGATATTTCAAAATCCTTTTAATTAATAAGGATTTATTTTTGCAATGATTATATGCAAATTTTATAATACTTGACTCCTGAAGTTGTCAATATAAATGCAAATAGAAAATACCGAGAAAAAGGGAGATGTTTGTTTGCTTGATAGTGCAACAACACATATTATATTTCCTAGTAGACATTTTTTTCTCGAGTATGACATTGCGTAAGGCGCAAATCCATACAATATCAGGTCCCGTTACGATTATTAATGGTTTTGGGAATGCCACAATTATTTTGCCAAATGGCACAATCCTCCATATTGAGAATGCGTTTCTAAGCATTAAATCAAAGAGGAATCTGCTCAGTTTCAAAGATGTACGCCGTAATGGATACCATATTGAGACTATTTATGAGCAAGATAAGGAATACATTGGTATTTCCTCTTATAAGATGGGCCTGAAGACCATCCATGAGAAGCTAGAAGCTTCTTCTATGGGTTTGTATTGTGTCATGATTAAGGCTATTGAAACCTACGCCACCACATCCTGGAGATTGGTAAGCCTTTATCAGTTTGAACTGTGGCATGATCGCCTTGGTCATCTTGGCGCTTCAATGATGCGTAGGATAATTCAAAATACAAAAGGACACCCTTTAAAGGAAATAAAGGTATTGTTGTCCAAGGATTATAATTGTGAGGCTTGCTCACAAGGAAAGCTCATTATCAAACCTTATATAACAAAGGTTAATCTTGAATCCCATTTATTCTTGCAAAGAATTCAGGGTGATATTTGTGGATCAATACAACCACCAAGTGGACCATTTCGATATTTTATGGTACCGGTGGACGCATCCTGTAGATGGTCCCATGTTTGCCTATTATTTACGCGCAATATCACATTTGCATATTTATTTGCACTATGATCATATTACAGCTGCAAATGCTCCAGCTAGGATAGCTGTTCTCGAAGGACATGCTAAAATGGATTAAAATCCCCCGCACTTGAAGTGTGGTAGACTGATAGGATCAAAAGATACTGCTCCTCAAAAACGAAGGGGAAAGAATCAGGAATTCGCTCCAGAAGAGCCTGGCGTTGTGCTTGCTCCTGAAGAGCTTATTGCCCCTGAAGAGGCGCAAACCCATGAAAGGAACACCAATCCCGGGAATACTGAGAATTCCATTACATATTATAATGAAATTTGGGATCGAAATGGAATCATCATTGATGATGCTTTTGCATTCTCAGTTGCCCATAAAATTATGGATGATGATTGTGAGCCGCAATCTATTATTGAATGTCGTCAAAGGCAAGATTGGCCTAAGTGAGAGGAAGCAATTAAGGCTGAATTAGCTTCCCTAACTAAACGAGAGGTTTTTGGACCTGTAACTCGTATCCCCGATAATGTAAAGCCTGTTGGATATAAATGGGTATTTATCCGAAAACGAAATGAGAAAAACGAGGTTGTCAGGTATAAAGCCCGACTCGTTGCCCAAGGATTCTCCTAGAGACCTGGGATTGATTATAATGAGACATATTCACCTGTGATGGATATGATTACATTTCGTTTTCTCATTAGCCTAGCAATCTTTGAAAGATTGGAAATGCGTCTTATGGACGTTGTGACGGCATATTTATATGGTTCATTAGATTATGATATTTATATGAAAATTCCCGAGGGATTCAAAATGCCTGAAGCATGCACTCCCCGCAATTTATTCTCAATAAAATTGCAAAGATCCTTGTACGGGTTAAAGCAATCCGGTCGCATGTGGTATCAACGCCTAAGTGAGTACCTAATTAAGAAAAGGTACAAGAATGATCCTATCTGCCCATGCGTGTTTATTAAGAAATCAGAAATCGGATTTGTTGTTGTAGCAGTTTATGTCGACGATATAAATTTAATTGGAACTCCAGAAGAGTTAGCTGAAACTGCTGAATATTTGAAAAGGGAGTTTGAAGTTAAAGATTTGGGTAAAACCAAACTTTGTCTTGGTCTAGAGCTTGAGCATAAAGCAAATGGAATAATCGTCCATCAATCAGCATACGTTGAAAGATTGCTTAAACGCTTCAACGTGGACAAAGCTCACCCATTGAGCACTCCTATGGTTGTAAGGTCTCTAGATCCCCAAAATGACCCATTTCGTCCTAGAGAATCAAATGAAGAGATACTTGGTCCTGAAGTACCATATCTCAACGCAATTGGGGCTTTGATGTACTTGGCACAATGTACGAGACCATATATCGCTTTTGCGGTAAATTTATTGGCACGATTTAGTTCTGAGCCAACTCGGAGACATTGGAATGGAATTAAACATATTTTCCGTTATCTCCAAGGAACCATAGATTTGGGATTATATTATTCCAAAGATTCCACTAACTCTGGTTTAGTTGGATATGCTGATGCTGGATATAGATCCGATCCACATAAGGCTCGCTCTCAAACCGGGTATTTATTTTGTTATAACGGCACCGCTATTTCTTGGCATTCTACTAAGCAATCGCTAGTAGCTACATCTTCTAACCACTCTAAGATTATTGCTTTATATGAAGCTGGAAGAGAGTGTGTTTGGTTAAGATCCGTTATAACGCATATTCATAATTCTTGTTGTTTAATACCGGTTACAAATTCTCCCACTATAATTTATGAAGATAATGCTGCTTGTGTTGCACAAGTCAGGAGAGGATATATCAAAGGTGATAGGACCAAGCATATCTCGCCGAAGTTTTTCTATACTCATGAACTCCAAGAAAGTCGACAAATTGATGTTAAACAGATTCGATCCATAAATAATCTTGCATATCTTTTTACCAAATCATTGCCAACATCAACTTTTGAGAAATTATTATATGGCATTGGTATGCGGCGAGTTCATAAGATGCAAGATTGATTAGCCCCAGAAGTGGTTATATGGCTCAAATGAGGGGGAGATATTATGAACTATGCATTGCAACATTGATATACTGCAAGTTCATAAGATGCAAGATTGATTAGCCCCAGAAGTGGTTATATGGCTCAATTGAGGGGGAGATATTATGAACTATACATTGCAGCATTAATATGCGGCGAGTTCACAAGATGCAAAATTGATCAGCCCCAGCAGTGACTATATATACATTGCACTCTTTTTTCTTTTTGTCCGGTTTTTTTTCCCACAGGGTTTTTCCGGCTAAAAGTTTTTAACGATGCAATTAATGCATCTATAAATGGGAGAGATCATAACATTTGTGCTCTGCACTCTTTTTCCTTTTGTCCGGTTTTTGTCCCACTGGGTTTTCCGGCTTAAGGTTTTTAATGAGGCAGTATCATTTGATGCACAATCATAATGAATACAATGAATATTCAAGGGGGAGTGTTATAAAATACATGAATCAATGAAATACATGAATGAATATTCATTATATTCATCTTATCTAATGTACTTATTATGGTACATTTGTATCATACTTTCTAAGTACATCTCCCTATACAATGAACGTTCATCTCCATTATCTAGTACACGTATCATTCGATACATTGATATTAATGATAAGTACATTCTTGTTCTCCTATAAATAGGAGTTTAGTTTTGATGTACAATGACTACTGTGAACAACGATCAGAATAAACAGTCACACCCTCTTCTCTAACTTTCTCTACTATCTCTGGTGTCCCATTTTCTCTACTCAATCTCTCTATTCTATTTATTATATATTCGCAACGCCATATTTTACAACATATATGCTAATTTAGTCGAGTATTTAAGAGGGAAGTCACTGCCATATATTCTTCAATGAGCCTATGGTTATTGTCCAAAAAGATGTACCGAAATTAACATGTAAAGTCACTGGACCTTTCAATAATTTGTAATATATCAAAATTTTACTTTTCATTTGTTTAAGTGACTTGTAGAAAAAGCTTTGAGCGTATAAAAGTGCCTTCTAAGAAAGGGGCACACAAAAAACAACCCCTAAATTTTTATTTAACATTCAATTCGATTCTTAAATTTCAATTTAAGTCGAATTGATCTACACACTCTTTAATTTGAATTAATCTAGTCCTCTTACTGGATATAACCATCAACTCACTACGTGGAATCGACATCTACTGACATGCCACGTCAACAAATCAACAAATAATAATAACAAAAATAATGATAAGAAGCAATGTTATCAATAGTAGGAGAAGAAGAGAAGATAAAGACGGAAGAGAGATAATCAAGATGGTGTTGTCACGCGCTACACTCGTGTTGGCTTGGGCCTACTTGCTCTCATCAATAGCAAGCAAGGGCAACGAGCCCCGCACTCAATGATGGTGCCACTGGTTGCCACCATCGAGCGAGAGTATGTGAACCTTGCAAGGTGCAAGTGGTGTGATGGCAACATCGACTCCAACTCTCTCTCTCTCTCTATCCTTCCACAAGTTTCACAAAGTGAATTGGATTGTCATATTAATTAGAGAGACTAAATTGGTTCAAATCAAGCGCTATAATCACCAAATTAATCAAATGTAGAACTCAAGAACTAAATTAAACATCAAGTAAGAGTTTGCAAACCAATTTCATCATGGGAAATGCTATGCTTACTCGGATTGATTAACAAAATCCATACATGCAACGAATTGTTTTTGATGATTGAATATAATTCACTTATTTAATCGACCATTTGCATTTTGCAGCACCTTTTAGTATACAAATTTCATAGAATCAATCAAACTGCAATTGATAGTTGAATATGATCCACTTATTTAATTGATTGCCCACAATTTATAGCACATTTTATATACAAATTTCACAAACCATTCATTCATGTTATAGCAATGCTCATTTCGCATTGTCCCACTTTTCTAAAATTGTCAATGTCAATCTTTAAGGTTTCAATTCATCTTCTTTTTTCCCTCTATTTTCCCTCAATTTCTTCTCAAAACGCTCGGCCAAGCCACGATGCAACGGCTGAAAACCATCGGCCTCTATCGACAGCCGGACGCCCGGGCTCCATCTGCGTGGGGGTGTTGATTAAGGATCGAATCAACGGCCGCAAAAGCCCTTATCTCAATGCTAATCATCTAAGCCGCGAAGCAGGGGATCGCCACCGCTCTTCGTCTCTTCGACTATGTCGTTCCCAAGCGAGCGAGCTGCATCGATACCATCGAGCACCACAACGGATCGTCCCCTTTTTCAATCTCCTCCCTCCTTCCATTTCTCATCTCTAAGTGTACATAGTACGACACCTGACCCGCGCCCTCACTTGTCTAGCCTCTGCATCAAGAAACATTGCTTTCCCACTTCACCCCTCGTGAGCAAAGAGTGGCCAATTATTAAAGATAAAACTAACAATTCTCTCGATGAGGCCCAACTCAATTGCATTTGCATGCTTAGTTTAAATTAGTGATTGCATTGTTGGACAATTGTAAGCTATCATAGCATCTCTGAAGCTCTCTTATTGAATAATATTATGCAACGGAAGTGTAGAAAGAAACATAAGAAAACTGAGAAGTTTAAAATTCTGTAACATGGATGCAAGATCAGTTTCCCATAAGCAGCGTGCTGCGCATTGAATTTTAGTGATAGTTACTTCATTTCACAAGGGTAAAGCTAGAAAATTCAAACTACGGTTTAAACAATTATTAGTGCAATGGTGATGTAGCACAGTTTTGTGTATCCATGCAACTACTCTTCTTTTTAAGAATAGTAGATTATGGTGTTAGACTAAATATAAACTTAAAACCTGGCAATCCCGATTTATCAATAATAGATAAATTCATACAGAATTCAGGATCGAATTGCAGAAACGTAAAGATCAACATACCTCTGGCCATTGATGAAATTTGCAAAAGTAGAAGACCCGAAACCTTGAAGGATCCACGTAGCGCGATTGATCTGCAATATGGGGAACACTAGATCTGTACGTCATGTTCTACTAGTCAATACCCCTCAAACCTGATGGTGTGGTTTTCTATAGTGATTAGGGTTTGAACTAGACGACCTGACGTTTTTATTCCGTTTATTACATTACTGATATCTTCCATTAAGACCATTATGGTAATGTATTAACAGGCAAATATCACGTAATACACGTGGGTAATAAATTGGGCAATAAATCGGAATACAATTGGGAATACAATATTGGGATCATATTCATAATAATAAAATATATTACATATTATAACATTCTCCCACTTGATCCCAATATTCCATCAAATGAGTTATTAACCCAAACCCACATAAACTTCATACTGAAATAAAACACATGAATCATGGCGATGAGTCCTCTTAAAGCGAGTATTATCTTCCGTGTATCACAATGTATTTGATCAGTCCATATGTGATCAAATAACTTAATGAATAAACCTTATGTTTACTCCAGTTCAAACGTAATTGTTTTACTCATAATAACTGAATGTATACAACTGTATTGAGAAAAACGTTATAAATGAATAAAAGTCTCACAAATTCTTCTATATAAAGAAAAAATTTACATGATTGGATCAATGCCCATTCTAGATACATGATCCTTATAACTCATTGGTGGCATGCCTTTAGTTAAAGAATCAGCTATCATCAATCCAGTGCATATGTGTTCTATGACCACTTTCTTCTCTTTAACACATTCTCTAATGGCTAAATACTTGATGTTGATGTGCTTGCTTCGACTATCACTTTTGTGGTTCTTAGCCATAAAAACTACAGCTGAATTGTCGCAAAATATTCTTAATGGCCTAGCAATGGAATCCATAACTCTAAGCCCCGATATGAAACTTTTCAACCACACACCATGTGAGGTAGCCTCAAAACAGGAAACGAACGCTGCTTCCATAGTGGAAGTGGCAACCAAGGTCTGTTTTGCACTCCTCCAGGATACAGCTCCGCTAGCAAACATAAAAACATATCCCGATGTTGATTTACGGGAATCAATGCAGCCAGCAAAGTCTAAGTCCGAGTAACCAACTACTTCCAAGTTGTCCGTCCGTCTATACATAAGGATGTGTCCCTTTGTACCTTGAAGGTACCTCATCACCTTATTTGCAGCTCTCCAATGGTCCATACTTGGATTACTCTGGCATCTTCCCAACATTCCCACAGCAAAAGCTATGTCGGGTCGAGTGCAAACCTAAGCATACATCAAGCTTCCGACAGTAGAAGCATATGGGATGTTCTCATTTGTTTCCTTTCAAAATCGTTCTTCGGGCATTGGTTTAAATTAAACCTATCACCCTTCACAATGAGTGCTATACTTGGTGAACAATCTTTCATCCGAAACCTCTCTAAGACCTTATTGATATAGGTTTCTTGAAATAGTCCTAATATACCTCGAGGTCTATCTCTATGGATCTTAATGCCAATGACATAAGACGCTTCACCCATATCCTTCATATCAAAACTCTTAGAGAGAAATTGTTTCACTTCATATAACAACCCATTGTCATTGGTTGCAAGTAAAATGTCATCTACATATAGGACAAGGAAACAAATTTTGCTCCCACTAACCTTCTGGTATATACATTGATCCATGACATTCTCTATAAAACCGAATGAAGAGATGACCTCATGGAATCTTAAGTACCATTGGCAAGATGCTTGTTTCAAACCATATAGAGACCTTTTAAGCTTGCATACCAAATGCTCACCAGCACTAGAAAAGAATCCTTCTTGTTGTTTCATGTAAACCACTTCTTCCAATTTTCCATTGAGGAATGCCGTTTTCACATCCATTTGATGTAATTCCATATCAAAATGAGCAACCAATGTCAAAATAGTACGAAGAGAATCTTTCTTGGATACAGGAGAAAACGTCTCCGTGTAATCGATTCCCTCCTTTTGAGTAAATCCCTTGGCAACGAGTCTGGCTTTGTATCTCTCAATATTGCCTAATGAATCCTTCTTAGTTTTGAAGATCCATTTACAACCAATGGCCTTTGCACCATTAGGCAACTCAACTAAATCCCAGACTTCGTTTGATGCCATAGAATTCATCTCTTCTTTCATAGCATTGTACCATAAATTGGATTTATCACAACTCATGGCTTGTGAAAACGTCTCAAGATCACTTTCAGCTCCAACATTATAGTCAGATTCTTGTAGATACACAATATTGTCATTAGGAATTGCTGATTTCTTCATTCTAGTAGACCTTTTTAATGTTGCATCAACATCCTCCTGAGGAGTTTGTTGTTCAACTGGAAGCTCAACAGTATCCGGTAATTGTTGAACAGTTGGGTCTACCGGATCAATATTAGTAGGTTGTGGATCTTCAATGATTGGTTGCTCAACGACCGGTTGAACTGAAGGGGTGTTGTAAGCAACAACCAATCCAGTATCTGAGGTGGAAGGTTGAGTATCTGAATGATCTTCTTCAGGAACAAAGTCCTTGAATTGATCGCTCCCACTAATCAGATCATTCTCAAGAAATTTAGCATTTCTTGATTCCACAAATCTAGTGGTGTGAGATGGACAATAAAATCTATATCCTTTGGACTTTTCAGCATATCCAACGAAATACCCACTTATAGTCCTTGGATCTAACTTCTTTTCCTGTGGATTGTAGACTCTTACTTTAGATGGGCATCCCCAAACACGTACATGTCGCAAACTCGGTTTCCAACCTTTGAATAACTCAAAAGGTGTCCTTGGAACAGCCTTGGTTGGAACTCGATTTAATATGTACACAGCCGTTTTAAGAGCCTCAGTCCACAAAAACTTAGGAAGTTTGGAGTTGCTGAGCATACTTTGCACCATGTCCAATAATGTTCAGTTTCTTTTTTCTGTGACACCATTTTGGTTTGGTGAACCACGCATAGTGTATTGGGCAATAATCTCATGCTCTTTAAGAAACTTCGCAGATGGACCAGGTGCTTGTCCATCTTCAGTATATCTACCATAGTATTCTCCACCTCAATCTAACCTAACAATCTTAATTTGCTTGTCGCATTGTTTCTCTACTTCGGTTTTAAATACTTTAAAGGCATCTAGTGCTTCGTGCTTATTATGAAGCAAGTAGAGATACATGAATCACGAATAATCGTCTATGAAAGAAATGAAGTATCTCTGACCATTTGAGTCCATATCAGAACTACAAATATCTGTATGTATGATTTCTAATATTTCTGTGCTCCTCTTAGCACCTTTCTTTGACTTGTTGGTATGTTTTCCCTTTATACAGTCCACACAAGTGTCATAATCAGTAAAATCTAGAGTATTAAGTACTCATACTAGTCTCTTAATTCTATCCATGGAGATATGTCACAACCTCCGGTGCCACAACATAGAGGAATCCTCATTCACAACATATCGTTTTATACCAGCATTGTCATGAACATGCATCGCATTATTAATGGCATTGTCTTGTAAATTAATTCGAAAGAGACTGTCAGACAAAATACCACTCCCAACAATTTCAGATTTATACGATAAATTAAATGTTGAATCTAAAAATTCAAAGGAGTATCCCAAAGGTACAAGTCTTGAAACTGAAATTAAATTCCTAGAAAAACTAGGAATATAAAAGGTCCTTTCTAAAATTAAAAAAAAAAAAAACCACTATTGAGAACTAATCTGCATGTCCCAATAGCTTCCACACGCGAGCGCATCTTGTTTCCCGAATAGATGCCTTGTTCATTTCCCACTAGTTTCCGCTGGTTTTAAAAACCCTGCAAGGAATTCGAAATGTGGATTGTAGAACCAGAATCAATCCACCAAGTGTTGTGACTCACATCAACCATATTAGTTTCATAACAAACACATGCAAGTTGGTTACCTTTCTTTTTGAGCCAGTCTTTAAATTTGGCGCAATCCTTCTTCATGTGCCCTTCTTTTTACAGAAGAAGCACTTGGATTCCTTCTTAATGCCAGCTTGGGGAGGTAGAGGCATCTTACATTTTCCCTTTTGCTTGCCTTGACTTTTATACTTATCATGTGTTGCCATATGAGCACTTTCTCCTTTGTCCATAAACAGCCTCTCTTCCTCTTGAACACACATGGTCATGAGTTCATTGATTGACCATTTAGTATTATGTGTGTTGTAAGAGATCTTGAAAGGGGTATACTCTTGTGGGAGAGTATTTAGGATATAGTATACAAGAAAGGATTCTGATATCCCAACCTCAAGATTCTTCAGCTGAGTTGCAATGTCCCTCATCTTCATGATGTGCTCACGCACACCTCTTACACTGGTAAGCTTCAATGATGAGAACTTCATAATTAGGGTCATGGCATGCGCCTTCTCTGAAGACTCAAATTGTGCATCAATAGCCTCCAGCAATTCCTTGATGTTGTTATGCTGAATGACTGAACCACGAATGCTAGCAGAGAGTTTTGTCTTTATGTACATCACACTGAGACAGTTGGACCGCTCCCATTGAGCATAACGAGTATGTTCAACATGAGTACTATTCTCAGTAGGTTCAGGTGGTTCATCTAACCTTAGAGCATAATCAAGATCCATGCACCCCAATTGAAGAAGAACCAATTCTCTCCATTCTTTAAAGTTATTTCCATTAAGCTCGGGAACAATTATACTAGAATTAATCGTAGGTGGTAAGACTGCATCATAATCAAAGAAAACTTATGTATTAATATATTTGAGGTTAATAAACTTAAATCATATTTTACCAATGTAAAACATGCTATAAAATATGAATCACATAACATCAAAAACTGCATGTGGGCAAAGTTTCTAATTTAAATTGATTCATAATTACTTCATGATGAAACTATCAAATTAATATTCCCTTCCTTAATCCCTGTGGGTAAATTAAGAAAGATAAAATAATATTTCATCCTAATTGATCACATTAATATATTGAAAATTCCTGTGGGATAAAATTCATAATATTAATGTGAATAATTACAATTATTGTCTTTGACTATATGTGATCCAAAGGCTCTTAATGTATATAATTTAATATAATCAAAGATGGTGTGGCTAATCCTTAATTAATTAAATATATACGAATCACTAGACATTTAATTTTATAAAAAAAAATATATTCACAAAATTGCACTTTAGGGTAGAACAGTAAAATCACGTGCAAAAGGGGGCTAAAATAAGAATTTTATGCACAGAAAAGGGCGAAATCATAAATTTCTACGCCCAAGGGGCAAAACTGGAAAACCACAGGCACGGGTGCAGTGCCCGCTTCAGCGCCTCGGGCGCGTGCGTCGCAGGCGCCCGCTGCAGTCCTTTGGGCGCGTGCGTCGCCTTCGACTGCGTGCGCTGCACGCGCCCGCTGCAACCTTCGACTACGTGCGCTGCACGCGCCCGAGGTCTTCTTTCAACTTTCTCTTCCGTCGTTTCTTCCTCCGCGACCGCCTCTGTTCCGCCGTCTCCGGGCTTCCCCACAGTCCATGTCCGACCAAATTGGTTGATGGGTTTCGAAGAGAATGCCGGGACGGACGAATAATTTCAAAATCCGGCAAAAACGACCAACATATTGACCAGAATTAAGCCTAAAACAATCTGCCCTAAAAAATCCTAACCACCAAAATTTCACCACTCAATTAACCTCCGACGATTAGTAATATGCCGAAAAATTTAAAGGTTTTTTTTCTTCCTAATGGCGGTGTGAACATGCAAATTCATTATCGCGTGGTGGGTCGCCCGAATTTGACCGGAATTTTAAAATTCCGTACCAAGCAATAAAAAAAAAAAGGAATTTACCCAAAACATAATTCAATGAAAATAAATAAATTCCAAAAGGTTTCACCAAAGCAGAGATTTATTATGCTCTGATACCAACTATTAGACTAAATATAAACTTAAAACTTGGCGATCCTTATTTATCAATAATAGATAAATTCATACAGAATTCAGGATCGAATTGCGGAAACGTAAAGATCAACATACCTCTGGCCATTGATGAAATTTGCAAAAGTAGAAGACCCCAAACCTTCAAGGATCCACGTAGCACGATTGATCTGCAATATGGGGAACACCAAATCTGTACGTCATGTTCTACTTGTCAATACCCCTCAAACCTGATGGTGTGGTTTTCTGTAGTGATTAAGGTTTGAACTAGACAACCTGACGTTTTTATTCCGTTTATTACATTACCGATATCTTCCATTAAGACCATTATGGTAATGTATTAACAAGCAAATATCACGTAATACACGTGGGTAATAAATTGGGCAATAAATCGGAATACAATTGGGAATACAATATTGGGATCATATTCAAAATAATAAAATATATTACATATTATAACAGATGGTTGAAAGTATGTTGTTGAAACTTGAATTATGCATAGTTCATTTCATCACGATTGGTTCAAGACAACTGATTACGAATCCTATGCAAATATTCATATCATTAAAGTTTGAAAAAAGGACAAACAAATTGTTCGGCGACCAAGGCAAAGATGCTTGACCGTGTCACTGAAGCAAAGTGGTGAAAGGAGCGATGAGGGGTTTGTGGAACATGCAAAGCTATTTTGCAATCACAGAGCTCTATTAATACATATGGACCTCACTTTTGCAGGCATGGTACCATCATGGGATGATGGTAATAGTACATGGCTGCCTTCTTGAAAATAATGACGTTAATAATCAAATCATTCACTGTGTAATGCTTGGTCTTGATAGGAACTCATATTTTCAAGTGCTTACCATTTGTAAAAGATGTCATTTAATTAAACACCGATTAAAAGATTGACATGCGAGAAAAAACATGGCTTATAAAACTACAAGCAACATTACCAAACCCTTGTAATTGCGGTTCGGACTTGGCAAGAATAAGGCAAATGTAATTTAGTCCTCATCTTTGTAATAAGATGTGATGGATTCTCAGTTTCATCATACACGATATATGAATGACTATGTTGCGATTCAATTATTTCCCTCAATATATCCCTCGAAGAATACAAAGAGACTTGTCTGCCCATATGCATATTTGAACAAGCAATGTATGAATATGAAAGGCCAGCACACAGAATGAAAGAACACAACAATATATATTTGTGGCACTTGATAATATTTTTTAGTCTTAGGAGTTAGAACCTACAGCCTTAACTATATGATAGGGTGCATAATCCGAAAGTCATCTATCTTAGCCTGTAAAAATTTGTGCTCTCAGACTACACATCTAGCACATAACATAATCTCAAGTCTTAGCCACTGGTATAAGGGATAAAGCAAACAAAGTGAAAACTAGAGCCGAAAACAAACTAAATACAAGGCAAACTTCCAAATTTGAAGACATGCCAGTAATGAATTAAGCTTGGGATCTTTCCATGAATATCCTCATATAAGATAGCCACATCATCAGTTTGAAATACGGACGCTCTTATTCAAATTTGTTGACTAATTAAATCCTACTAAGAATAGTGTGTTTGGAAATGATTGATCATATGATACGATAGTCTAACCAACTTATTCACGTCACTTTTATAAATTAATTCTTATAGTTTTAGCATTACTCTTTCTTCACAATATTCCAACGATATGTGTGAAAGAATTAAAAACTTCCATCTTGATTGGTGCCTGGCGAGACACAATCTTACTCAAAACACTAGACCAGGAAGACATTACAATTTCAAAATTTGGAGTGCTAGAAAAAGATGAGCTATTTCGGCTCTAACGATTGTAAAAATAAGAAAACATCCACTGTTACCGCACAAACATCTAAAAATACGTAAGATTGCTTTAATTAGGGTCGTTGTGAGAGAGACAAACAGAGAGAGATAGATTAAATGAGAATAGTTGGTGGAGGCTGAGATAGTCTTTAATGTCACAAACCTCCTTTTCTTGCATCCTCATAAGTGTATGACAATTGTCTGGGTGCCCTCACTTGTCTGGAGAGAGGGAGAGGGAGAGGGAGAGGGAGAGAGAGAGGGATATTAAATGAGAATAGTTGGGGGAAGCTGAGATAGTGTTTAATGTCACAACTTCCTTTTCCTGCATCCTCATAAATGTATGACAACTGTCTGGGTGCCCTCACTTGTTTGGAGAGAGAGAGGGAGAGAGAGATATTAAATGAGAATAGTTGGGAAAGCTGAGAGTGTTTAATGTCACAACTTCCTTTTCCTGCATCCTCATAAATCCTCATAAATGTATAACAAATGGGTGCCCTCACTTGCCTTCTAGAGAGAGATATTAAATGAGAATAGTTGGGGGAAGTTGAGATATGGTTTAATGTCACAACTTTCTTTTACTGCATCCTCATTAATGCATGACAACTATCTGGGTGCCCTCACTTGTCTGTCCTCTTTCCTTTTACCATCGAGAAACATTGCTTTCTCACTTTGCCACTCCTTAGGCAATTATCAATTAAGAAAAGGGTCGCCAATTATTAAGCTCAAATTGACAACTCCTTCGATAAGGCCCAAATGAATCGCATGCTTAGTTTAAATTAGTGATCGCATTGTTCTATAATTGAACATCATCACAACATCTCCAAACCCTCTCTTTGAATAATACTAGGCAAAAAGAAAAGTTTCCTTTATATTCGGGAAATATGAGGTGTTCCACAGCTTCTCCGGAAACATTTTGGAATTAATTATTTACTATACAATAACTCATCATAGTCAAACCCAAGTGCAGAAAGAAAAGGAAGAAAACTAGGAAGTTTTATATTCTGTAGCATGGATGCAAGATTAGATTTCCATAAGAAGTGCGCTGAACATTGAATTGTAGCGATAGTTGCTTCATTTCACGAGGGTAAATCCAATAATTGGTGCTATGGTGATGTAGCACAGCTTACTACTTTTCGTGCGTTTGGTTCAGCATTATAGAGTGTCAAGACTTTGTGGGACTCTTGGGGGAAAGATTACATCATGCCCCCTAGGTTTTTGAGGTTGTCACGATTTGCCCCCGCGGTATCTCGATTTTTTGCAATATCCACCCCGCAACATTTTAAAATCAATTATAACTAGGTAACTAATAGAGATGTGCAAAAGGGACGCCTTGAACTAGGAACCACCTGGACCGAACCGAACCGGCCAGTTGGGTCTAATTCCTGAAAGTGTCAGTCTAATTCCCATTTCTTAAAAGTGGAATTAGTGTCCAGACAATCCGGTTCCCAATTTCAAGAAAGACTGAATCGGACTGATTACGTATACTTATTTTTCTATTTCTTTAAAAAAAATAGTTGATTCAGTTTATTATTTCTGAAGAAATAAGAGCCTATAATTAGATAATAAGATATCCAAATGGAAGTATAGGATTTGTCTAGAGCTTTGAATTTGTTCATTGTTATGTTTTGGATAATGAGATTTCTGGATAGAAACATGAAAAAAATAGTGACCAGCTCCATCAGATTGGATTGATGGTTCCCAATTTTGAGACTCGGGAACCAATCACCCATAATATCCGGTTATTCTTCAATGTGAGCAGTTTCTTTAAGAAAATTATTATTGCCCTATTAATAGTTTATAATTTTCTCCATGCCATTAATAACTTCCATACGAAATTTAGGTATGTGATTATACTAAGCGGTTAGCTCGGAGTGCTGCTCTAGCAAAAAAGTATTATACTGAGTAAGTCTTTTAACTCGGCCAGCAAGTTTTCACCATGGAAAGTAGGCGTTTGCATTTCAGTGACCACTAATTTTGTCACGATAAAAAGTACCTTTACTTTCAAATCATAAATTTTTAATAACTCCATGTTTATGGTCACTTTCTATTTAGAGAAGCAAGTTTGAGCGTATCAACAGTTACTAGTTTCTTGATTAATTGGTAATTTCTATCTTTGAAAGCTGGTTATCCACACAATTAACAAATTCCATATAAAGAAATATGACCAATCCATATAACTATAATAAGTCATATGCATATGTGATTAGGTGCTTTAAAAAAAATAAGGCGATCAAGTAACTTTTCTCAAACGCAAGAATAAAATTTAATGACAGTACTAGTGCTGAAGAATTTGCAATTACACACCAAGAAAAACCCAATACTAAAGCAACATCATTCTACAATACATTCCCAGATAATTCCTGCCCTACACGTCATGCTAGTACGCTGAATCAAAAGCTGTACATCCTTATTCACCCACCAGAGCAGTAGTATTGCTCATGCTTGATTGAACATAGCTTTAGGAACTTTAGTTCAATTCCTGGCAACCCATTCCTAGTCGATCTACGGAAACCAAGCTTTCCCTTAAATTAGATTTCCACCAATTAATCGATTGCAAAACGTCTTAATGAGCATCATACAAATGAAAAGGGGAAAAAAAAAACAAGTCAAGAAAATTTACTTTTGATTCACTTTTACATGACATGGCACCAAATTAGAGCTTTGAGAAAACCAAAAGTACTGAAAAATGTGTAGGCACCCAAGGCCATGTGTAAGGTTAGATATGTATAGACACAGATGATGAATAATCATCGACTTTGGTCTAAAGGAGAAAGGGATGATTGATTCTCTCTTCAGTTATAGAATTTACCTGTCCATGTAAGCCCGAAGCAAAGAGTTTCTCCCTAATCCGATGCAGCTGATTTGTAACTCTGCTAATGCTCATTCGTCTTCCAGGCACTTCGTTCGAACAATCAACTCCAATATTATAGATCATAACCAAACACTCTTGAAATATGTCATGCTGAGGATTATAGGGACCTAGATGGCTCTCTCTTTCTTGAAGCAGAGCGCTATCTGTGATTTCGAACACTCGTTCAGGCAAAGCTTTTGCGACAAAACCATGAAGAGTCAAATTGTCTCTAAAGGTGTCATCGGTGGGACTTAATACTGTGAACATTTCTAGTAAAAGAATGCCGTAACTATAGATGTCACCTTCTCTTGAAACCTTGCATCCCATTGCATATTCTACCACACATGGAGATCAAAGTGCAAGTCAAATTTGGAGTGCGTATCATCAATCAGAATCTAATGTGCGTAAGACTATAAGAATTATTATTCGCTACCAAACTTCAGACGGGAAGACCATCAATAATTTTTTGGGTAAATAAACTTTCTTTCTAGAGAGAGAGAGAGAGAGAGAGAACCTGGTGGAGCATAGCCGATTGTCCCTCTAAAACCCACAGAACTCATTTGATTAGTTGTAGTATCAAAAGATGATCCAATAAGGAATTTCGCCAATCCAAAGTCACCAACACGTGCGACCATCTCAGAATCTAAGAGGATATTGCTTGGCTTTAGATCACAATGAATGATGGGGATGTGGCACTGGTGATGAAGATAATCCAGCGCAGAAGCAACACCAATGGCAACATTTATCCTTTGAATGAAATTCAACTTTCTTGGAACTCCATTGTGATGAGATGATGTTGCACTTGGGTGGAGCCACCGTTCCAAGCTACCATTGTCCATGAATTCATAGACTAAGGCCTTAAAATCATTTCCTTGGTAATCACTGCCAGAGCAAACTGTCAATATCTTCAAAAGATTTCGATGTCTGATGTTCTTTAATGCCTCACACTCGACATTGAAGCTCTTTAGAGCACCGTGACGGACTAGATGAAGCACCTTGATGGCAATAGTAGTTCCATTGACCTCAAGTACACCCTTGTAAACAGAGCCAAAGCTTCCAGCACCGATCAAATTTGTTGAAGAAAAATCATCGGTTGCTTTTAGGAGTGTTCCATAAGATACATTTAAACATGAATCATCCCTTGAACTTGAAACCGGTTCCATCACCGTCTTCTTCGACCAACAAAGATATACGGAAGCTAGAATAAGAGTTATTCCAAGAACTCCGAGAATAACAGAAGTGGACAATATCACTAAATTGATCTTTCTATTCTTGGAGCTTTTAGAGATGCAATTGGGGAGATGAAATTTTGGTAACCCACCGCAAAGCTTATTGTTCCCAATAATAGAAGTACCAGTAGCATTCCTAAAGACTCCTTCACGTGGCAACACGCCTTCAAACTTATTATAGGATAAATTCAGAAGTTTCAAGGAACGAAATACTGTTAAGAATTCTGGAATTTGACCCGACAAATTGTTGCATGAAAGATCTAGTTCTTCAATGCCTCCTAACGATCTCATTGATTGAGGAATAGACCCGTGGAAGAAGTTGCCTCCCATCCTCAGTGATGTCAATGAAGTGCAATCACCTAAACTACTTGGGATTTCACCTACCAATAAATTGTTCGAGATATCTAACATAGTCAAAGTTCTCAAGTTGCCAACTTCTGGGGGTAGAACCCTAGTCAAATGGTTTCGAGATAAGTTCAGAATGATTGTTAATGATGAAAGACTCATAAGTTGCGGGAGTATGGCACCACTAAGATTGTTATTGGACAGATCGAGCCAATTAAGAGATTGGCAGTTTGATAGAGGTGAAGGAATTTGCCCATGAAAGTTGTTCCCATCAAGGAATAGGTCAATCAACTTGGTTAGATTTCCTAAAGAAGATGGAATAGTCCCTCCTAGGTTGTTATCACTTAATGCTAGTATGGATAGATTTTGTAAATTCCCCAAATTTGTGGGGATATCACCTGAAAGTTGGTTGAGATACATGAGCAATGCTTCCAGATTGACAAGATTCCCAATTTCTTTTGGAATCTTTCCAAATATTTGATTCTCGCGTACATCAAAATACGTGAGAGTGAGGGATAAATTACCTACGCATGTAGGCAACACTCCGCCAAACTTGTTCTCACCAATTGTCATGATCCTTAATTTGGTGTTGTTGGTTAATGAGCAAAAGAAGTTCAAGTCTTCAGGTTCTCCATTGCCAAGCTGACTACCAAAGATATGAAGAACACTAAGATTATCCAAATATTCTAAAGAAGGTACTTTTCCAGAAAATCTATTATCTCCAAGCTGAAGCTTATCTAGCTTTGTGCAATTCGATATCGACGGAGGAATCGCTCCTTCAAGTTGGTTCGCCAAAACACTAAAAAATACAAGATCTGGGAGTTTGAGACCTATGCTTGTAGGAAGTGTCCCTTGTATCCGGTTCTCTCCAGCATCAAACACAGTTAGGGAAGAGAGATTGAGTAATGAAGATGGAATCGTACCCGACACTCCGTTTGCTCCAAAGGAAATAAATTGCAAGTTTTTCAGGTGGCCTAAAACTTGGGGAATGCTTCCGCTCAAGTTGTTTTCGCCTAAATAAAGCACCTCCAGTGAAGATAAGTTCCCAATAAAGGAAGGCATACTCCCGATAAGATTATTACCATTCACAAGGAACTCTCGGAGCTTCAACAATGACCCAAGCTCTCTAGGAATTTCTCCAGTTAGTTCATTCTTCTCAAGCCTAAGGAAGACCAGTTCCGAGCAACCCGATATGTTTTTGGGAATTTCGCCAATCAACGAGTTGTTGGTCAATATTAGAATACGTAGGCGGCGCAACTGGCCGATTTGTGGAGGGATTTCTTGATTGAAACTGTTGTTTTGCAGCCACATTTCCCTTAAGAAGCTGAGGTTTCCGATATGAGGAGAGATTGATCCGAACAGTCCTTGTGATCGCAAGTCCAACACCGTGACCCTATGATGTCTCCTGCCACATATAACGCCGTACCACTGGCAAAACCCAATGCTATCATTCCATGAGCTGAGCACCCCAAAAGGATCTTCGGATATGCCTGCCTTAAAGGTGAGCAGCGCAAGTCTGTCTGTTTCATTGGTGGTGCAGGAAACTCGATTAAAGCACAGTGCAAGAGCAATCCCAAGAAGCAAGTGGCATGATCGAAACTCTGCAACACTCACGGGTTTCATGACTCAAAGGCAAAGGAAGCGGGTAGCTAAGAAAGCAAGTCAAGATGAAGCAAGAGGCCGGCAAATCCCATCTTCATAAAAGTAGAGACATCGTTGAAGTAAATGATCTTCAGTCAATGGTCATGGAACAGCGAAGCCGCCCAAATTGATCTTCTACCATTGACTCTGACTATGGAAAAGACTTTGTCTGGCCATAAACAGCGAAACCGCCCAAATTTATCTTCTACCATTGACTCTGACTATGGAAAAGACTCTGTCGGGCCATAAAGGCATGACAGTCAATCTGATGTGAACATGTTAAAGAAGTAGGAACGCATGTTTCTTTATCTTCGATATTAAAATATTTCACATTTGAATTATTGAACATAATAAGTACTTGCCTCCTTATAAAAGATTTCATTGTTTGTTTCTTTGTCTTCGATGAAGGGGTCAATCTGATGTGCGCATGTTGCAGACTTTTTTGAAGTAGGAACGCATGTTTCTTTATCTTCGATGTTAATGGATTTCACCTTTGAATGCATGTTTATTTATCTGTAGACCGTTAATGAATTGTTTATGCTTTCAATTGCTGGAGTAGATCAAGCCCTTATCAATGTTCCTGGCCGTTCTTGGATGCTCCGACTAAGATCTGAAAAAGAGAATCGCTTCAGGATGGTATAGACTCATGTCTCCAAGGAACTAAAATACATATATATACGTAAAGACCTGTGAACAATCAGTCCATAGTGCGGCTGCAGATGCAGGCAGTTCTATATCTCCAAAACTATGTCTCAAACCAAGGACTGAAAGATTTGTTGGTGACTCATTCATTTAGGACTCCGTTATTCATCATGCATATGAGGCTAGGTTTAATTCAGGAACCAGGAGATCTCCTTTCATGTTTAGTAAACATTATTTGACCCACGCGGTCTCTGAATGTAACATGGTTTGCACTTCTGTTTGACTAGGGAAGTGGCTGCCGATCAATACACAGCTTTTGATTAAAAAAACATGCAGCGCACTGAAAGTGGCGGCACCGCAATGAACAAGTAAGCTAGGAGTGGCTGTAATACCAAGATTAGAATGTTTCTCAAGTTATTCCTCATAATGCAGCTACTCACAGCTGGATGCTGTCTTGACCCATTTGCTTTCATCTCTAATCCCTTCCCTGTTCTTCTCTTCCTCTACTGATTTTGGCTTGGGTTTATCCTCCAAGTATTTCTCTGTCAATAATGTTCGAGATGCATTTTGTGGGTCAATTTTGTTGTAAATAAAGCCGACTTCATTTCATGACACTTGGATGCAGACGAGAATGAAACTGCATAAGATAAACATGATTGCAAGTATTTTCTTCTGGACCAGTGACGGTTGCTTGGGGTTACAGTTCTCCAACAGTAGAAAAGTGGTCTCACATCCTTAGGAGAATGGAAGTGAAAATTGCGTAATGTTTACAAGTATAGGAACTCTTAATTGTGACATCAGACACACGGAATCACATCACCAGAAGTAAGACTAACTCTACTACACCATTGTCGAACTGCCACTGACTTCTACATGACAAAGCTTAATCCAAAATAGCAGTTTCTTATTTCGGTGTATCCTATCTTTGTCCCAAAGCAGAGGATCATTGCTCATTTAGGAAGCTTGTGAACAGTATGAATCCCAACAAAAGAACTTTATGACTTAGATTGACTTGGAAATTTCACAGCAATGCTTAAGACTCTGCATCAAGGGCCTTATGCTGGTGCAATGATACAGATGGGGAATAGTAGTCATTCATTATCTTCTTACGAAAACGATTGTTTCTCTCTGGTTGTGCATTTTCTAAGTATGTCTGCACCCATAAACAACATTGATTTTATATCTGTCAGACAAGAGAAAACTTAAGAAATTATTATATCACTTGTCGTAGTTCATCTTGTCCATACGGTAGAAACTACTAGGTCACATGGTGCTTAGTCGTACATCTTGTATATTATCTGATGTTATTTTCTTGATGAACAGTTTCAAGTAAGATCATGCACGTATGCTCCAATGGATATTTAATTTATTAGTAAAATAAATTTATTTGGTAGAAACTACTAGGTCACAAAATTTCTTCCTTTCGAACAGCGGTGGCGACGACCAGAAACCTTTAATATAAAAAATAAAAATAAAAATGATTTATTAACAAAAATAAATAAATAAAATAAAATAAAATAATAATATCATTTTCTTTTAAAATTAAAATATCCTTAAAAATAAATTTATTTTATTTATTCTATTTTATTTATTATACGAATAAATTTATTTTAAAATGAATAAAAATAAAAATAAATTTATTTGGCAAAACACTCAAGACAAATAAAAATAAATTTATTTTAATAAAAATAATTTATTTTAATAAAAATAATTTATTTTAATAAAAATAATTTATTTTTATTTATCATAAATAAATTATTTTTAATAAATTTATTTTTAATAAACTAAAAATAAAATGATAAATAAAATTAATTTATTTATTTTTAATAAATTTATTTTTATTTTTAAATGAATAAAATGGATATTTTTATTTTTATTTTTAATAAAATTATATTTAATAAATAAATTTATTTCGATTAAATTTATTTATTAAAAATAAAAATAATATTTATAATAAAAATTTAAAATAAAAATGAATAAATGATATTTTTATAATAATTTTTATTTTTAAAATGATATTTATCATTTTTAAGGATTTTTTTAATTTATTAGTAAAATAAATATTTATTCGTAAAAATAAAAATAAATATCATTTTTTTTATTTGAATAAATTTCATTTTAAAATGATATTTATAAAAATAAATTATTTGGTGACCGGTGGCAGCGGTGGGGGCTGGCGGGCGGTCGGCAACTGACGGACGGTGGTCGGTGGTCGGCGGCAACGAATGAATGATCGGTTGACGAACGATGAAAAAAAAAATTATTTCTCATTTCTGTTCCAGAAATCAAAAGTAGAAATTTCAACTTCTGATTTCTATTCCAAACCTATTTCTGAAATAGAAATCTATTCCAGAAATAGATAAACGGAATAGGTTTATTAAACGGATTTCTATTCCAGAAATAGGTCTGGAATAGAAAAATTGTTTCTAGAACAGAATTATCAGTTATCATTAGGGGTGAGCATGGTCCGGGTTGGTCCGGGCCACCCCTAACCCTAGGACCAACCCGTACAGTGTCGGTCCTCAATTTTTAGGACCGAGGACCGACCCTATTGAGCCTGGGACTAAGGACCGGACCGACCCAATGGGTTCGGTCCGGTTCCAGGGTCAACCCGGGACCGATCGATAATTTTTTTGGTCTTGTTTTTTATACTCTCTAAAAAAGCAAACCTACAAATTCAAATTACACATTCATCGATAATACGACATTGTGCAACTAAACTATAAATACCAATACATATTCAGCAAATTTAAGATGACACAATAATAGAAATTTCATACTTGCTAAGCGCTCATCGAGATATGGGACAAGATGGAAAGTTCTTGTAATCACTATCTTTAATATTCATAACACCATATGCAAAAGCGTTTTCCTGCATTTAATCATGTAGAGTCCACTCAACCAAAAAATGAGCTTCACATCACTTAACTAGCAAATCACCGTAGCAACTGCAGTACTACTTTATTCTTCAAAAATTTCTACCATTTGACACAAATTGAAAAGTAAAGTGCAGCTGAAATTCATTAGTAAAATACAATTAAACCATAAAAAGTTCAAAATACTTAATATAAATCATGAATATATAACTTCACATCTTGTTTTTTTTTTTTGCCAGTCCTACGCTAATCCTACTCTAACACTCACTCTCAGACTTTTGCCCTGTCTCCTTGCAGGGCGTGGGAGTCGAAACTCACTCCTGAAATGAAATCTTCCCCACCCCCAATCCCCCCTGAGAATGTGGGGATTTGAACCCCCAACCTCCCCCTTCCAAGATGGAAGGGTGTCCACTGGGGCGGACCCCCAGTGGTTCACATCTTGTTAATTCACTTGAACTTCTAAATACCTGAAAACAAAACAAACGACACATAATTAATACTCAACAAAAGTTTTAAATTGAAATTACTATTAGTGCTATTGATAGAACATCTCACAATAACTCTTAGGTTTTATAACAGACATTTTACTTAGGTTTGAATATATAAAAGAATTATAAATAATATAATGTAATATAATATATATATATATATATATATATACAGGGTTGGTCCAGGGTTGGACCGACCCAAAACTCTTAGGACCGAGGACCAACCCGCACAGTGTCGGTCCTGGAATTCCAGGACCGAGGATCGACCCGGTCCCCTTGAGAACCGGACCAGGATCGGCAGGGTTGGGCCGGTCCAGGGTCGGTCCAGGGTCGACCCTAGACCGCTGCTCACCCCTACTTAGAAGGCACTTTTATACGCTCAAAGCTTTTTCTACAAGTCACTTAAACAAATTAAAAGTAAAATTTGGATATATTACAAATTATTGAAAGGTCTAGTGACTTTACATGTTAATTTCGGTACATCATTTTGGACAATAACCATAGGCCCATTGAAGAATATACGGCAGCGACTTCCCTCTTAAATACTTGACTAAATTAGAATATATAGCGTTTTTATTTCTTCATAAATAGTGTTATGTCAAGTGGTGGCTAAGTAAGTATAACTTATTATGATAATTGAGTTAATCCTCCGCTTCGTTCAATAGCATATCAATTTCGTAGATTATTCGAATGTAATTCTATTCGATTTTTTATATCCTAATTATTTAAATACTTAAATTTAGACCCAAAAATACTTAAATTATAGACCAACTGTATAAAAATCAATGTTACTATAGGAACACTCATCTTTACAACGGAGGAGGGACAAAGGTGTAAATTGGCGGGGAAGGGAAATGAGGCGAATGCAGATTTTTTAGCAGCTGACGCAGCATCTGCAAAGTGCAAACCGCGAAAAGCACAACCGCCATGGCTTCCGTCCGGAGCTTCCCCAAACCGACAGCCCTCGACGGTCGTCTTCTCCGTCCGGCAGCCGCCTCGAACCGGCCGCCGGATGTCGCGAAGCAGCTCGCCCCTCGGGTTCGCGGCGCTTCGCGGAGGCTCACGATCTTGATCTCTTCGCTGCCGCTGTCGCTCGCGCTCGCGCTCGCGGTCACTTCGCTGCCGCGGTCGTCGGAGGCCAGGGAGAGGCGCAACCGGAAGGCCATCCCTCTCGAGGAATACGCCACTAACCGTGAGTCTCCCGAGCCCTCTCTCTCTCTCTCTCTTTTGTCGTTCCTCAGTTTCTCGTCGCGTCGAGAGCGTGAATTTGGCCGTTTTCTTTTGTCGTGCGTGCCCGGAGATGTTGCCGATTCCCTTGTTTGTAGTTGGATGCGATTGTCGGAAGCGAATGCACGACCGAAACCGAATTCGATGTCAGATGGGTGTTTGAAATACGTGCTTCATCTGTCCTTGTGATTGAGCGGGCAAGTTGCTACGATGATGCAAATGATGCGAGTATAATAGGCATTTGAGGAAGTAATTTGAGTCGCAATGTCGTTAGGTACGTCTCGGACTAGGTCGTGTTGCGATAAATGGGAGCTGGAATGTTACTTGTCGGAGGCTCTGAATTGTGATTTGCGTGGATTTTAGTCCGATGGTGTAGTTATAGTCAAGTTGTTCCTGCAGTTTCATTCGTCGGAGGAAGATTGGAGAGGTGGTAGTGTGTTATTGTGTGTCTGCGATTTGCCCATTCATGGACAATTTTGTAGCTGCGACTTGATATGATCATGTAGTGGAAGTGAATATGATTAGAATGTGCACAGTTCAAAAAAGTTGGAGCCGGTAGTAATTACTAGTCCGAGTCTAGGTTCGCAATTCGCATGGATTCTGTGGCTTTGTCATTTAATTCTGCTTATGACTCTTTGTGCTACTTCTCTTTGTCATCATACCTGATGGAATGCAGTAGGAAAGGAATGCTTCCCTCTATTCATATCATTTCGTAGGGCCTAGCTTAGTTTTACTTTCCCCCCACTCCTCTTTCCCATGTACTTCCTCTATAACCCATTTATTCAATTTAAAGTATTTCCTAACAGGACTTGTAAAAAGGTTTTTTTTTTTTTCTCTTGCCAATAGATGCCCAAACTCAAACGTAATTCCTATTCCCCATACAGAGCAGAAAAGAATTGAAATCTAAGGAGGTGCATGATAACTAGGGGTGAGCAGCGGTCTAGGGTCGACCCTGGACCTACCCTGGACCGGCCCAACCCTGCCGATCTTGGTCCAGTTCTCAAGGGGACTGGGTTGGTTCTCGGTCCTGAAATTCCAGGACCGACACTGTGCGGGTTGGTCCTCGATCCTAAGAGTTTTGGGTCGGTCCAACCCTGGACCAACCCTGTATATATATTATATTACATTATATTATTTATAATTCTTTTATATATTCAAACCTAAGTAAAATGTTTGTTATAAAACCTAAGAGTTATGGTGAGATGTTCTATCAATAGCACTAATAGTAATTTCAATTTAAAACTTTTGTTGAGTATTAATTATGTGTCGTTTGTTTTGTTTTCAGGTATTTAGAAGTTCAAGTGAATTAACAAGATGTGAAGTTATATATTCATGATTTATATTAAGTATTTTGAACTTTTTATGGTTTAATTGTATTTTACTAATGAATTTCAGCTGCACTTTACTTTTCAATTTGTGTCAAATGGTAGAAGTTTTTGAAGAGTAGAGTAGTACTGCAGTTGCTACGGTGATTTGCTAGTTAAGTGGTGTGAAGCTCATTTTTTGGTTGAGTGGACTCTACATGATCAAATGCAGGAAAACGCTTTTGCATATGGTGTTATGAATATTAAAGATAGATGATTACAAGAACTTTCCATCTTGTCCCATATCTCGATGAGCGGTTAGCAAGTACGAAATTTCTATTATTGTGTCATCTTAAATTTGCTGAATATGTATTGGTATTTATAGTTTAGTTGCACAATGTCGCATTGTCGATGAATGTGAATTTGAATTTGTAGGTTTGCTTTTTCAGAGAGTATAAAAAACAAGACCAAAAAAATTATCGATCGGCCCCGGGTTGATCCTGGAACCGGACCGAACCCATTGGGTCAGTCCGGTCCTTAGTCCCAGGCTCAATAGGGTCGGTCCTCGGTCTTAAAAATTGAGGACCGACACTGTACGGGTTGGTCCTAGGGTTAGGGGGTGGCCCGGACCAACCCGGACCATGCTCACCCCTAGCGCCAGCAACCTCATCGGAGAGTCGCCGGCCCCTGGAGAGGCCAAGCCACGGCGAGGCTTGGCCTCCCCAGCCGGCGCGAGGCCGAGCCTTGCCAAGCCAGGCCGAGGCCGACCTCGCGTCGTCTGGGCGAGGCCGAGCCTTGCCGGGGCCAACCTGGCCTTCGACGAGCTCGCCGAACATCGCCCAACCGGTCACCAACAACCGCCATGGCCGGCGACCGGCCAAAGAGAAAAAGAAAAAAGCAAAAATATAATAAAAATACTAAAAAATTAAAAGAAACAAAAAAATTATACAAGTTTACCAAACGTGTTTCTATTCTTGGAGTAGAAATTTTTTGTAGTTACCAAACATGTTCTTATACTCAGAAATTGTTCCCTAAAATAGAAATAAATAAAAAAATTATTTCTGTTAAAAAATTGTTCCCCGAAACAAAAACGTTACCAAACGCGCCCTAAGTTTTCACCATGGAAAATAGGTGTTTGCATTTTAGCGACCACTAATTTTTTCATGATAAAAAGTATATTTACTTTCACATTATAAATTTTTAATAACTCCACATTTATAGTCATTTTCTATTTAGAGAAGCAAGTTTGAGCATATTGGCCGTTACTAATTTATTAATTAATCGGTAATTTCTACCTTTGAAAGCTGGTTATCCATGCGATTAATGAATCCCATATAAAGAAATATGACTGCTCCATATACCTATAGTAAGTCATATATGTATATTTGACTAGGTGCTTTCGAAAAAAAATGCGATCAAGTAACTTTTCTAAAACGCCAGAATAAAATTTAATGACAGCAGTAGTGCTGAAGAATTTGCACTTACACACCAAGAAAAACCCAATACTCATCTAACATCATTCTACAAAACATTCCCAAATAATTCCTGCTGTGCACGTCATGCCAGTATGCTGAATCCGAAAGCTATGCATCCTTATTCACCCACCAGAGCAGTAGTATTGCTCTTATGCTTGACTGAGCATAGCTTTAGGAACATTGGTTCAATTCCTAGCAGCCCAATCCTAGTTGATCTGCAGAAACCAAGCTTTCCATTAAATAAGATTTCCACTAGCTAATCGATTACAATACGTCTTAATGAGCATCATACAAATGAAAAGAAAAAAAAAACAAGTCAAGAAAATTTAGTTTTGATTTACTTTTACATAACATGGCACCAAATCGGCGCTTTGAGTAAACCAAAAGTACCGAAAAATGTGTAGGCACCCAAGGCCTTGTACGGATGCAGATGGTGAATAATCATTGACTATGGTCTAAAGGAGAAACGGATGATTGATTCTCTCTTCAGTTATAGAATTTACCTGTCCATGTAAACCCGAAGCAAAGAGTTTCTCCCTAATCCGATGCAGCTGATTTGTAACTTTGCTAATGCTCATTCGTCTTCCAGGCACTTCGTTCGAACAAGCAACTCCAATACTATAGATCATAACCAAACACTCATGAAATATGTCATGTTGAGGATTATGGGGACCTAGATGGCTCTCACTTTCTTGAAGCAGAGCACTATCCATGATGTCGAGCACTCGTTCAGGCAAAGCCTTTGCAACAAAACCATGAAGAGTCAAATTGTCTCTAAAGGTTTCATCGGTGGGACTTAATCCTGTGAACATTTCTAGTAAAAGAATGCCGTAACTATAGACGTCACCTTCTCTTGAAACCCCACATCCCATTACATATTCTGCCACACATGGAGGTCAAAGTGTAGGTCAAAGTTGGAGTGCATATCATCAATCGTAAGACTATAAGAATTATTATTTGCTACCAAATTTCAAACAGGAAGACCATCAATAACTTTTTGGGTAAATAAACATTCTTTGTTTTGAGAGAGAGAGAGGGTAAATAAACTTTCTTTGTTTGAGAGAGAGAGAGAGAGAGAACTTTCTTTGTTTGAGAGAGAGAGAGAGAGAGAGAGAGAGAGAGAGAGAGAGAGTACCTGGTGGAGCAAAACCGATTGTCCCTCTTAAACCCACAGAGCTCATCTGATTAGCCGCAATATCAAAAGATGATCCAATAAGGAATTTTGCCAATCCAAAGTCACCAACATGTGCGACCATCTCAGAATCTAAGAGAATATTGCTTGGCTTTAGATCACAATGAATGATGGGGATGTGGCACTGGTGATGAAGATAATCCAATGCAAAAGCAACATCAATGGCAATATTTATCCTTTGAATGAAATTCAACTTTCTTGGAAGTCCATTGCGATGAGATGATGTTGCACTTGGGTGGAGCCACCGTTCCAAGCTACCATTGTCCATGAATTCATAGACTAAGGCCTTAAAATCATTTCCTTGATAATCAATGCCAGAGCAAACTGTCAATATCTTCAAAAGATTTCGGTGTTTGATGTTCTTTAATGCCTCGCACTCGACGTTGAAGCTCTTTAGAGCACCGTGACGGACTAGATGAAGCACCTTCACGGCAACAATAGTTCCACTGACCTCAAGTACACCCTTGTAAACAGAACCAAAGCTTCCAGTACCGATCAAATTTGTTGAAGAAAAACCATCGGTTGCTGTTAGGAGTGTTCCATAAGATACATTTGGACATGAATCATCCCTTGAACTTGAAACTGGTTTCATCACCGTCTTCTTCAACCAACAAAGATATATGGAAGCTAGAATAAGAGTTATTCCAAGAACTCCGAAAATAATAGAAGTGGACAATATCACTAAATTGATCTTTTTGCTCTTGGAGCTTTTGGATATGCAATTGGGGAGGTGAAATTCTGGTAGCCCACCACAAAGCTTATTGTTCCCAATAATAGAAGTACTTGTAGCACTCCTAAAGACTCCTTCACGTGGCAGCATACCTTCAAACTTATTATAGGATAAATTCATAAGTTTCAAGGAACGAAATACTGTTAAGAATTCTGGAATTTGACCCGACAAATTGTTGCATGAAAGATCTAGTTCGTCGATGCCTCCTAACGATTTAATTGATTGAGGAATAGACCCGTGGAAGAAGTTGCCCCCCATCCTCAGTGAAGTCAATGAAGTGCAATCACCTAAACTACTTGGGATTTCACCTACCAACAAATTGTTTGAGATGTCCAACATAGTCAAAGTTCTCAGATTGCCAACTTTTGGAGGTAGAAACCCAGTTAGATGGTTATGAGATAAGTTTAGAATGATTGCTAATGATGAGAGACCCATAAGTTGCGGGGGTATGGCACCACTAAGATTGTTATTAGACAGATCGAGCAAATTAAGAGATTGGCAGTTTGATAGACGCGAAGGAATTGGCCCATGAAAGTTGTTCCCATGAAGGAGTAGGTCAATCAACTTGCTTAGATTTCCTAAAGAAGATGGAATAGTCCCTCCTAGGTTGTTATCACTTAAGTCCAATGTTGATAAATTTCGTAGATTTCCCAAATTTGAGGGGATAACACCTGAAAGCTTATTGAGATTCATAGACAATATTTCCAGGTTGATAAAATTCCCAATTTCCTCCGGAATCTTTCCAGATATTTGATTATCGCGTACGACAAATGCCGTGAGAGTGAAGGATAAATTACCTATGCATATAGGTAACACTCCACCAAACTTGTTCCTGCTAATTCCCACGTACCATAATTTGCTGCTGTTGATTAACGAGCAAAGGAAGATCAAGTCTTTAGGTTCTCCACTACCAAGCTGATTAGCAAAGATTTGAAGCCAACTAAGCTTATACAAATTTTCCAAAGAAGGTACTTTCCCAGAAAATCTATTACCTCCAAGCTGAAGCCTATCTAGCTTTGTGCAATTCGATATTGACGGAGGAATTGGTCCCTGAAGTTGGTTCCAGAGAACGCTAAAAAATACAAGATCTGGGAGTTGGAGACCTATGCTTGCAAGAAGTGTCCCCTGTATCTCGTTGTCTCCAGCATCAAACTGAGTTAGGGAAGAGAGATTGAGTAATGAAGATGGAATCGTACCCGACACTCTGTTTGCTGCAAAGCCAATGAATTGCAAGTTTTTAAGGCGGCCTAAAGCTTGGGGAATGCTTCCACTCAAGTTGTTCTCAGTTAAAAAAAGAATCTCCAGTGAAGATAAGTTCCCAATGGAGGAATGCATACTCCCGCTAAGATTATTAGCATACAAAGCGAACTCCCGTAGCTTCGGCAATGACCCAAGCTCTCTAGGAATTTCTCCAGTTAGTTCATTGTTCCCGAGCCTGAGAATGACCAGATCCGAGCAACCCGATATGTTTCTGGGAATTTCGCCAACTAACGAGTTGCTGGTCAATCTTAGAATACGCAGGCGGTGCAACTGGCTGATCTGTGGAGGGATTTCTTGATTGAAACTGTTGTTTTGCAACAACATTTCCCTTAAGAAGCTGAGGTTTCCGATATGAGGAGAGATTGATCCGAACAGTCCTTGTGATCGCAAGTCCATGACCGTGACCCTCTGATGCCTCCGGCCGCACGTAACGCCATACCATTGGCAAAACCCAATGCTATCGTTCCATGAGCTGAGCACCCCAAAAGGATCTTCGGATATGCCGGCCTTAAAGGCGAGCAGCGCGAGTCTGTCTGTTTCATTGGTGGTGGATGAGACTCGGTCAAAGCACACTACAAGAGCAATCCCCAGAAGCAAGTGGCATGCTCGAAACTCTGCAAAACTAAGGCTCACAGGTTTCATGACTCAAAGGCGAAGGAAGCAGGAGCTAAGAAAGCAAGGCAAGAAGAAACAAGAGGCCGGCGAATCCCATCTTCATAAAAGTAAAGACATCGTTGAAGTAAATGATCTTCAGTCAGTGGTCATGGAACAACGAAGCCGCCTATTGATCTTCTACCATTGACTCTGACTCTGGAAAAGACTTTGTGTGGCCATAAACGCACGAGAGTCAATCTGATGTAAACATGTTGAAGAAGTAGGAACGCATGTTTCGTTATCTTCGATATTAAAATATTTCACATTTGAATTAGTGAACATAATTAGTACTGGCCTCCTTATAAAAGATTTCACCTTTTGTTTCTTTGTCTTCGATGAAGAGTCAATCTGATGTCAGTGGTCATGGAACAGCGAAGCCGCCCAAATTGATCTTCTACCATTGACTCTGACTCTGGAAAAGACTTTGTGTGGCCATAAACGCACGAGAGTCAATCTGATGTGTACACGTTAAAGAAGTAGGAACGCATGTTTCTTTATCTCCGATATAAAAATATTTCGCATTTGAATTAGTGAATATAATTAGTACTGGCCTCCATATAAAAGATTTCACCTTTTGTTTCTTGGTCTTCGATGAAGAGTCAATCTGATTTGCACATGTTGCAGACTTTTTTGAAGTAGAAAAGCATGTTTCTTTATCTTCGATGTTAAAGGATTTCACATTTGAATGCATGTTTCTTTATCTCTAGATCGATAATGAATTGCTTATGCTTTCAATTGCTGGAGTAGATCAAGCCCTTATCAATGTTCCTGGCCGTTCTTGGATGCTCCGACTAAGATCTGAAAAAGAGAATCGCTTCAGGATGGTATAGACTCATGTCTCCAAGGAACTAAAATAAGTATAGATACGTAAAGACCTATGAACAGTCACTCCATAGAAACGGGTTTGTCCTTGGACATTTTTTAGAATGAAACCATAAGGGTCCTCTCACCTTGTGATTTTAGTGCGGCAGCAGATGCAGGCAGTTCGACATCTCCAAAACTATGTCTCAAACCAAGGACTGAAAGATCAGTTGGTGACCTATTCGTTCAGGACTCCGTTATTCATCGTGCATATGTGCCTAGGTTTAATTCAGGATCCAGGACATCTCCTTTCATTTTTAGTAAACATTATTTGACCCAAGTCATCTCTGAATGTAACATGGTCTGCACTTCTGTTTGACTAGGGAAGTCGCTGCCGATCAATACACAGCTTTTGATTAAAAAAACATGCAGTACACTGGAAGTGGCGGCACCGCAATGAACAAGTAAGCTAGGAGTGGCTGTAATACCAAGATTACAATGTTTGTCAAGTTATTCCTCCTTATAATGCAGCTACTCACAGCTGGATGCTGTCTTGACCCATTTGCTTTCATCTCTAATCCCCTCCCTGTTCTTCTCTTCCTCTACTGATTTTGGCTTGGGTTTATCCTTCAAGTATTTCTCTATCAATAATGCTCGAGATGCATTTTGCGGGTCAATTTTGTTGTGAATAAAGTCGACTTCATTTCATGACACTTGGATGCAGATGAGGATGGAACTGCATAAGATAAACATGATTGCAAGTATTTTCTTCTGGACCAGTGACAGTTGCTTGGAGTTACAGTTCTCCAACGGTATCACATCCTTAGGAGAATGGAAGTGAAAATTGGTAATGTTTACAAGTATAGGAACTCTTAATCGTGACATCAGACACACGGAATCATGTCACCAGAAGTAAGCAAGACTAAATCTACTACACCATTGTCGAACTGCCACTGACACGAAAATTAAGCTTTGAAATATTCTACACGACAAAGCTGAATCCAAAATAGCAGTTTCTTATTCCGGAGTATCCTATCTTTGTCCCAAAACAGAGGATTATTACTCATTTAGGAAGCTTGTGAACAGATGAATCCCAACAAAAGACTTTATGACTTAGATTGACATGGAAATTTCACAGCAATGGTTAAAACTCTGCATCAAGGGCCTTATATGCTGGTGCAATGATACAGATGGGGAATAGTAGCCATTCATTATCTTCTTACGAAAATGATTGTTTCTCTCTGATTGTGCATTTTCTAAGCATGTCTGCACTCATAAGCAACACTGATTATGTATCTGTCAGAGAAGAGAAAACTTGAGAAATTATTATATCACCTGTCGTAGTTCATCTTGTCCATATGGTAGAAACTACTACGTCACATGGTGCTTAGTCGTACATCTTGTATAATATCAGATGTTATTTTCTCAACGAACAGTTTCAAGTAAGATCATGCACGCATGCTCCAATGGAACCCCCGATTCCATGCTTATTCTTGCAACCTATCGTTAGACAGCAAAGAAAATTCAAGCAAGCTGAAAGTAACAGCAGCGTGAAAATAGTCATGATGCCAATCCAGATTTGCTACCACGCTGCAACATACCATGCACTTATCTAATGATTAGCCAATTGAGAGGCCACTTCAGGTCAATTTTGGAATGACCAGATGTCATTAACCAATTCTATGCAGTTCAATAAGGTTAGAAACGAGCCTTTCTGCGAGCCACATACTCTTCCAAACCAAGCCTCTGCTGCGAGATCATTAATTTGTCTCTCTGCAAGTACCCGACAGAAAATTCAAAAAATGAACTCAAGAGTGAATGCCATTCTGATATCTCCATCTATAGATGTTCACTAGATTAGATCAATTTCAGGTATAGCTTACTCTGTCAACAGGGAAAATGCATTAGCAAGCCACCTCTGCCTTCTAAGTTCAACTAACTCTGCTTGTTATGTGAGAAGGAACAGAACCAGCAAAGACAAGATTAGATTTTTCTTTCTTTTTTCTTTTTTCTTTTTCTTTTTTCCTTTTTTCTTTTTGCCTTCAAAGAACTTGACAATTTAAAGACCCTAGATCTTTATTTGGACCTAGCAGAGATTGGAGGAGCAAAACACCCTTAGGACAAGATCTGTTGTTGCCCTTCTGGATTAAAAGAACCTCCACGTCAGAAACCATGTAGGTGAAAAATCCTTCCAAGTTTATTGTTCTAAAGCCGAACATTCATCTGCTATGATATGGCCTTAAAGCAGTAAAGTTTGGTAGTGTTTTTCCCCTTTTAGAGCTAGATAAATCCTTCAACTTTCTCCATTTTCAGATATCAGTGCTTTTCTCCACATAAGAAAGTTCCCAATCCCACTATCAGTAGCTGACACAACTGAAAAGTCGAAGACTTTGACTAGGTAGTTCCTGCTGTGAAGGGCAAAAATGCCCAAAATTCAGGAGAATTGCATTGCACATTTACAAATTACCCCCTGATGTTTTAAAACTTTTGCAATATGCCCCTTGATCTTTGGAAATTCGTTGGAACACTTCTCTTTATAGTATTTTTAATATCAAAAGACATAACTTATGACTAAACAAAATGGAAGAAAACTAAAAAAAGATAATGAGGAGAGGGGAGAGGGGAGAGGAGGAATTGATTTACAATTGGGATACTTGGGCATTTGCCCTTTCTTAGGTTTTGTCACCCCAGCAAGGATTGATCGTCTCTTGCTCGATGTGACTCTTTTTTATGCAGTGGTATTCCAAGTAAGAGCACCTGAATCATTGACCATTGTCACTACAAGCACCGACCAATCCCAAGGTAATAGGCATTGCCAAAGCAATCACTATGCACTCTTTTTTCCCTCTATATCATCTTAGTTCATCCCATTTCATCAAATCTAAAATGAGAGATACCATGTAGAGTGTTTGGTCAATATTGCACTGGATTTCAAAATGCCTGGATGACACGGAAAAATCAAGTTATTAGGGGCAAATTGCCACAACCAAAAACCTAAGGGGGTATGATGTAATTATCCATGATTGTGTGAGCTGTTTGTTTGGTTGCCTCTTCGGCATTTCAAAATATTTCATTAGCATAAAAATAATTAAATTATGTGAGATATAGAATTAATGTGAAATGTTTTCATGCTGATTTAAGCTCATATTTTCTTTCAAGCTGACTATTAGTGTAAATCCTTAAACTTGTCAATTTCATGTACTTAAGTTCTAATACTTTCATTCCATGCATTTGAATCCTAGAACTTGTAACTCTCGGTTCAATTGGTCCTTTCATCAATTGAAGGAAGGTCTTAAAATTCATCAAAATGGCAAGTTTTGGAATTTAAATAAACAAAAATAAAGTCTTAGTACTTAAGTGCCCGAGACAATATAATTTTAGGTTGTAATTATCCATTTTCTTCCCATTCATTTTCAAACAATTTCAGCCTCGTGTTCTGACTTGTGATGGTGAATTTTTTTATAAAAGCGAACAATTGCCGATAGTTAATTATTGAATAAACTGGAATCGTGTAAACCAAACCCATCGAATTATCAAAATATACACGAATCAAACATAAAATGAAACGATGCTTTTAGTTTTGCTAGAAATGAACCAAGGAAAAATACATTTCAACGAAAATGTAAATGTTCCCTAAAGATAAACTGACAAATATTAACTCCGTTGCATGTTTTCTTTGTTTTATGAAATACTCCATTAGTCCGTTGCATGTATAATGTATTCAATGGGTAATGAACGAATGTGTGTATATTCTAAGAGGATTCCTGTGTGATTTTGGCAATTGGAATATCAAACTGACAAAATTAATTGCTGAAAACGGCCCTTATTATGCCATAAAACCACAAAAACTAAGACTATCAAATAATAATAAACAGGATCTAATCATTTAGCACAATACGAAGCACTCATAGAAAACGAAAGTTACCGTAAAACCACCCTTCCATATTGATTTTAGGTTTCGTGCTTCGTACTAAGATTAATATGTAAAATGCCGCGCACAATTTCCAAAAGGAAAATGGAAATTTTGGCTCCCGTGTGACTTGTCTACAAGATTATTGAGGAATCTCACAGGTTGGAGTTTATCCATGGTGGATTTTTCCATTATTAAAGAAAAATGCCAGCAATTCAAAAGAAAAAAAAAAATGACATAGTGGACTACTCGTTGTTTTGACATAATATGCAATTCTGTTGCAACTTGCATGCTCCTCATCCGTCTAAATTTTGCTTCTTCATTCAACAAATGTTCAAGGTTGATGGAACAAGTATGCCGAATTCGCAACTGTAAATATGGCAGAGCACAAAAACACTGTTCCTAACTATCATCCAATGTTCCCATTCTTGTGATAAGATAAACCAGAGTTGTTGCAAGCAGGTGCCGATCTTGTTTTCCTTAAAGAGGATGGGAGAGAAGTTTGGAAATTTAGTCTCTACTCATGCGGTCAACAGTCTCATTTATACAGTACAGACAATTATCAGTGAATTCTGCAGCATTAGAAGCAAGAATATAAGAAGATGAAGAAGGTGTTTCGTTGAATTCCAAAATCCTGGTAGATACAAACAAAATGTGCAGGGGCTTTTTTGATACAGACAGTATATGTAGAAACTGGAGAGTCACAATTTCAATCTGACTAATGGCTCTGCCCATAAAGATCCCTCAACCGACTCATCTGCCTTCTGTTAGAAGAAAAAGAGACAAAATTTCAGCATTATATCAACTCCATCTCCTCATGGTCCTGCTCACCCAATGCTAAGTCTGGTTTCCTTCAGGCCGTTCTACTTGCAAAAGCTCGATATTCAGCTCAAAGGTGGCTCCTGGCTGGAAATGGAAAATACAATTATAGGAATAAATCATATTTACCTTTCAACAACATGTAATGACATGCTCATAGATGCCAAATGCAGCTGAACTCCAACCAGCATGCAAATACACTGAAAACCTCGGCTAGGATTGGAATTGAAATCTTAAAAGACGCAATAAAATTCAAGCAAGCTCTAAGAACCGGGCATTTGGTGGTATTTTCAGCTCCTAAACAATAAGTTGTTAATTCCCCAATGACATCATTTGATGAGCTGCTGATTTGATGGCCATAATAAAGGTACTCATGTCACAACAAAAATGATTGTTAGTCATGATCAAGAATACAAAGACTACCGGTATCTCAGCCATTCCCTTCTGACCGTAGCCAGCCTCTGGAGGAACGATCACTGTTCTCTGAAAAAGGACAAAAGTTCAAGAACAATAAGACAGAGAAGATACAACGAGGAAAATACAACAGCACTAGTCAAAGGGTATGCAATTCAGGTACTGAATGGCAAACTAGCCACATTGATGAATATTTACTGCCGCTGGGAACCAAGAGAAAATCACCTTTCCACCCACTTTCATCCCTTCTGTTATCGAGTACATAGCAGGTGGCGGCTTGGGAGATGCCTGTGCTGAAAATAATCCATTTGGATTATCTACAGATCCACGTTTGCGTTCGTTTCCTGGAGGAGATCCTATCTTGAATTCATATGGCTAATAATGCCAAGTAAGCTTGCACATTAGCAAAGCATTTGTCCAGATAAGGCACAAGTCAAAAATGAGGGAAATTTCTCTGTAGCAAAAAACAAAATGAAATGAAAAAAGAAAATCCAAAGTATAAGACCTGAGCAATGATGCGATTTCCAGCTAAAAGCTTAGATTCTCGACTTGATACAGCAGTAATACCACGATAAATACAGTCAAAATGCACCTGCAACAGAGGATTGAACACAGAATGTTACCAGTTCATATATTGCTCAAGGAAATATAAACAGAAAACCAACATCAACAAACCTGGACTGTCGATCCTTTTGTAGCTACAGAACCCTTTCCCTCAATGATATCATAGTATTTCACTCCATCAGCTGTTGCAAGTATTGGAATTGCTTACTAAAACAGAACAGATAGGATGCTAAAATGCGACTTCCTCTCGTGAAACACAAGAGAACCTTTTTCCCCACAGATCTGGCAGCATAGATTTCAATTCTTATCTGCTCTGTATGGGGAATAGGAATTAAGTTTGAGTTTGGGCATCTATTGGCAGGAAAAAAAAAAAAACTTTTTACAAGTCCAGTCAGGAAATACTTTAAATTAATAAATGGGTTATAGAGGTAGTACATGGGAAAGAGGAGTGGGGGGAAAGTAAAACTAAGCTAGGCCCTACGAAATGATATGAATAGAGGGAAGCATTCCTTTCCTACTGCATTCCATCAGGTATGATGACAGAGAAGTAGCACAAAGAGTCAAAAGGTAAAAATTGTCAACGTAACAGTCCAACTTTTTAACTGTGAACCAAGACTCGGACTAGTAATTACTATCACCTCCAACTTTTTTTAAATGTGCACATTCTAGTCGTCCCTAAGGATGCGACATGACGGAATTACATCTTTAACGCCTATCACATTCACTTGAACTCCATTATCATATCAAGTGGCAGCTTCAAAATTGTCAACGTAACAGTCCATGAAAGGCAAACCACAGACACACATTAACACACTACCACCTCCAATCTTCTGCTGATAAATGAAATTGCAGGAACAACTTGACTATAACTACACTATCGGACTAAAATTCGCGCAAATTACTATTCAGAGACTCCAACGAGTAACATTCCAGCTCCCATTTATCGCAGCGCGACCTAGTCCAAGACGTACCTATCGACATTGCGACTCAAATTACTTACTCAAATGCCTATTATACTCGCATCACTTGCAGCATCGTAGCAACTTGCTCGCTCAATCACAAGGATAGATGAAGCACGTATTTCATACACCCCATCTGATATCGAATTCGGTTTCGCTCGTGCGTTAGCTTTCGACAATCGCGTCCAACTAAAAACAAGGGAATCGGCAACATCTCCCGGCACGCCCGACAGCAGAGCACGGCCAAATTCACGCTCTCGACGCGACGGGAAACCGAGGAACGAGCCAAAAAAAAGTAAAAAAAAAAAACGGGAGGGCTCGGGAGACTCACGGGTCGTGGAGTATTCCTCGAGAGGGATGGCCTTCTGGTTGCGCCTCCCCCTGGCCTCCGACGACCGCGGCAGTGAAGTGAGCGCGAGCGCGAGCGGCAGCGGCAGCGAAGAGATCAAGACCGCGAGCCTCCGCGAAGCGCCGCGAGCCGGAGGGGCGAGCTGCTTCGCGACGTCCGGCGGCCGGTTCGAGGCGGCTGCTGGACGGAGAAGACGACCGTCGAGGGCGGTCGGTTTGCGGAAGCTCCGGACGGAAGCCATGGCCTTTGTGCTTTTCGCGGTTTTGCAGATGCTGCGTCAGCTGCTAAAAGGAACCGCAAAAAATCCGCATTCGCCTCATATCCTTTCCCCGCCAATTTACACCTTTGTCCCTCCTCCGTCGTAAAGAGGAGTGTTCCTATAGTGACATTGATTTTTATACAGTCGGTCTATAATTTGAGTATTTCTTGGTCTAAATTTAAGTATTTAAATAAGTAGGATATAAAACTTTGAATAGAATTACATTCGAATAATCTACGAAATTGATATGCTATTGAATGACGCGAAGGATTCACTCAATTATCATAATAAGTTATATTTACTTAGCCATCACTCGACATAACACTTTTTACGGGTTCGTTTGGTTCGGTTTTGGGGAAATGCTCTTGAGAGAATGCAAATACTTTTGAGGTAAAGGGGTTTTCCGAAATGTTAGACTGTTTGGTAAACTATAATTGAAAAGTGCTTTAGGGAAATGCAAGACTATTTGGTAAACATATAATTGAAAAGCCATTTAGTATGACAAAATTAAGTTTTTTAGTTTTAGTATTTTTAAAATTGCAAAAAAGAAACAATGACTATATAACATTTTACATTTTCATGTTAAAAGTAATGTAAAAGATATATATTAGTAAATTTATTTAAAAATTATATTAAAAATTTTGATTATAAATTAGATGCAAAACTCAACTTTTGGCCTAGGGTTCTTTTAGGTTTGTTTTCAACTTTGAATAATTTTTTAAAATTATTATAGTATTAATCATCTTCGTTAATTAATGATCATTCTAGTGTATTGATAAAAAGTTGGACTATTGATTGTCAAAAGATAAAAATGACAAAAAAAAAGGTGAACCCAACATTTGCAAAGGGTTTTTATTATTTTTTTAAAAAATAAAAATAAAATCCGATGAAACTTCGTCGTCAATCAACGGCGATTGGGGTGTGGGGAAGAAGATCAATTTAAAAAAAGAAAAAAGAAGTCAACGGATGAATAGTAGATGTGAACTTGCATTTCCGAAATGCCGAAAGCTCAAAGTAGGTCCCCACCTGCTTTGGGCTTTCAGCATTTCAAAGGCCAGCATTTGGCTAAAGACACCTCCAAATACTGAACCAAACATCTAAACTTTTTCTCAATGGGCTTTCGAGGCTGAAAGCCCCTTGGGAATGCTGAATCAAACGGGGCCGAAGAATGGAAATGCTATATATTCTAATTTAGTCGATTATTTAAGAGGGAAGTTGCTGCCGTATATTCTTCAATGGGCTTATGGTTATTGTCCAAAAAGATGTACCGAAATTAACATGTAAAGTCACTAGACCTTTCAATAAGTTGTAATATATCGAAATTTTACTTTTAAGTGACTTGTAGAAAAAGCTTTGAGGGTATAAAAGTGCATTCGAAGAAAGGGGCACACAAAAAACAATCCCTAAATTTTTATTTAACGTTCAATTTGAATTAATCTAATCCTCTTACTGGATATAACCATCAACTCACTACGTGAAATTGGCATCTATTGACGTGCCACGTCAACAAATCAACAAATAATAATAACAAAAATAATAAGAAGAAGCAATGTTATCTATAGTAAGAGAAGAGGAGAAGATAAATACAAAAGAGAGATGATCAAGATGGTGTTGTCACGCGATAAACTCGTGTCTGCCTGGGCCTACTTGCTCTCATCAATAGCAAGCAAAGGCAACGAGCCCCGCACTCGAAGATGGTGCCACTTCTTGCCACCATCAAGCGAGAGTACGTGGACCTTGCAAGGCGCAAGTGGCGTGATGGCAACATCAACTCCAACTCTATCTCTCTCTCCTTCCACGGGTTTCACAAAGTGAATTGGATTGTCATATTAATTAGAGAGATCACATTGGTTCAAATCAAGCGCTATAATCACCAAATTAATCAAATGTAGAATTCAAGAACTAAATTAAACTTCAAGTAAGAGTTTGCAAACCAATTTCATCATGGGAAATGCTATGCTTACTCAGATTGATTTACAAAATCCATACACAAACTGATGCGACGAATTGTTATTGATGATTGAATATAATTCACTTATTTAATCGACCATTAGCATTTTGCAGCATCTTTTAGTATACAAATTTTGTAGAATTAGTTGGACTGTAATTGACAGTTGAATATGATCCACTTATTTAATTGGTTACTCACAATTTATAGCACATTTTATATGCAAATTTCACGAACCATTCATTCATGTTATGGCAATGCTCATTTCGAATCGTCCCACTTTTCTAAAATTGCCAATGTCAATCTTTAAGGTTTCAATTCATCTTTCTTCTTTTTTTCCCTCTATTCCCCCTCAATTTCTTCTCAAAACGCTCGGCCAAGCCACGATGCAACGGCTGAAAACCATCGGCCGCTATCGACAGCCGGACGCCCGCACTCCATCTGCGTGAGATCTTGCTAAAGGATCGAATCGACGGCCGTAAAAGCCCTTATCTCAACGCTAATCATCTAAGCCGCGAAGCAGGGGATCGCCACCGCTCTTCGTCTCTTCGACTGTGTCGCTCCCGAGCGAGCGAGCTGCATCGATACCATGGAGCTCCACAACGGATCGTCTCCTTTTCCTAATCTCCTCTCTCCTTCCATTTCTCATTCCTCTCTCGAATCGAACTTCGCCGCCCTCGCGCTTCGCCCCCGCCGATCGCCGGCCTCGCTCCCGCCGCCCGCCGCACGCCGTGACGATGAGCGCAGTCTCGAGTCCTCTGGCCTCAGTGAGAAATCCCCGGGCGCGGCTCTCGTCGAGTAACGATCTCCCTTTCGATTTCGTCCTTTCCTTTCGGTGTTTTGTGCCGATCGCTAGCTTTGATTCGTGCTTGATCCTAGAAAAAGGCTGAATGAGACGGATGTTTGTTGGCGAGCCGCGAGATGAAGAGAAGGCAAATGCCTGTAAATCAGTGTTACTAATTCCTGTGCACTTGTAACAGTTGCATTAAGCAGCCTGCGATGAGTTTAGCGAGCTCGAGACCTGTGATTGAATGCAGATCACGGCGGGAAATCGAGTTTTTGCGGCCGTCTGCCTTGCGTATTGCTTTTATCTCATAAAGAAGTCGCATTGTGCGGCTTCTTATGGGTGTCGTCACCTGTCGCATGCTTGTGATGATTAGCTGTCTTGCGCGGGAAAGTCTTTCACCCGATCGATATATCGTATGACTTGTCGGTGTGGTGCTCGTTTTCGATGAATGTGCAAAAACTTGCCACGAAGACTTGAGTACGTGTGCTACCGCATTAGCATGACTCACGGTGTAATTCTCACTCGAAAGGTTCATCTTGTCATGTCGGAATGAATCTGCCCGATTGCCGAGCAGAGGTTTTGTGCATCCTCTATTTAGACATCGGCATCTTACTCCCTTTCTTGATTTGAATCAGATGATATGCAAGTTATAGCTGAACACCTTTCTTAGCTTCTGATATGATAGGACGTCATTCTACATTTTATGGTTTATGTTGCCATAATCTGACTCCTAGATTTAGAGGAACTTTGTTTCTTCTCTCATGTTTCACCGGCAGTATATATTTAAGGCTTGTTGTGCTTAGAGCTTCGACTTATCATTTAGTTAAGCGGACTTATGCTATTTATTCCGGAACATATTGCTAGGTTGTCCGCTCAAGCCATCAGTCCAATGCTTGGGAAGTGTACGGCGTACAAACTTGTTGTTCGCTACAAATCAAACTGGAATGCTGCAGCTCCGCTCGTCAAGGCAACTCACCGTCAGTGCTGAGTATAGGTACTGCCGAGTATTGCAACTTAGTTGTGATCTGATGTTGAGGTGCTGGAATTTAGATGCAATTACTAACTGGAAGCTTAATCAGCAGTCAGTTTTTCTTCTAATGTTGTCCCGTCTATGTCAGACCTGTATAGACCTTATGTTGCAGAAATGGGTATTCAAAACAGAGACACATTGAATACTTGTCAAGATCTGGCAAATCTGTAAAATGTTGTGGGTGTCAGAGAGAAAGGAAAAAGTTGAGGGAAAAGGGGCCGAGGGAGAAGAGAGAGAGAGCCGGAACATATTTTTATGCAGTATTTCCTTGTCCTGTTTCTCTATTCCTGGCTTCCTTCCATTGATGTGCAGACATAGTTCAGTTACTCTAAACTTGTATATCTGATCAGCGTGGAAAATGTTTTTCTAAATCTATTTGGGCTAGGATGGATCTGGAAGATTCGTGCAGTGGAGGCAAACGCATTCCACAATTCTAAAAATACCAATGATATTTATTTCGATAATAAATTCTTTCGTTTTATGCTTGACATGTGAGATGGGTCAGCCAACGAGAAGAAATTTATGTTCATAATACGAAACTCATTTCCTAAAATTTTCATAATTCTATCGAATTGTGACATAATGGCTATAGTCCTAGCTGTGACTGAATGTTTCTGATGCTAGTCTTTTGCTTGTTTTCTTATGCAGAGATGGTGGAAGGCCGAGCAGTGCAAGCATCTTTGTTGGCGGCTTTGTCTTAGGAGGAATTATAGTGGGTGCCCTTGGTTGTGTATATGCACCTCAGGTACTGACATCTTCTGTAATATCCTACCATGGTGTAGGAATTCGCCTTCATTTTGGTTAGATTTTGTTTGAATTATTGAACATTAGAATTTCAAATACCCAAAATTCTTTTCTGATAATTTTAGTCAAGCGGTTCATGTAATTGTCAATGAATATCATAAGTATCATGGTTCAACTGAATGCTTTTTCAGCTCCATTATTCCACGTGAAAGTCTTGCAGATTTAGATATGGAAACCCTCTACCCTGAATTGAGTTAATCCTTTTCTCATCATATCTAAACCAGACAAAACCCATTGGACCTTTCGACCAGCGAAAAAATCCTTTAAATTTCGAGGAGCCCATTCACTTATCACAATCTACTCTCGTCATCCTCACGACAGGAGGATCGTTAAAACCGACCACTCAAGTAGAGAACCACTATCAGACAGCCCAATCATCCGACACGAGTTCAAATGCTCTAAAATGCAAACAAACCTACAAAACCTACACATCCTCAGAGCCCGCCTCCGAGCCCGCCTCCTCGCATCTGATTCAAACAACAAAGGCCTCACGGCGCATCTCTCGATACTCGATTCGCGAATCGCACATCGACGACGCCGATGGCATCGGAACCAGTTCAAACTTCACGGCAAAAGCAATCACATCTTAAAGACCTCAAAACCAGAAACCCCTCTAAAACCTGCTCGATACGAGCCGGATCGAAGAGCTAACAGCCGCAAGCTCGCGGGGAGAAGGAAGGAGAAGAAGAGAGAGACTCACGCGCCAATCGACCCTGGTCAACACCAGATCGGAGAGCTCCGGAGTCGAGAGCAGGGCCACCGTGAGGACCAGCAAGTCGAACCGAAACCCCATCTCCGTGCGTGAGTGCAAGATCGCCTCTCGAACCGGCGTGGGAATTTGTGTAAGTGCAGCAGACTCCCATAGAGTGTCAAGACTTTGCGGGTCTCTTGGGGGAAAGATTGCATCATGCCCCCTAGGTTTTTTAGACTGTCGCGATTTGCCCCCGCCGTATCTCGATTTTTTGCAATACCCACATCATTTTAAAATCAGTTATAATGAAGTAACTAGTAGGGATGTGCAAAACGGATGTCTCGAATTAAGAACCATCCGGATTGGACCGAACCGGCCAGTTGGGTCTGATTCCTAAAAGTGTCGGTCTAATTCCCATTTCTTAAAAGTGGAATTGGTGTCCAAGTAATCCAGTTCCCAATTCCAAGAAAGATCGAATCGGACTGATTACATATACTTATTTTTTTTATTTCTTTAAAAAAATTTAGTCGGTTCAGTTTTTTAGTTTCCGAAGAAATAAGAGCCTGTAATTGGATAATAAGATATTCAAATGGAAGTATAGGATTTGTCTAGAGCTTTGAATTTGTTCATTGTTATGTTTTGGATAATGAGATTTCTGGATAGAAACATGAAAAAAATAGTGACCAGCTCCATTAGATCGGATCGATGGTTCCCAATTTTGAGACTCGGGAACCAATCACCCATAATATCCAGTTATTCTTCAATGTGAGCAGTTTCTTTAAGAAGAAAATTATTATTGCCCTATTAATAGTTTATAATTTTCTCCACGCCATTAATAACTTCCATACAAAATTTGGGTATGCGATTATACTAAGCGGTTAGCTCAGAGTGCTGCTCTAGCAAAAAAGTATTATGCTAAGTAAGTCTTTTAACCCGGCCGGTAAGATTTCACCATGGAAAGTAGGCGTTTGCATTTCAATGACCACTAATTTTGTCATGATAAAAAGCTATGAAGCATTGACACTCTCTCTAAGAGCATTTGTGTCGTGTTGAACATTTCGACACGTGTCCGACACTCTCTGACACTCTCCAGCACTCGGTCAACACGTGTCGGAAAATCCGACACCTGGTCAACTTTCTCGATACTCTCCAACACTCGGGTTGAAATTCTGACATACGAGTTTCCGATATTGAGGTTAATTTTAAAAAGTCAATAAATGAGAGGTCAAAATATATATATGAAAAAATAAAACATAATAAGAAAAATAATAAATGGAGAAAGAAGAAAAACATAATTTTCTCTTCTCTTCTGACTCTCACTTCCCGTGATACACAATTCTGCCCTTGAGTTTTTTTTTCTCATCTTCCAACGTATGAGTCCAGAATATGGATCGCTTGTTTTTTCTTCAAATTTTATGAATTATTGAAATAGATTGAATTTGTTAAATTGAAACAATGAATGATATTAATAAATGACGAATTAATATTTTTAGTGTATATTCATTTTAGGCTTTTTTAATTATTTATTTATTTATGAATTTGATTCAAATTAATTTGATTAAAATAATCATAAAAATGATAATTTATTATGTATATATAAAAATATTTATTTAATATACAACGTGTCCCAATGTGTCGAAATTATCTTTTTTTGAGAAATAACGTGTCGTGTCGTATCGTGTCGCGTGTCGCCTATCAGTGTCAATGCTACTTAGATAAAAAGTACCTTTATTTTCAAATTATAAATTTTTAATAACTCCACGTTTATGGTCACTTTCTATTTAGAGAAGCAAGTTTGAGCATATTGGTAGTTACTAATTTCTTGATTAATCGGTAATTTCTACCTTTGAAAGTTGGTTATCCACGCAATTAACGAATCCCATATAAAGAAATATGACTGGTCCATATAACTATAGTAAGTCATATGCATATGTGATTAGGTGCTTTAAAAAAAAAGGCGATCAAGTAACTTTTCTAAAACGCAAGAACAAAATTTAATGACAGTAGTAGTGCTAAAGAATTTGCAATTACACACCAAGAAAAACCCAATAATAATGCAACATCATTCTACAAAACATTCCCAGATAATTCCTGCCCTGCACGTCATGCTAGTACGCTGAAAAGCTGTACATCCTTATTCACCCACCAGAGCAGTAGTATTGCTCATGCTTGACTGAACATAGCTTTAGGAACTTTAGTTCAATTCCTAGCAGCCCATTCCTAGTCAATCTGTAGAAACCAAGCTTTCCCTTAAATTAGATTTCCACCAGTTAATCGATTGCAAAACATCTTAATGAGCATCATACAAATGAAAAGGAAAAAAAAAAACAAGTCAAGAAAATTTACTTTTGATTCACTTTTACATGACATGGCACCAAATTAGAGCTTTGAGAAAGGGAAAATGTCACAAATGATCCCAATATTATTACTTAATGTGGGATTTGGTCCCTGAACTTTCGATCGGCTCAATTTGGTCCATGAACTATTGATAAATGTCCGATTTGGTCATTGAACTTTCGATCGGCTCAATTTGGTCCCTAAACTATTGATAAATGTCCGATTTAGTCATTCGTTATTGTTTTTTTTTTTTTATTCTTCTCTCTTCCCTCCGCCGACTCCGGCAGAGGGAAGCCAGCAAAGGGAAGAGAGAAGAAGCCAAAAAAAAAAAAGGAAAAACAATAACGAAGGACTAAATTCGACATTTATCAATAGTTCATGGACCAAATTGAGCCGATCGAAAGTTCATGGACCAAATTGGACATTTATCAATAGTTCATGGACCAAATTGAGCCGATCAAAAGTTCAAGGACCAAATTGCACATTAAGTAATAATATAGGGACCATTTGTGACATTTTCTCTTTGAGAAAACAAAAGGTACTGAAAAATGTGTAGGCACCCAAGGCCATGTGTAAGGTTAGATATGTATAGACGCATATGATAAAATAATCATCGACTTTGGTCTAAAGGAGAAAAGGATGATTGATTCTCTCTTCAGTTATAGAATTTACCTGTCCATGTAAGCCCGAAGCAAAGAGTTTCTCCCTAATCCGATGCAGCTGATTTGTAACTCCGCTAATGCTCATTCGTCTTCCAGGCACTTCGTTCGAACAATCAACTCCAATATTATAGATCATAACCAAACACTCTTGAAATATGTCATGCTGAGGATTATAGAGACCTAGATGGCTCTCTCTTTCTTGAAGCAGAGCGCTATCCGTGATTTCGAGCAATCGTTCAGGCAAAGCTTTTGCAACAAAACCATGAAGAGTCCAATTGTCTCTAAAGGTGTCATCGGTGGGACTTAATCCTGTGAACATTTCTAGTAAAAGAATGCCGTAACTATAGATGTCACCTTCTCTTGAAACCTTGCATCCCATTGCATATTCTGCCACACATGGAGATCAAAGTGCAGGTCAAATTTGGAGTGCGTATCATCAATCAGAATCTAATGTGCATAAGACTATAAGAATTATTATTCGCTACGAGAGAGAGAGAGAGAGAGAGAGAGAGAGAGAGAGAGAGAGAGAGAGAATCTAATGTGCGTAAGAATATAATAATTATTATTCACTACCAAACTTCAAACGGGAAGACCATCAATAATTTTTTGGGTAAATAAACTTTATTTCTAAGAGAGAGAGAGAGAGAGAGGGAGAGAGAGAGTACCTGGTGGAGCATAACCGATTGTCCCTCTAAAACCCACAGAACTCATCTGATTAGTTGCAGTACCAAAAGATGATCCAATAAGGAATTTCGCCAATCCAAAGTCACCAACATGTGCGACCATCTCAGAATCTAAGAGGATATTGCTTGGCTTTAGATCACAATGAATGATGGGGATGTGGCACTGGTGATGAAGATAATCCAGTGCAGAAGCAACACCAATGGCAATATTTATCCTTTGAATGAAATTCAACTTTCTTGGAACTCCATTATGATGAGATGATGTTGCACTTGGGTGAAGCCACCCTTCTAGGCTACCATTGTCCATGAATTCATAGATTAAGGCCTTAAAATCATTTCCTTGATAATCACTGCCAGAGCAAACTGTCAATATCTTCAAAAGATTTCGATGTCTGATGTTCTTTAATGCCTCACACTCGACATTGAAGCTCTTCAAAGCACCATGACAGACTAGATGAAGCACCTTCACGGCAACAGTAGTTCCACTGACCTCAAGTACACCCTTATAAACATAACCAAAGCTTCCAGCACCAATCAAATTTGTTGAAGAAAAACCATCGGTTGCTTTTAGGAGTGTTCCATAAGATATGTTAGGACATGAATCATCCCTTGAACTTGAAACTGGTTCCATCACCATCTTCTTCAACCAACAAAGATATACGGAAGCTAGAATAAGAGCTATTCCAAGAACTCCAAGAATAACAGAAGTGGACAATATCACTAAATTGATCTTTCTGCTCTTGGAGCTTTTGGATATGCAATTGGGGAGATGAAATTCTAGTAGCCCACCGCAAAGCATATTGTTCCCAATAATAGAAGTACCAGTAGCATTCCTAAAGACTCCTTCACGTGGCAGCACGCCTTCAAAGTTATTGTAGGATAAATTTAAAAGTTTCAAGGAACGAAATACTGTTAAGAATTCTGGAATTTGACCGGACAAATTGTTGCATGAAAGATCTAGTTCTTCAATGCCTCCTAATGATCTGATTGATTGAGGAATCAACCCATGAAAGAAGTTGCCTCCCATCCTCAGTGATGTCAATGAAGTGCAACCACCTAAACCACTTGGGATTTCACCTACCAATAAATTGTTCGAGATATCCAACGCAGTCAAAGTTCTCAAATTGCCAACTTCTGGGGGTAGAACCCCAGTCAAATGGTTTCGAGATAAGTTCAAAAGGATTGTTAATGATGAAAGACTCATAAGTTGTGAGGGTATAACACCAATGAGATTGTTATTAGACAGATCAAGCGAATTAAGAGACAGGCAATTTGATAGAGGTGAAGGAATTTGCCCATGAAAGTTGTTCCCAAGAAGGAATAGGTCGATCAACTTGCTTAGATTTCCTAAAGAAGATGGAATAGTCCCTCCAAGGTTGTTATAACCTAAGTGCAGTTTTGATAGATTTCGTAGATTTCCGAAATTTGAGGGGATAACACCTGAAAGCTTATTGAGATTCATATACAACACTTCCAGGTTGATAAAATTCCCAATTTCTTCCGGAATCTTTCCAGATATTTGATTTTGACCTACATCAAATCCCGTGAGAGTGCTGGATAAATTACCTATGCATATAGGAAACACTCCGCCAAACTTGTTCATGCTGATTCCCACGTGCCTTAATTTGCTATTGTTAGTTAATGAGCAAAGTAAGTTCAAATCTTCAGGTTCTCCACTGCCAAGCTGATTACCACTCATTTCAAGAAAGCTAAGATTATACAAATTTTCTAAAGAAGGTACTTTTCCAGAAAATCTATTATCTCCAAGCTGAAGCTTGACTAGCTTAGTGCAATTCGATATCGATGGAGGAATTGGTCCCTGAAGTTTGTTCCCGAAAACGCTAAAAAATACAAGACGTGGGAGTTGGAGACCTAAGCTTGCAGGAAGTGTCCCCTGTATCTCGTTGTCTCCAACATCAAACAGATGTAGGGAAGAGAGATTGAGTAATGAAGATGGAATCGTACCCGACACTCTGTTTGCTTCAAAGCCAATGAATTTCAAGTTTTTCAGGTGGCCTAAAACTTGGGGAATGCTCCCACTCAAGTTGTTCTCGGTTAAAAAAAGCGCCTCCAGTGAAGATAAGTTTCCAATAAAGGAAGGCATACTCCCGCTAAGATTATTAGCATACAAAGAGAACACATGTAGCTTTAGCAATGACCCAAGCTCTCTAGGAATTTCTCCGGTTAGTTCGTTCTCCCCAAGCAAAAGGAGGACCAGATCCAAGCAACCCGATATGTTTCTGGGAATTTCGCCAACTAACGAGTTGCTAGTCAATTGCAGATAACGCAGGCGGCGCAACTGGCCAAGCTGTGGAGGGATTTCTTGATTGAAACTATTGTTTTGTAGCCACAAGTTCCCTAAGAAGCTAAGGTTTCCGATATGAGGTGAGATTGATCCCATCAGTCCTTGTGATTCCAAGTTCAGGACTGTGACCCTCCGATGTCTCTTGCCACATATAACGCCATACCACTGGCAAAACCCAATGCTATCGTTCCATGAGCTGAGCACCCCAAAAGGATCTTCCGATATGCCGGCCTTAAAGGCGAGTAGCGCGAGTCTGTCTGTTTCATTGGTGGTGCAGGAAACTCGGTTAAAGAACAGCGCAAGAGCAATCCCAAGAAGCAAGTGGCATGATCGAAACTCTGCAAAACTAAGGCTCACAGGTTTCATGACTCAAAGGCGAAGGAAGCAAGTAGCTAAGAAAGCAAGTCCAGAAGAAACAAGAGGCCCATGAATCCCATCTTCATAAAAGTAAAGACATAGTCGAAGTAAATGATCTTCAGTCAGTGGTCATGGAACAGCGAACCGCCCAAGCCGATCTTCTACCATTGACTCTGACTCTGGAAAAGACTTTGTCGGCCATAAACGTACCAGAGTCAGTCAGATGTGAACTCGTTAAAGAAGTAGGAACGCATGTTTCTTTTTCGATATTAAAATATTTCACATTTGAATTAGTGAACATAATTAGTACTGGCCTCCTTATAAAGATTTCACTGTTTGTTTCTTTGTCCTCGATGAAGAGTCAATACTTTTTTGAAGTAGGAAAGCGTGTTTCTTTATCTTTGATGTTAAAGGATTTCACATTTGAATGCATGTTTCTTTATCTCTAGACCGTTAATGAATTGTTTATCCTTTCAATTACTGGAGTAGATCAAGCCCTTATCAATGCTCCTGGCCGTTCTTGGATGCTCTGACTAAGATCTGAAAAAGAGAATCGCTTCAGGATGGTATAGACTCATGTCTCCAAGGAACTAAAATACGTATAGATACGTAAAGACCTATGAACAATCAGTCCATAGAAACGGGATTGTCCTTGGACATTTTTTAGAATGAAACTATAAACGTACGAGAGTCAATCAGATGTGAACATGTTAAAGAAGTAGGAACGCATGTTTCTTTTTCGATATTAAAATATTTCACATTTGAATTAGTGAACACAATTAGTACTAGCCTCCTTATAAAAGATTTCACTGTTTGTTTCTTTGTCTTCGATGAAGAGTCAATACTTTTTTGAAGTAGGAAAGTGTGTTTCTTTATCTTCAATGTTAAAGGATTTCACATTTGAATGCATGTTTCTTTATCTCTAGACCGTTACTGAATTGTTTATCCTTTCAATTGCTGGAGTATATCAAGCCCTTATCAACGTTCCTGGCCATTCTTGGATGCTCCGACTAAGATCTGAAAAAGAGAATCGCTTCAGGATGGTATAGACTCATGTCTCCAAGGAACTAAAATACGTATAGATACGTAAAGACCTATGAACAATCTGTCCATAGAAACGGGCTTGTCCTTGGACATTATGCAGGCAGTTCTACATCTCCAAAACTATGTCTCAAACCAAGGACTGAAAGATTAGTTGGTGACCTATTCATTTAGGACTCCATTATTCATCGTGCATATGTGGCTACATTTAATTCAGGAACCAGGAGATCTTTCATTTTTAGTAAATGTGGTCTCTGAATGTAACACGGTTTGCACTTCTGTTTGACTAGGGAAGTGGCTGCCGATCAATACACAGCTTTTGATTAAAAAAACGTGCAGCGCACTGGAAGTGGCAGCACCGCAATGAACAAGTAAGCTACGAGTGGCTGTAATACCAAGATTAGAATGTTTGTCAAGGTATTCCTCCTTATAATGCAGCTACTCACAGCTGGATGCTGTCTTGATCCATTTGCTTTCATCTCTAATCCCTTCCCTGTTCTTCTCTTCCTCTACTGATTTTGGCTTGGGATTATCCTCCAAGTATTTCTCTGTCAATAATGCTCGAGAAGTAAGACTAACTCTACTACACCATTGTCGAACTGCCACTGACACGGAAATTAAGCTTTGAAATATTCTACATGACAAAGCTGAATCCAAAATAGCAGTTTCTTATTCCGGAGTGTCCTATCTCCCGAAACAGAGGATCATTGCTCATTTATTAGGAAGCTTGTGAATAGTATGAATCCCAACAGAAGAACTTTATGACTTAGATTGACATGGAAATTTCACAGCAATGCTCAAGACTCTGCATCAAGGGCCTTATGCTAGTGCGATGATACAGATGGGGAATAGTAGTCATTCATTATCTTCTTACGAAAATGATTGTTTCTCTCTGGTTGTGCATTTTCTAAGTGTGTCTGCACTCATAAACAACACTGATTATGGATCTGTCAGAGAAGAGAACTTGAGAAATTATTATATCACCTGTCGTAGTTCATCTTGTCCATACGGTAGAAACTACTAGGTCACATGGTGCTTAGTCATACATCTTGTATATTATCTGATGTTATTTTCTCGACGAACAGATGCACGTATGCTCTAATGGAACCCCTGATTGCATGCTCATTCTTGCATCATATCGTTAGACAGCAATGAAAATTCAAGCAAGCTGAAAGTAACAGCAGCCCCTCCATCGGGTCATCGACTCGATGTCCGAAGGACGCACATGGCGCAAAACTAATGTACACCCTCTTTTGTTCGTGCTCTCCAGTACATGTCGCTGCGAAAAAAAAAAAAAAGACTTACAATATGACTAACGATAACGATAGTCATCTCGATTCGTTCAGTCGAGCACGCACCTTTTGGACTTAGCAGAGAAGAGAAAAGCCAAGTCAACCGAGATGACTCTGAAGCAGAATCAGTGGTGGGTGGGGGAGTCGTGGTGACAATTGACAGATTAAGAATCTTTCCAGATGAGCTCGGATGATAAAGCGCGAATCATCTTCAATCCTGTTGGCCAATCGCCAATCATTTCCGACGTCTAAAAGGCTTCAAACCCCGTCAATTTGCCAAAAGCTTTACAAAAAGGCCAATAGAGCATAGCATGGTGGCAAACATTATTGGCCATCTTTTCTTTGTACAGTCAATTTTTGCGATTATTGGAGTAAAAAGCGAGGTTCACGTGGTGGGTGGTGTCTCACCAACCAGATGGTGCGATAGAGATCCTGACTCGTGTATTTAGCTTTGGCGCCGAGCCAGTCGTTGAGCAGTTCGATCGTTCAATTTGACTTGTAGGGAGGTCCAGGAGAAGTTGTCGAGTCTTACGAGGAGGTCCCAGCTCACCTGAACCATTTCGCAATCCATCATATGCGTAAACTCGCCATGCATCTTCGACAGAAAATTGAATAGAGCATTAATCTCAATATGATTTGGAGAGAATTGTAGAGACAAGTATGTGAACATAGCAACTGCATTTTAGGCCCATTCCGCAATTGACGGGCAAGAGGAAGAGCAAGGCCAGTACAAAGAGGCAAAAAAGAGCGTAATTGGTGCACCACCTGTTTTCCATGGGTAACTTTCGAGTCTAATTGACTCTGGACTCGTGCTCGAGCCATATTACTTTTGCGTACCATTCTATCACAGGCCACTGAAACGGGCCCAAATTGGAAGTCACGCCATTGTACTCTGTCGTTTAAGAGGTTGTCATGTCTGCATTCTACGTAGAAATCACGAGAGCCGTCAATGACTTCGACATTTACCCTAGATATTACCACTGTAAAGAATCCCGTCACCAGGAGCTTGTCTGCATAGCTCAGACCATCCATGTACGATGCGTGTGCCACATAATTAATCTCTACATGCAAAGATGGATTGCTGAGTGTTTTACAATTCCGAAAGTTGGACACGGAGGGGGCGCGGAACATTAGCTCAAGTGCCTCAAGGGAATTAGGATGTGGAGTTGCTCCGAGTGCAAAATAGAAGAGAACACGACAAGCTAACCCGTTGATGTGAAAGCTAGGTGGAATTCCACTTATATGATATTGGAGAAGGTACGCAATCAGATGGATGGACATGCTGACGTTATTTTCTTCTCCATCCACAAGTAATTATCCATTGAGCAATTAAGCGTTCTCGTTTATGTTCCTGGGCGGGGTGATTTTCTTATGGCCACCAACAATAAACTGCCGTGTTATAAAGTCTGATCCAAAAATTTAAATTAATAGATGGGGAGATATTTTAACATCCTCTTTTACGTGTAAGTTGGATTATAAGTGATACGTGGAATTTAACTAATGAGAATACACACATGTGAAAAGAGCAAAATCTAATTATGATATTAGGTTAGAAAGTTCAATCCCAAAGTTTAAACTAATAGGTTGAGGGGATCTCCAACATGCTGAAATATTACAAGGTTATCCATTTTGAATGGGCTGGAAGCTCTACTTGTGCAACATTATGAAAATTCAGGTCTAGGTAATTTGACTAATGTATGACAAATCTTGGCAATGGTGAGGTTTTGGCTCATCAATCTCTATGATATGTATGGTGCTCGATATGAATCGAGGAATTTAACCCTACCGATAGAGACCCATCGATCATCAAGTAAACTAACCATGAGAGTTTGGAACCTCACATTGATTAAGAAAACAACATCCGCAAGTTTTACTAGCATTTGAGTTTGGTTTTTGATAAGGTGGTTAGAAATCTCAACAACCATGATCCTAAGTTCATTGAAAAAGTCAAGGAAGACACCGTCACTGTTTTGGGTGGGGTAAGAAGGCCAAAACTTTGCGTTTTCTATTCTTTCCGTGGCTTGTGACATGCTTACCTCACCGACATCAACTGCATCGTTGGAGTCCAATTTTCAGCACCAATGGACCGATCATGGGGTCAATATGGCAAAGGTCGAATGATTAGAATCTAGAAATGACCGTCGTCTACTCCTCTTATGGCTCCAGGAGGAAATGATGCCACAAGAATGTGTTTAACAATGTGCACAATGAATGATGATTCTATATCATGGTGGTCACACTGACGGTGTTGCTCACGCCAGCATTCGATTGTACTTTAATTATTTTTGAAAGCATGAATTTGATTATAATTATCTGAAATCGTATTCTTTTGATGTGTTTGTATTTCATCCAACTATATTTGTGTTTTGCAATATATATTAGTTGAAAAATTAATAAAAAAGTGAATACCGCTAACTATAAAAATGACTGGTTTGTTGACATTGACCTACTGGGAGATTGCCATTCTCCAATAATTAAGGCGCAAAAGGAGGTTTTTTGACATGGCGAAACATGCGTTTCATGTAAGGTGTATTCATGTATTGTCTTTGATACTCGAATATATTAGTATGTGTTGATTTGATTAATTCTCCTTGCGAAATCAGTATAAAAAAACCGAAGTTATAAGAATTTCTAGTATTATTATTATTATTTTTAAAATTTTGTTAACGACTTTTTAAATTAAAGAAAATGAAAAAAAGAATAAGACAAACCGGGCCCGGCACATCGTGAGGACCGAGGAAAACCTAAATGAGTAGCCTTTCCAACGACTCCAACTTAACCACTGGGATTCACCTTAATGGCCACCCTTCCAACATGGAAGGGGGAGGTGAGGGGTTCAAATCCCCACATTCTCAGGGGGGGGATGGGGTGGGGACGCATAAGTTTCAAGAGTGGGTTTCAACTCCCACGCCCTGCAAAAGGCAGGGCAAAAGTCTGAGAGTAAGTGTAGAATAGAAATAGAGTAGGACTGACAAAAAAAAAAAAAACGACTCCAACTTTACCTAAACCATATCCACACGGAGGACTCTGCTTCAACAGACGCAATGATGTCCCAAATACTTTAGGATTGATTCGCTCTTCGTCATTACGCCCTGAAACATCGAAGGGTTTGTCGGTGCTCCCAAAAACACGATGTTGTGATTCGCCAAACCGATCACAAGAAAACAAAAAATTATAACACTCGGTATGCAATAATTAATTTGGATGGGCGAAAAAAATCTACAAAAGCACCTTAAAAAAATTACTCATTATCTTCTGAACTTCTTATTTTGTGTGATCTTATTCATCCATATTGAATCTAAGTTAGAATCATTTCACATGATATGTAAGGTGGAATTGGTTTTAATTTAGAAATGGGCTTTAATATAATGTAAATGTTGAAAGTCAAAACCCTTAAAGGGAATACAAGTAGTGTTTGATAAAAAAAAATTGCAAAGCGATTTCTAATTGAAATAGTGTTTGGCCAAAAAAACATTTACAATGGACTTTGGCTACATTTTTTTTTTTAATACACTTCTATTATAAAAACACTAAAGCTCTTTATTCAAGCTAGTGAAGGGCTCGAGTTGCTGGTGAGTCAGATCTAACGTTAGTAATTGTCGTTTGAGATCACCGACTTGGGTGACCCTCAACAAGGGCTACATGACTTAGGCATAAGCGTGGGGGATTTTTTCTGGGTACCGATCATAAATATTGGCAACAAAAATATTCCCACAAACTATGCACATATATTTCAAAATCTTCTTGCAAGTGATTTTGAATTTTTACAAACATGAGGTGAAAGAACCGAGTAATTCCACTCTTTTGAGGTAAGTAACACTCAAAGGTTTTATAACTATTTTGAGGTATGAAATATTGTGTGTGTATATATTATATGAGAAGTCATATAAATTATTTTAGGATTGTGCCAAAGCAATAAATGGAACACATCTATCTGCATCGGGTCCTTTTGAAATTTGAAGAAGATTTCCATAGTCGAAAGGAGAGAACAAAAAAAAAATGTATTAATTGCTATTACATTTGACTTGATATTTCTTATATATTAGCTAGTTGAGAGGGCACTGCACATGATTCACATATTTTATCTAATGCACTTTAAAAGCTAGACGGGTTGAACATTCCTGGAAGTAAGAAAATGGAATTTAAACGCAACGTTTAAATTGAGCTTAGTATCATAGTGAAGTAGAGGAAGATATACTTGGAAAAAGATTCTAAAAAATAATGTTTATTATGAATAATGAATTATAGTTTACAATGTCTTAAGCGCCTACTTTTGGGGAGGTTGCCGTTTAGGAAATAATCAAATAATCAAAATCAAATAACAGAATTAAGGAAAAATATTGTTAAAGGGAATCAAAATGTGCCCTAAAAAATCCGTAAATCATATGTGAAATCTTTGAAGGCTAGGAAATTAAGGAAAACATGTGAATTTGGAGGTCAAACATTGTCTAAATCAGCATACCCTAATTAATCTCGCACTCTTCTTTGATTTCATATGTTGTGCGCATCATAACTCCTCCCGGATCAAACATTATGACCGTTTGAAGTTGACCTCTCATTTATGGCATGGGCGGGACTACCCCTCTTATAACACTTGAAAGCTTCCATATAAGCATTTGCTAGTTGTTCTACATCACTTAGTAAATAAACTTACTTATAACTTGTAGAAAAAATTATCTTTGAAAATCGTTAGATTTGATTTTCCTAAATAGATATACACTATTCAAGCTCTAATAAATTGCACATGGACAACTTGAGAACTAGGTACGTGCACTAGAGCCTCACGTTCAGCCTCGATGAACCTCGACCTAGGCGTCAAGGAGTAGAGTATGGAGACATGAGCCCTAAGCACAACTTCGATGGACATGAGCATAGGCACTGAGGTCACAAGTTCGGCCTCGATAGGCCTGGGCACAGCCTTAGCCTTTGTGGATATGAGCATGACCTTCATGGACCTGAGTGTCAAGGCATTAAGCATAAGCACCAGAACCAGTCTCGGTGGACTTCAGGTACCGAAGTTCCAAGCTCAACGGTGTGGAGTTGAGTGTGGGCACTGAGATCCAAGCATGGCCACCGGGGTCCCATAGGCCTTAGTAAACCCGGGCTTGAGCGCTAGAGACTTAGTCCTAAATGCCAAAAGCCAACATTGAATTTTTCATGCCCAAGCGTAGAGTTTCAAATAAAAGCGTCAATACCTAATTATTTTTTTTGAAAAACGATTTAGCGGCCATTAATAAAGTCAATTTTGTAATTAAATATTTGTCGTTCCCTTCATACGATTAATATCACTCCTAACTTAACTTTAGTCAAATTTCATTTTTCGGTCCTTTTTTTAGCAATTACAGAAAATGTGCATCCTCAAATTAAGTCATAGGTCATTAAGATTTCAGATGGGATAATGGAATTCTCCGCATTGCATTGCAATCTTTAAATAGAGTACATTATATACAACCTTCTGAAATGCAGCGCAAAATAGAAATTTCTATATGCTTTCAGAGTTTCCTAATTTACAAAATAAAACCCCCAAAACAATGAAAGAGGCACCAAAATCATACAATGGCTTACCTTGTTGCACAAAGATACAGAACGGTAATAATGCCACCCTGATCATTCACCATCCAAGCCATGACCAAGTTAGATAGAGCTTTCCATAACCTATATCCAAAATAAAAAAGAACCCAAAAGACCGGTCAAAGTGGTGTTACCTTATGAGCCAAGGTATCTAGTAAAATGAAATTTGTGAACTGATAGAGCTCATCGAACTTCTGGCTTCAAAGATCAGCAAAGTTCAAGTAAGACGTTCGTCGGTGACTCTCCTCCTCAACAAACCAACATCAGACAACAGCCACATCCATATCTCAGCGCACATTTTTACCTCTTAGTCCATGATATCGCAAAGTAAAGATGCTCGATCCAAACTTCAGATGTTTGTGATTCCATCTGGTCAACAAACAGCAGAAATGGACCTCCTTCTACAAGGTATTTGATTTGTACGAAGTGTGATATACCAGAACTTTAAGATAAAAGGTGATTCTCTCATAAGTCCCGTATAAGAGTTACCCAGTATCCCAAAGATCCAAACGCTAAGCTCGGTGGAGCAACTGAGGCATACAGGTCTACCTGAACATGCAGGTTCCACAGGCTCGGTAGGTTCTGCAAAGTTGCCTCTGACATTCCTTAGTGCACACGCAAGTGTAATCCAGAGCTTTTGAACTTCAAAAATCGTGACTTTGCTTTAGCATGGTAGCATGCATAAGACAAAGATGCAAACGGTAGAACTCAGTGGAGCAACTAAGGCATACAGGCCTACCTGAACATACAGGTTCCGCAGGCTCTGTAGGTTTCTCGCACATTCCTTGGTGCACACACAGAAGTGTAATCCAGGACTTTGAACTTCGAGAATTGTATGACTTTGATTTAGCATGGTATCATGAATAAGACACTTTGGATGTCCTACAGATCTCCCTAGACCATACAAATCTCCTTTGACATCTATTCCATCAAAATGGACATGTGGTGATCAAACATCATTCTCAGAACTCAAGAGGCCACCCTACAGGGATCAGATTAATTGACATCCCAACAGTCAGCTTTTTAAAGCAAAGTGGCAGTTTCTGTGTCTTATTTAGGCCAGAATATTGCTAGCTTGCTCTTTGTAGCTTATTTTGATGCGAGGAGAGGTTTAGGACACAAAAGTAAACTCTTAGACAAGCTTCTTGCACCAACTGAGAAGTCTAAAGAGGTGTCCTTCCACAACACCTCTAACTGTTTGTTTCCTTCTCTTAACATCTTCAATATCTAATGTATGCAAGAGCAAGTAGATACACAGCTGGGTGGAGTCTCCTGCACAGAAAACGAGCGTCATAAATATTTATCCAATAATTCTTTCCTTTGCCTGCACTTGAAAAGCCAAGCATATGATCTTACCCTACTCCTCATTGGCTATTATCAATATATGGGTGATGAACAGTTCAGTATAGAAAAAAAAAACCTTGCGGGTGAATAGTGCTTGATGTCTAGCCCCTAGGTCTCAAGTACAATGACTGAAAAGAGGCCCATTCCACATGCTTTAACAAAGACAACCTTTCGACCAAAAAAAAAAAAAGTAAATGCAGGGCCAAGCTTATTTCAGTTACTTTGTGGCACACGGATTTTATCAGCTTTTGGCATCTAACGGTAAAGTTCAGGTGGATACTGTAAAAGCATTGATTTGCAGTAACTAGAGCATAGCACAACTCTCTTCAAGAACACATGTTTTTCTTAATTTCTGAGCCTTCAAAGATTTCACACATGATCCACACACTTATTTACCGGTCCAACCACAATCATGGGTAAATAAGGAACTCAACAATTTCCTTTCAGATAGAATTGTACAAATACGAGTCCCATCAAAATTTAATTGATGACAAGACTTAGAGAATACAGCCCCTACAATGGAATCGCACGTAGACAAACTGTGCCAGAGTTTAATTGATGACAAAGCTTGAGAACGCTAAGATTTTACGTTGGAATTTAATTGATAACGCAACGCTCAGGATAGAAATACATATTGAAATTTAATCAACATGCTGGAATTTAACCAACATGCGAGTCTGGAAACTAAAAATAGAGTGCAAGAAACTAAAGATAATTGAAAATTTGCATTTTTTTTTTCATTTGTGCTGGGAGCTCTCGAGTAGGTGATTGGTGGTATTTGTAGTAATCATGCCATAACTACTCTTAAGCAGTTTTCAGCCATGATGCCATGACCTCATTTCCAAACGATTGTTCCTCTAAATATGGATATCTATTACTCCATGACCTCAATCACTTTCTTCTCTAACGACTTCAACTTTGTACCCACATCTTGATACTCTCTATGTCACGCCCCGTCCCTCGAGTGCGCGCACATCCCACTATGGTCGATACAAATGCGACTTCCTAGGACTAGTCGCCGACCCTTTTATTTTAATGCACATGCGAAAGCGAACAATAGCCCCTGACAACAAACAACATGGGATATAAAAGTAGGGCAACATTTCACAAAAGCACACTTTTATAAACAACTAGGTTTAGATACAAAAAGAGTCTAGGTCAAAGCCTACAAAATGATCGACTCTCAAAAGAAGATGTCCTACAACATACTAGTAGGACACAGACGCCGATCCTTCAGACTTCACCTCCATAGACTCTAGGGCTTCGGTCCTCCACAACCAACATCTAAGGACCCGAAAATGGTTATACAATAATCAGTGAAACAATATCTCAGCAAGTCCACCCACTAAACCCCTATTAGGAAGGAAATACGCCAAGGGTGGCCTAGTCACACAATCGCTCAATGAGAACAGGGAACTTACCTCGACTCAGTTCTTTCCTACATGTCAGCACAGTCCATATCTCAAATGCATATAATTAATGCACACAACAATTGAAACGCTTCACTAACTCAATCAATCACAAGGATCCCGATAATAAGGCCAAACCGTTATGATATATCCCATATCATGTCACACAGTTTTGTCTCATAATCAGGGACATCTAACGCAATCACCCATGCATTCCAATTGTTAATTTCGCCCCTCAAGGGTACCACTTACTCCAAAGTTCAATGTCTTCTAGCGTAGCCAAGCTTCGTCTCACCCCCATTGAGCACGGCAACGTCTCTCAATTAGACGGCTTCCCCGAAGGGAGGTAGGTCCAGAATCTACTACGACCTGAGTCCCAATAAATGGGTATCCCATATAGGGTAACATCCAACTTAAAAGCCCGAAACAGGTTCTCATTAACCAACACACGACCAATCAATCTCGACCCAGGACACTGTGCATTGCACTCAAATGCCTCCATTAAATAGTGATCCTGACCTATTTTCTTCATATTAAAAACACTCGATAAAAATAGTCGTGTGTAGGTACACGGTCAGATCGAACCCGAAAAATTCATATCCTCTAATTTAAAATCCCACCGTTTTCTATAGTATATAAAACTATTTTCGGTGTTAAAACTTGACACCCGAGATTTTCTGAATAAAAATTGAAATTTACAAATTTTGGAATAAATTACCAAAAATCACATCAACGCTCAATTTGCACAAATTCACATCCAATTGCAGAAACTAAACACACCATTGCAATCAATACAAAATTCCGGTCACCGGCTATCCCGGTCTAATTTCTGAAAAATATTTAATAATTAAATAATTATCAAAATTAATTAAATAATTCAATTAAATACCAAAATAGCTAACCTAGGCCGGAATTGCCTAATTAAATACCAAGACGGGTCCGGAAAATTCCCGAACGAATCTAGAAAATTAATACGACCTATCTAGGCCTTAATTAATCCAATATAACAATCTAACATGCAAAATTGGATAATTAAATTACTAATCTAATCTAACAACCACCTAAACCTTAATTAACTTAAACTAATTACCCTCTAAGCGTAATTAACCCACTAAGTGAGGTTTAGTGAGATAACTCACTTGATTTGCAATCCGCTCAGATCAAAATGACGGGGATGCAACAAGGATCAACAAGTCCCAAAACGGCAACGCTAACGAGGCACAGATCGGGCCCAAAAATTGGCCTGCGGAAGCCCACGGTTTATGCTCGGTAGGGCTGCATTTGCGGCTGGACTTCGGCTCGGAAGATTGCTGGGCTTAATTGCGTGGGTGATGGGCTGTTGAAGATGGCCACGATGCAGCAGCTTCGGTGGGACGCGTAGCTTGAAGAATTCTCGGTGGAGATGGACAAATGGGCAGCAGCTTCGGTGGACCGAGGGACTAGGACGTCAGCTACAGCAGCTTCGGTCGCTGCTTCAGTCAAAGGGAGGAGGAGCTGGCTTCAAGGAAATGGATGGAGGGCAGCTGGCGAGAGGATGGGCCGCAAGGGTCAACAACAAAGTGTTGTTGAGTGCTGAAGTTGACCAAAGGGGACAAATATTGGTGGAGGGAGCAGGCGGCAGAGAGAGGAAATGGGGCTGGCTGCGTCGACGAAAGGAAAATGAAAGAGAACCGAAAAACAAAGGAGAGACCGAGGAAGACGACGCGTGAAGGGAGGGGGAATCGGTGAGGCGTGCCGAGAAATCTTTGAAGAGAAATGGGCAAAAAGTCAATAAAAACAATCCAAAATTAAATGCTTGGTCCGCCAAAAATCTCCAATCTTATCCTTTGGTCTCATAATACTTTCTGGTAAAATAAATTCCACAAATTATGCAAATTTGATGCCAAAAAATTGCTGCCCCAACCCTAGTTCCGAATTTACTTAATTTGAACTTCAATTTCTTCGACAAATTCCCAAATTTGATGTCCAATTGTGATGAAGAAAAAGCACACATAATTTCTCAATTCCCCTTCACCAAGTAGCTCGGTTTTTAAGTAAAAAATCCATTCGATTTGGCCAATCCGAATTTCTGTTCGTTTTCCGAATCGTCCGAATCGATTTTCCGTAAAAATCCCAGAATTGCCGAAAATTCTTCGAATGATGAGTAGACGTTCCTAAAATAATTTGTGACGTGACAGAACTTCCAATTTCTGAAATCGGGTTCAAATTCGCAGTTAATTTCAATTTGACGCGATTTTAGCGTGACCTAACCTACCGGGTAGCTTTTAGGAATTTTTAGTGCAATTGACCCGTGGTTGATTATTTTCAAGCCACATTGTACATCTTCGACACATTGACGATTCTCAGTTGTCGTGAAAATCTCGAGGTTTCAGTTACGGACACAAGGTACCCAAAACGATAGAAAATCGGTTTAGTGTCAATCGACGAGAATTTTGCAATCAGGTGGAATCACCCAGACTCAATCACCCACCTCAATCGAAACTACCTATCTCCAGTCTTTAATCGATTTTTAATTGTGCCGTAATGATCCTTGCAAATTAGCACGGTCGAGCAGTCGATACCTGGTCGAATTCTCAAGTCTATTGCATAAAAATCCCTTAATGACTTCCCCAGATAGTCTAGTTATATCATGAGTGATCGGCTCAGAGTATAGCACTATAGGCGTGTCGATGAAAGGCCCGATTTATTCAATCGAAATCAGATTTGAAAATCAGGATGTCACACTCTATGCGTTCAACTTCCTTATAACGCGTTGACATTTACCAACCTCAATAATCGATACCTTTGTCGACCATCATTAACCATACGTTGTTGTATATCGACAACCGATTGGTAGTAATCATTGAAGTGTGCCTAATATCGATCCTTGTAGTTGTCAACAATGAATCACATGCTTGATAATATTCACGCTTCAGTCACGTGTCTATCTATATCGACCGCTTGGTCAATTTTTGGTGCAAACAATAATACATTCTCAAAATCGGAAAGAGTGTAATCCGTAGGTTTTGTTATAATTGACTCACTCCACAGACATGGCAAAGTACATCCGAGATTATTATTTAACTATCGGAAGGATTTCCAAAAATTACGGAATCCATTAATACATCTGGCATATGTTAATTTCCTTTCATACTTCATTGGTCATCTATCCACTAGGAAAACTTCTCGATCTAGATTAATATAATCAATTGAATACTACTTGCAAAGGAAAATCAAATAAACGGCCAATGCAGTCCTACAGGGTCACAACCTAATTCGAGATGATTGGCGAATGACAAAAATTTCGTGTAAGAAAAAAAAGTTCATAATGTCTCTGTTCTGTCTTATATATTTTCATCTATCTACCAAAATTGTATGTACTCGAAGTAACTCCATATCAGTGCATAGTTTGTACTGAGATTAGAAAGAAATAACCTATAGAAAATTTATTGTTTTCAAAGAAAATAGTCTAAACATGAATTTTAGAAGGTAATATAATCATCAATTTATGATAAACATAAAGATGTCTCTTCAACTTGAGGCTCTAACCTGGCTGTTCTGAACTAGAAGTATGGCAAGCTGAAGTGTATCGTGTATTATGACCACATTGATCACGTCCATATTTTGATTAGTCGTTCAATTATGAGAAAATTTACCATCACTTGAATTTGGATACTTTTTTGGCTGAAATACATTAGTTGAAAATAGACTTGCATATCATTGAAGGCACTGTAACTACAATTACCATTAATTTTATATTTGAAGATTAACACTTTGATCTAATATCAAGGGAAGCTCACATCCATACAAGACATTCATATTGACCGGCTCTCGGACAATTTTACATTAGATACATGAAACGTCAAACTTGTAGACCATTCAACTTGTTCCCGACTTCTCTTCCTTTATAATTTTCTAAGGAGGGAGAGCAGCAACTTGCATTTATCAAACAATGAATTCCATGTCGACAATAGTATGGAAACCTAGGCAAACCTCGCACTAAGAAACCTACCAGAGCATATGTCCCGGGACATCTTCCCAATTCTCGGCTTTATATACATTCAGCTGCAGAGGATGGCAAGTATAGTGACTACATCAGAAAGGATTGAAGTCTAGGGCATCGTCTAGCAACAAAGTAGCACTTTTTTTTTTTTTTGGTCAGTAACAAAGTAGCACTTTGAATGGATGGAAACTTAACTGCTGCAAGAGCTCTTTTCCATCTCTCCGCCATCTCAGTGCCTTGTGCTGTTATTCAAATGAAAAAGATCTAGGATATCATAATCATTATTTGAGAGAGATATATCTTATCAAGGATGAAGCATTTGATGGATGTAAGCACCGATAGCAATTTCATGATATTGAATATGGCAATTGCATGTACCTAATAAAACCATAAAGTGTAGAAAATTATTCGCATAAACAACTAATTAATTAAGAAAAATCGGATTCATATATGACCGTAAAACACCAAGATCAATAAGCATAGTGGAATTAAAGCGTCCCTGTTTGAGCCATTGCTTCACTTGAAGAAAAATAGATCACTTTAATAATCAGAGATCTATTGGAATGCCAGATCTTCCTCTCTATGACTTATTTCAGCATAGCAGCTTTCAATGAAATTAAAGCAACCGATAGGTATAACCTCCCCTTTTATAGGCTAAAGAGGAGACCTAGCAAACCCTAATCAATAGCATGCCGATCGGACCCTCCCATTAGGGCTTCAATTAAACACAATTGCCTATACTTTGCTGCTCAACTAAGCCCGTTATTAATAGATGTTAAAACTTATTTCAAAAAAATCACTTAAGAGTTTAACAAATATAGGAATATCCATTAACCCGATTATTTAAAATAGAAAATTAATTAATTAATATAAACCCATATTATAGGAAATTTCCAACATTCTCCCACTTGGGCTACATTAATTAACTTATTTTTATTTTGAAAAAGAATTTATATTGAAAACGACACTATCAGGTTAATAACTGAAAATTTTGTTTTATGTGGCCACAACTTTAAAAAATAATATTCCAATAACGGCATCTCAAAACCAATCCAATCTTATATAACTTCAGTATAAGACTATGGGTGTCAATGTGTTAAGAAAATACCATAACACATGACCTTCCATAATCACATATAATAAGCATTATATTTTCATGGATCATGGGCCTAGTAGTGTAGTAAGAAATAGTGCCAACATGTGATCATACACTATTTCTTATCGGTCCTCAATGCAATTTCTCAACAACATGAAACTGCATTAACGCAATTTCTAAACAACATGAAATTGCATGATTATGTCACAATTCAACATAAGATCTCATAATTAGTGACATCCAGTCGTCTTTAAACTAAAATTTGTTTAAAGATGTAGTTTTACATTTCCATTTCTCAATCAACAGGAGAAAAGATAACAATAGAATCAACAATAATGATTATTGAAAATAAATGCTTTAATAGACATCATAAAAGCATTATCAGTCTGCATATAATTATAATATCTGGAAATACAAATGATATAGCTCCCACTAACAAAAGAAATCAAAAGAATCTAAAACACCCATATTCTTTACATGTTCTTTAAACAAAATGGGTCGTAAGCCTTTTGTTAGAGGATCAGCCGACATAGACTGATATTTTCAATCACAATATCTCCCTTTTTGACCAAGTTCTTAATAGTATAATATTTGATCTCCATGTGTTTAGACGCATTGCTGATCTTGTCATTCTTGGAATAAAACACAACTGTAGTGTTGTCATAATAGATCACCATATGTCTAGTAATAGAGTCCATAACGCGCAATTCTGAGATCAAATTTCTAAGCCAGGCAACTTGAATTGATGCCCCATAACATGCTACAAACTCGGCATACATTGTCGAGTTTGTAATCAATGTTTGCTTTGTGCTCTTCCAAGAAATAGCACCTCTAGCCATCATAAAAATATATCTAGAAGTTGATTTTCTATCATCCGAACAATTAGCAAAATCAACATTTAAATATCCAATCACCTTTAGGCCCTCAATTCTACTATACACAAGCATGAAGTATTTTGTTAATTGTAGATATCTCATCACATTTTTAGCTGCAACTCAATGTTCATGACCTGGATTCCACAGATATCTTCCAAGAGTATTTATAGCAAAAGCAATATCAGGTCTGGTATATACTTGTGCATACATAAGACTGTCAACTGCACTAGCATATGGAACATTCTTCGTTGCTTCTTTTTCAACATCATTCTTGGGGCATTATTCTATGTTTAATTTATCTCCTTTCACAACGGGAGCTTCACCTGACTTGCAGGTTTGCATATTGAATCTTTTCAAAACATGATCTATATAACTTTTTTGAGATAACCTTAGAACATTCTTAGATCTGTCACGATGAATCTCAATGCCTAGAACCAAAGAGGCTTTCCTAAGGTATTTCATATCAAACTTTGTAGATAGAAAACTTTTTGTGTCATTTAATAGATCAAAATCTCTACTAGCAAGTACAATGTCATCTACATAAAGTACTAAGAAAATATATTTACTCCCTCTTACTTTCATGCAGATGCATTGATCAAACTTGTTTTCTTCAAAGCCAAACGATCTCATAGCCTTGTGAAATTTCAAGTACCACTAACGTGATGCTTTTTTGAGACCATAGATGGACCTTTGAAGTTTGCACACCATATGCTCATTTCCGGCTTCTTTAAACTCTTCAGGTTGCTGCATATATACTTCTTCATCCAGATCTCCATTTAGAAAAGCTGTCTTGACATCCATTTGGTGAAGCTCTAAGTCAAAATGAGCCACCAATGCCATGATTATCCGAAAAGAGTCTTTAGTAGATACTAGAGAAAAGACTTCAGTATAAGCAATAGATTTTCTCTATGTGTACCAATTTGCGACTAACCTTGCCTTGAATCTCTCTATGTTGCCTTTATTGTCTTTCTTAGTTTTGAATACCCATTTGCAACCAATCGGTTTATGCCCATCAAGTAAATCAACAAATTTCCATACTTGATTAGTTAACATGGAAATCATCTCGTACTTCACTGCTCCTAACCATTCATCTGCCTGATCACTATTAAGAGCTTCTTCGAAAGTCGCCAGATCAACTATATTTCAATGTCAAAATCAGTTTCTCCAAGATAGACATGATATTCATTTAGACATATTAGTCTTCTTTGTCAATGTGATCTTTGCACAGGCATTTTTGGAGCCGCATCATTCGTCTGGAGAATTTCATTTGTAATGGGAGGATCTATCGACATATTTCCAATACCTGCTTCTTGCTGAATTTCTACTCTGCAAGGCTCTCGCATAGAATCATCATGCAAGATGGGCAATGGAATAAAGACCATTTGTTTGGTTCTTCCCTTTCTAAAGATTGAGAAGAACTCTTTTCAGCAACATCTAATTCCAGGAATTTTGCAGTTTGGGATTCAACGATTCTAGTGCCACGAGTAGGACAATAGAACCTATACCCTTTAGAATGATCAGGGTATCTAATAAAGTAACATCTAGTAGTTCTAGGTTTGGTCTTCTTTTGAGAAGGATCATAAATTTTCACCTCTGCAGGACAACCCCAAACTCGAAAATGATTCAAGCTTGGTTTCCTCCTTGTCAACAATTCAAAAGGTGTTTTCGGCACTAATTTACTAGGTACACGATTCAATATAAAAGTTGTTGTTTTTAATTGCATCACCCCATAAATATTCAAGCAAATTAGAACTACCCATCATACTTCATTTCATCTCCATGAGTGTGCGATTGCGTCATTCAGCTACACCATTCTATTCAGTATCCCATGCATTGTATACTAAGCAACAATACCACAGTCCTACAAATATTTAGCAAACGGTCACATTTGTTGTCCAATCTCAGTGTATTGCCCATAATATTCACCCCCACGATCAGATCTAACAATCTTGATAATTTTTCCCAATTGTTTCTCAACTTCAATGCAAAACACTTTGAACATTTCAAGAGCATCCGTCTTCTCCTTAATTAGATAAACATAACAATAATGGGAGAAATCATCAATGAATGTGATGAAGTACTTATTTTCACACAAGGTGGTTGAGTATGGCCCCTTAATATCCTTTTAAATTATCTCCAATAGATTTTGACTGCGAGTAGCACATTTCTTCTTGGTTTTAGTTAATTTTCCCCTCACACAATCAATACAAGTATCAATATCATCTAAGTCAAGAGGAGGAAGAATATCAGCCTTGATGAGTCGTTTTACCCTTTCTTTGGAGATATGCCCTAATTGCTTGTCATAGCAATGAAGATCTTTCTTTGATTAAAGATCTCTTAACAACATTAGTCTCGACATTGAAAGAACAATATGGTCTATCGAGAGATAAGGATAATCGACACAATCCATCAGACAAAATGCAATTCCCAATAATTCTGGAATCATAACTCAAATCCACTCTTTTATTCGCAAAATAAAGACAATATCCTATCAAGTGAAGAAAGAAATATCAAGTTTCTCCTAAAACCAGGAACATAAAAGACATTGTTCAAAATAAGCTGAAAAACATAATTTAATTTCAAAACAATTGTCCTTATGCGCTCCACATCAACTCCAATATCGTTTCCAACTTTACGCTTTAATTCCCTCAGACTTGGATTCCTTAGATTTGCGAGACTCTGTAAGGTAGTAGTTACATGAATAGTAGCACTAGAATCAAGCCACCAAGAATCCAAAGGAACATCAATTAGATTTGATTCAAAACAAACCAACAACTCACCTTGGTGACTTTCTTTTCTTACTTATGACCCTGCTTCTTGCAGTGAAGACACTTGAAATCCTTATCTCCATTCCTCGAGGGTTTGAATCGTCCTCTCAGACTGGCCATCCGTCTATGGATGATAGGCCGTGTTGTACTGCAGCTTCGTCCCCAAGGCAGTTTGTAAACTTTTCCAAAAAGCTACCGTGAACTTGGGTCTCAATCTGATGTGATCGTCACTAGCACTTCATGAAGACGAATTATATGTTGCACGTACAATTCAACATATCTGTCCAATGCAAAGTCCTTTCGTACGGCGATGAAGTGAGCAGACTTTGTCAATTTGTCGACTACGGCCCATATGGAATCGTTACCTCGCTGACTCCTCGGTAATCCCATCACAAAATCCATTGTGATATGTTCCCACTTCCACTCGGGAATCTCAAGAGGTTGCAAAAGTCCTCCAGGCTTGCAATGCTAGGCCTTCACTTGTTGGCACGTCAGACACTTGGCAACATGTCTGGTAATATCCGCTTTCATACCGGTCCACCAATAATGTTGACGCAGATTTTGATACATTTTTGTGCTACTTGGGTGAATGCTGTAACTACCATGATGGGCTTCTGACAAGATTTCCTCCTTAAGCCCCTCATCGTCAGGTACACACAATCACCCACGGAACTTTAGTATCCCGTCCTCAGTAACTTGAAAGTCAGTTTTCCTCTTTTCCACATCCTCCTATAGAATTTTCTGGATTTCAGGGTCTGTCGACTGTAACGTCTTAATCCTCACCTACACTTCTAGTTCAATTATGAGGGTAGCCATGAGACTTGAAAGGTGGCCTATCTCAAACTTGAAATCCAAATCTCGAACTCCTTCGAGTAGGATCCACTCGTGAACCATCATCCGTGCAATCGACAACTTCCGACTTAACGCATCCGCAACCTTATTGGCTTTTTCCAAGATGATACGGGATGTCGTAGTCATAATCCTTGAGAAGTTCCATCCAATGACGTTGCCTCATGTTCAATTCCTTTTGAGAGAACAAATACTTCAAGCTTTGATGGTCCGTAAAGATCTGGAACTTTTCTTCATAAGTAATGTCTCCAAATCTTCAAGGCAAAGATGATCGATGTGAGTTCCAAGTCATGTGTCGGATAATTCAACTCATGAGGCCTCAACTGACAGGACACATATACAAAAACTCTCCCATGTTGCATTAAAACGCAGCCTAGTCCTCTTACGACGCATCACTATAAATTTCATATCCTCTAGGTCCAGACGGAATCGTCAACACTGGTGTGGTAGTCAGCTTCTGCTTAAGCTCTTGGAAACTACACTCGCACTTATCTATACATTCAAACTTCTCTTCTTTCTTCAGCAATCGTGTTAAGGGCATGGCTATCACAAAGAATCTTTCCACAAATCGTCTATAATAGCCTGCCAATCCCAAGAAACTTCGGATCTCTATTACTGTCGTTGGCCTCGGCTAGCTTATCACGGCTTCAATCTTGGTCGAGTCCACGGAAATCCCTTCACCGAAAATCACGTGACCTAAGAAAATTACACGAGTTAGCCAAAACTCGCACTTACTGAACTTGGCATACAGCCCGTGTTCTCGCAGGGTCTGAAGTATCATCCTTAAGTGTCTTTCATGCTCCTATTGACTTCTTGAATACACCAAGATGTCGTCAATAAACACAATCACGAACTGGTCCAAGTGTTCCTTGAACACTCGATTCATCAAATCCATGAAAGCAGCTAGGGCATTGGTCAGACCGAATGGCATTACGGTGAACTCATAATGGCCGTAATGCATACGAAAAGCCGTCTTTGGAATATCCTCCTTCTTAATCCTCGGTTGATGGTAACCCGTCCTCAGGTCAATCTTGGAAAATATCGACGCTCCTTGTAACTGATCAAACAAGTCATCGATCCTTGACAACGGATACTTGTTCTTGATCGTTACCTGATTGAGTTGTCGATAGTTGATGCAAAGACGCAACGAATCATCCTTCTTCTTTATAAACAGAACCGGTGCTCTCCAAGGCGATGCACTAGGACGTATAAATCCTTTATCCAACAACTCTTGCATCCGCACCTTCAGTTCCTTCAATTCTGACAACGCCATACGGTAAGGAGTCTTAGAAATTGGCAACTTTATGTCTTTTCCAAGCATCTTGATATAAAAGGCTAGCCATATAGTTGATGATCAAATTCCTTCTGATGACAAAAATATCCATCATTCTTCATAATGTCAACACTTAAATATTGGCGACAAAAATCTCATGCCATGGATTTAGATTTTTCAACGAGTTCGAAATTTTTTGGAAAAATGATTTTCAGACAAGAAGAAAAAGGAAATGAAATTCGAATGGAGAAGCAAATTGGGAATTTGATGCCCAAAAAGCTTCATTTTTAAGAAATTAACATTTAGAAGATATTTGGGAGACTATAGATAAGATTAAAAGACTTTTGCGGCATATATGATGATGAGTATTTGAGATATTTCTCAAGAAACATTTTGTTCTTCTTAATTTTCTCTCTCCCACTCTTCTCTCTCTCTCTCTCATGCAAACCCCTCCCCCTAGTGCAGCCGACCCTCCCCCTCTGCTGATTTTCTTCTGCCCATCCTTCCCCTCACGCCTTCATCCCCTCCCCTCCATTTTCTTTCTTTTCTCCACCGCTCATTTCCCCTCAATCCATTGTCACACCAGCACCACCATCACCACATCACCACCGCCCACACCTCACGCCATCACCCCAGCACATCCACCATCATCCCACCAACTCCTTCATCATCCACCATCACCCCATCATCACGCCAGCTTCAACATCCTAGCACCGCAACTCCACCTGCCAACTCCTCACCACACCACCACCACTGGAACTCCATACCACCGCCAGAACTCAACACCCCCCCAACGTCCAACATCATCCGACGTCCAACAAACCCCCTATGTCCGCCACCAATGGCCCCAACTTCACCGAGCCATCCACCCGCTCACCACCCACAAGCCGAGCCTTCCCCCGCCCTTCACCGAGGGCTTGAAGGACCGCCACCACCACCATCGAGCCCCGTTCAAGCCGCGTGTGCCACGTCCTCGACACCGTCGCCGTCACCATCATCGCAAGCCCGCCGCCATTGAAAACCCGTGAGTTAACTTCCTAATCTTTGATTAGGCCGTTAATTGCATTTAGGGGGTGGTTAGATTAGTACTAATAGTGATTAGTCTTAGCTAAGCTTGGTTTAGTTTTAATTGAAATTAAGAATGGTTTAGGATAAATTTAATTACAATTAGTGTAAGTAATTTCGATTAGTTTAATTAATTGTGTTTAGATTAATGAATTGCGTTTAGCTTTATTAATCATAATTTATTTAATTAATCGCGATTAGTGTAATTAGTGACGGATTAGGCGTTATGTAGAATTTTACGGTCATTTTCTTGGATGAGATTATGCGTGATTTTGATGGGTTGTATGTACGGTATTATGCAATTGATTGCTCTATGGTAGTTATCGGTTATTATTACAAAAGACGGTTTTATGGGCAATTAAATAGGAAAAAATGAGGTGTCGGGTTTGGACGCCAAATTTTACGTGCTAGATAAAACAATGGGGTTTTAAAATAGAAGCGTGCAAAGTTTGACGAGTTGATTTCAAGTACGTGACCACGTACGAATTTCTTTCCAAAATTTTTAAAGGAAAAAAAAGGTGGGGTTGCCCAAGATTATTTCGAAAAAGGGTGATTGGGCAAGAAAATAGAAAAAAAAAAAATGAGGTGTCAAGAACGTGGCAAAACATTAGGGCGTACCTTGGATCTTTACTGCCAAATAAAAATATTTTTTGAACAAGATAAATTTCAGTCTAAGTCCTCTAAGGTCTAAAACAGTTCCTAGCGGAGTCGCCAAGCTGTCGCGACCTACCCCTCAGGGAAGGGAATAGGTTTAAGGGTATTGTCTAAATGACAGACCTAAGGTTCATGATTAGGCATGGGCTCTCCCAAGCCCATACCTCACGCGATATTGGTGTGTTCTTAAGAATTTCACAATAAAAAGTCACCACTAGCCTATTGGGGTCGGCTAGAAACCAAGTAAGGCTTAGGAGTGTACCTCACTTTCTACGCAACCAGAGAATTTAGGATCGAGGACTTGATTACACTAATTAAGTAATTAGTGTCATTTCAGTACCTAATCTTATTCATTTTAGAAAGAAATTTTGTCAAGCAATTTGGATTAATTTTATATCAATTCACTAACACGCGAGATAATCATGCGGGTACGCAATCATTAAAATAACAATTAGCAACCAAGATCCTAATTTCAGTAAATCTAGCAAGCGCAATTAAACATTCGCAAACGTGATTAAATATGTAAATTAAAACATGCGACGTAATCAATGTACGAGCAAACAAAAGCCTAATTACACTAAGAAAGTAAGACATGGCAATTCCCAACCAAATTCCTACATTTTTTTAATTTCCGAAATTTTTTAATTTTTTTTTTGGGCCAGTCGAGTCAGGTCTGGTCTGACCCAAGCCCAAGTCTGACCCGGTCGGGGCGGGTTAGTCAAACCCGTCTAGGTCCGACCCGATTGGGGGTGGACCAGTCAACCTGCCCGTAAGGGCCAGGCCCGACCAGGGCTAGTCGGGCCTTTGTTTTGTTCGGATTGGGCCCCAACCAACGGGCCCAATCCACCAAAAAAAAAAACGCTGCCCGTAGGCCCACAACTAGACCAACTCTAGGCTAATGACATGCGAAGTGAAAGTGGCCAAGTGGGCAAGATTTATGATATGGCCCAACTCGGCCTGTGACCCCTGTTCCACGACTGTTCAGTCATGACCAAGGAAGCCACGACAACATGCAGCCCAGCAGTTCTCTTGCCAAAGCATGACGGCATCATCTCGGTTGGGCAAAGCATTTCGCTCGACCTTCGGCCAGATGGTGGCACCCCTTCCGGTGGCCGAACGACCTAACTAAGGCTCTGAGCAGTGGAATTAAAAAATGATTTTCGACTAGGCATTTTAGCGAGCAGATGGAGGGCATTCATGAAAACAGGGGCTTTTAGCTCGGCCAAGGCCCGAGCGTGAATCCAGACATCAAACAAGATATGCCACGACATCAAGAAATGCAATGGGGAATGAGCAGGGGCCGGAGCTCGCTCGAAATGGTCGAGGGAGCTCCGGCCGGCTCGGTATCACAATGCAAGCACCAGGTGTTTGACAGAATGCCTACCTAAGTTTCAGAGGAAATGGCAACGATCGGCGTCAGTCAGGCGGCTCACCAACAACGGTAGGGCATCCCGGGGACTATCCTTCTCATCAACTTCGCTCTCCACGAGCTTTTTTTCTTCTTTTTTATCCTCCGTTTCTCCCCCCCTTTTTTTCTCTGTCCCTCTCCCCCTTTTCCCTTTCTCTATGCTCTCGGCAAGGACGCCCTAGATGGCAACCATCCTTGCCTCACCCAACCCTGACATGCCTCTACTCTTGTCCTTTCGTCCTTAGCCTCCGCTCACCCATTGCTACCATCCTTTTCTTCTTTCTATAGGTCGCGCGCATGAAGGACGCCAAGGAGGAAGACAGGTTGGGGGTGAGGCCGGGCTGAAGGGGGGAAAAGCTGGGCCGCAGGAGAAAAGGAAGAAAGAAAAGAAAAGGGCTCAAGCCCATGTGGGGAAGGGAAGGAGAGGCGGGCCGGGCCAAGGTCGAATTTCGGCCCGACCCGGCCTCTCTCGCCCTTTTTTTAAAAAAATTAATTAATTTTTTTAATATGTATTTGAAAAAACAAATTAGGTGTCAACAATGTTAGTCTAGTTCCTGCTTTCCGATTTCAAGAAAGATCGAACCAAACCAAACCGAACTAATTACATATACTTATTTTCTAGTTTTTCAAAAAAAGTTAATGGGTTTAGTTTTTCGTTTCCAAGAAAATAAGAGCCTATAATTTGACAATAAGATATCCTAATGGAAGTATAGGATTTGTCTTGAGCTTTGAATTTGTTTCATTGTCATGTTTTGGATAATAAGATATCCAAATGGAAATAAGAAAAAGAAATAGTGACTAGTTCCATTAGACCAGATCGATGGATCCCAATTTTGAGACTTGCAAACCAATCACCCCTAATACCTAGTTATTTGTCAATGTGAATAGTAACTTTCTTAAAGATAAAAATTATTATTGCCCTATTAATAGTTAATAATTTTCTCCACACCATTAATGACTTTCATACAAAATTCGGGTATGTGATTATACTAATTAAGTTTTATAACCCAGCTAGTAAGTTTTCACCATGGAAAGTAGGCGTTTGCATTTCAGTGATCACTAATTTTGTCATGATAAAAGGTATCTTTACTTTCAAATTATAAATTTTTAATAACTCCACATTTATGGTCACTTTCTATTTAGAGAAGCAAGTTTGAGCATATCAACAGTTACTTATTTCTTGATTAATCGGTAATTTCTACCTCTGAAAGCTGATTATCCATGCAATTAACTAATCCCATATAATGAAATATGACTACTCCATATACCTATTGTAAGTCATATGCATTTGTGATTAGGTGCTGTCGAGAAAAAAGGCGATCAAGTAACTTTTCTAAAATATCATAATAAAATTTAATGACGGCAGTAGTGCTGAAGAATTTGCACTTACACACCAAGAAAAACCCAATAGTCATGTAACATCATTCTACAAAACATTCCCAAATAATTCGTGATGTGCACGTCATGCTAGTATGACGAATCCAAAAGCTCCACTAGTGCAGTAGTATTGCTTTTTCTTCACTAAACATAGCTTTAGGAACATTAGTTCAATTCCTGGAGCCCATTCTTAGTCGATTTGCAGAAACCAAGCTTTTCCTTAAATAACATTTCCGCAAGCTAATCAAAACATTAGACATTCCATCCTCTGAAACCAACACCCTTGATGATTGCAATCCATCTTAATGAGCATCATACAAATGAAAAGGAAAAAAAAAATTAAGAAAATTTATTTTTAATTCACTTTCACATAACATGGCACCAAATCAAAGCTTTGAGTAAACCAAAAATACTGAAAAATGTGTAGGCAGCCAAGGCCTTGTGTAAGGTTAGATACGTACGGATGCAGATGATGAACAATCATCCACTATGGTCTAAAGGAGAAAAGGATGATTGATTCTCTCTTCGGTTATAGAATTTACCTGTGAAAGTGCTAGTATGAATACCTAGAGGGGGCTGAATAGGTGTAAAAACATATTCTGCAAAATACAGTGAAAACCTTTACTTTTAACTTGAGTCTGAATAACAGCAGACTTTTGAAACTGAGTCTGAAGAGTAGCAGACCTTGGGCGAGATCAGACTTTAGCAGTTAAATAGAACTACAAGCAAAATAAAGAGATTCAGGGAAGAGAATAAGAACACAAGGTTTATAGTGGTTTGGCTTAATCTAAGCCTACGTCCACTCTCCCACGCTATCAGCCTCCTTGGCTGGATTCCACTATGCAATCAACAAGAGATTACAACTTTGAGTGCAAACACTTAGTAGTAGATCACACTATCTCACTAAGTCACTCTTTTGGTATTTCTCTCAAGATCACAAACGTTTAAGCTCATGAGAGACAAGTGTATGATCGAAGTTGCTCAGACTTTGGAATTATAAATTCTACGCTCCGTCTCTTACTTGCTCATCGGTCCTTGATCTCCTTAAATACTCCTCCACTTCCAAACTAGCCGTTGGACAGTATCTCGAGGATCGTCTTCCAATCTACCCATTGGACGGATCTGTATCTAGAAGATTTGGTAGGCGTTGAGTGACAAAGGTAGAATCCCAAATTGATTCCAATCGCCCATACAAACAGAATCTTGGTTTTCATAAGTAGAGCTTCTTCGTATAGAAAGTTCTTGTCTTCAAGATTTAATTGTCAATCAATTAGATTGAGTCAATCAAATCAATCTTGATGTAGAATCCAAACCAGATCACTAGCCATTATACATTTAGGGCTTGTGTTACGTTCTGTCTCGATGTTTCATTCTGAATCTGCTTCGTTCTGAATCTGCTACAATCTGGATGTAAAGTCTGAGAGCAGTAGACTTTATAATCTGAGTCTGAGTGCGATAGACTTTATAACCTGGGTCTGAACAGATTTAGCTTTAAAGTCTTAACACAGTCTGAATAAGTTCAGCTTCAGCATAGAGTCTGTCTTCTAGTTCTTCATTCACGTTCAGTCTGGAATTTGTCAGAGTGTGCAGACTTCTGATGTAGAATAGACTTTGACACTAAAGTCTGGCAATCTTGAGACTTTGACACAGAAGTCTGGAAATCTTTAGAATATACTTTGTACGTGAGTTACGTTCAGTCTTCTGGCCGTCTTCAGACTTTGACAATATCATTTACATGTTCTAACATCTGCATGGTCTATTACTTAACCATTAAACACGTTAGTAGCCTTTGATTTATTTTGTCATCTTCAAAACATCATAAGGGATTTCCCTAACAACTTGTCCATGTAAGCCTAAAGCAATGAGTTTCTCCCTAATCCGATGCAACTGATTTGTAACTCCGCTAATACTCATTCATCTTCAAGGCACTTCATTCGAACAAGCAACTTCAATATTATAGATCATAACCAAACACTCTTGAAATATGTCATGCTAAGGTTTATAGGCAGCCAGATGGCTCTCTCTTTCTTGAAGCAAAGCGCTATCCATGATTTTGAGCACTCGTTCAGGCAAAGCTCTTGCAACAAAACCATGAAGAGTCAAATTGTCTCTAAAGGTGTCATCGGTGGGTCTTAATCCTATGAATTCTAGTAAAAGAATGCTGTAACTATAGATGTCACCTTCTCTTGAAACCTCACACCCCATTGCATATTCTGCCACACATGGAGATCAAAGTGCAGGTCAAATTTGGAGTGCATATAAATAATCAAAATCTAATGTGTGTAAGACAATAAGAATTATTATTCGCTACCAAACTTTAGACAGGAAGACCATCAATGAGAGAGAGAGAGAGAGTACCTGGTGGAGCATAACCGATTATCCCTTTAAAACCCACAGAACTCATCTGATTAGTTGCAATGTCAAAAGATAATCCAATAACGAATTTCGCCAATCCAAAGTCACCAACGTGTGCGACCATCTCAAAATCTAAGAGGATATTGCTTGGCTTTAGATCACAATGAATGATGGGGATGTGGCACTAGTGAAGAAGATAATCCAGTGCAGAAGCAACACCAATGGCAATATTTATCCTTTGAATGAAATTCAACTTTCTTGGAACTCCATTGTGATGAGATGATGTTGCACTTGGGTGAAGCCACCATTCTAGGCTACCATTGTCCATGAATTCATAGATTAAGGCCTTAAAATCATTTCCTTGATAATCACTGCCAGAGCAAACTGTCAATATCTTCAAAAGATTTTGATGTCTTGTCGCGACCCGATCTCGCCGCCCTTCGATGTCGAAGGGGAGGAGGTCAGATTTAGGGATACTTGACCATAAGATCGCAAGCTCTCCCAAGCTCGTACCCCGCGTGACAGCGAATTTATTTATACAATCTAGGTATTTAACAACCTAAGAATATACAGGAGTCGCCACTAGCCTTATATATATTTTTTGGAGTCGGCTAGAAAACCCAATCGAGGGTTGGGAGAATTCCCTCGATTCCTACGCAACTAGATATCTAGATTCGGGGACTTGGGTTACGCTAATATAGCTATTAGCGCCCTTTCGGTACCTAACAGTATGTTGTGTTTTTTCTAACATGTCCATGCATCCCTTTTTATATTTTTGGGATTATCAATTCTAAGCTAAGTGATCACGCATGGTGGATTACTTTTATGCTATTCTATTTCTAAAAGAAGAAAAAAAAACAATAAAAGAAATCAATCAGAGAAATTGAAAGTGCAAGACATGAAGTAAACAATCAAGAAACGTAGTAAATCTAATCATGCAATCCTAAAGAATATGAAAGAGAAAACAATCGGGAAAGAAAGAAACCCGCAACTTGTCGGGTTTTATACAATGAATGAAACCCGAGACATATGTCGGGAAAACAAATGGTACAAGATAATAGTCGGAATGGACATCAACTTCCATCGTCTTCACACCAAAGTCCATCTTTAAAATCCTAATCTAAACCTAATCTAAGAAAAATGATTCCTTGCCTCATCTTATATGACTAAGACAATGCATTGAAATCATTATTATAACGAATGAACATAGGCATCAGACATGAACACGAATCCAACAAATTCAAGTCACAAACAACAATTATAATATGGCGACAACATATTATGAACATACATGACATTCATAGCCAAAAATTCAGCATGTTCAGCAAGAACAACAATGAATTCAGTAAACTTGAGCCATGTATGGTAAGAGTAGACATATCTAGTGAGCTCACAATGCAGCAAATGTACAAACTCAACAAATAGCACATGTCGAGATGAAGATTATGCAAGCTAATAGTGACTATGTACTTGCACATAAAACCCAAGCAAGATGCACAATAAACTTGCCATATGTAGTTCAAGTGTCGAGAAGGCACTAACATGAACTTTGGCCTCTAAGAGACCCATCAAGTATAAAAAGATGGGCATATATCAAGGCTTCAATTCTGTAACAAGATTTGAGAACATGCATGATTTTGCTCACTAAGAGATAGGCATGAATCTAACCAAAGATGTGTCATATAGAATAATGGATGACAAACATTTCTCATTGAGAACTCAAAACCTAATTGTGATCACATGGATGATGTGGACAAAATTTTATTGAGGACTCAACTTCAAAATCATCATGCATAGGACCACACAAGAATGGTAAACAGTCAGATTCTTAAGGGCAAGATAGCACTGCAGTTCAAGACAAATTCCAGATTTCAAAGTTCGATTTAAAAAATGGAGAAGCAGGGCAAATGATGACCAAATCGCACATATAATATGTCTATGGGAAGCTTAAGAAGTCTATTACAAATCTCTAGAAGACATTAAGTCCTAATAACATCATCTACCAGTTCGTTCCAGTTAAAATAGAAAACTGCAGTAAGTCAAAACAGCAAATCAACCAAAAAACTACTGCAGAATTGACAGATTTTATAGGTGTTTTTGGATGACCGAATGACGTCCGTTCAGGGCGTGCAACATATCAAATCGAAGCTTGAGAAGTCTATTTTCTATGTCTAGAAGGGCTCGAGGTCAAAAAAACATATCTAGCATCTCGTTTCAGCCAAAACAGAAAGTGGAATATCAGATATACGAAATTGCACATCAGAGCAGAACATAACAATTTTCCAGAATTACTTCCTAACTTTTAAAGAAATTTCATGTGGCTAATGATATCAGATCAGGGTATATTATAGCTCATTGGAAAGCTAGTCGAACCATCTTCAACTCTCATGAAAGCATCAATCACAGAAAAACATAGCAACCAACTCATATCAGGTAATTTGCACAGAAGGTTATTCAAAACAGAGCACAAGTCAGAACAAAAAAAAATTCAAACAAGGTCAGGGATATTCTAGACATATTCGACCTGGGTAAATGACCTTCAATTATCACGACATTTTTATTTGATATAGATTGGAACCTAATGAACAACTTTCATTTAGGCATCAACTTCAGAATCTAATCACAAAAAATCATGTGAAAATGGCAAACAACACAAGTCATTTAAAGTAGAGCATGAAAACAGAACACCTAATCATTTACAAACTGTAGCTCTGTTTGTAACAATTGTCAAATCTAGTAAATGGTGACCAAGTCCAAGAGCTCACGGCATCCATTACAAAATATCAAGAAAGAAACAAAATCTATCCAAACACGCCTTTATGTTGACACAATCGCAATGTCTACAGATTGAAATTAGCAGAACTTCAACATAAGAACACATTACAAAGTGTATGTTCTTGTACCACATGAGGAGGTAGACAAAAGGGCTCACAACAACCAAACCCATGTAGAACAGAGCTACAAAACCGTATACGTTGACATTGAAAAAAAACTCAATGAACCAAGCAAAGCAAAAGAGCATTCAATCATGTAATCGAGTTCTAATGACAAATGAATCAGGCATAAGAAAAATATAAAACCACCATAAACCACTAAAAGAATGGAAGAATCATAGTTGGCACAAGACAACTCCTACAATGCTAAAACATCATTCATTGACCAGCGATCCCAGAATTCGGCAATTACATGCCGTCCTATATGTATGATAATGTCTCCAGTCACGTAATGAAGTTGGATGTTAGAAGCTCAGGCATTTTCACAAACATATGAAGGGCAGAAAAGAAGAAACACAAGAAATGAAAACAACTAAATGCAGAGAGTCCATAGTTAATGATCGTGACATTGTCAATCACCGTCAGTAAACTTCTATTTCAAAAAGGCGAGCTCTTACTCGATCGCCAACCACACCACATACACAGCGATGACACATCAGAATGATATGGACAGAAAAAAAAATGAAATATAATAGAGAAATCTAAGCATACAAGCAACGATTCCAACACCAATTTCCATCCCTGTACGATATAGCAATCGTTCGCCTCGACTACACAGCGCAAAACACGGCTTAATCCAATATCTACTCAGCTCAAGATTAAATCCGAACCAGAGCCTAAACAGATCCTCTAAATCCATCAACAATAACAACATCGACAACAACAGCATCTAAACGAAAAACATTTACTGAGAGAAACTCAATAAACTTGTTCTTCCTCACCTAGTCGAACCAGAGATAGAGCGATTGAGAGAGAGAGAGATTGATAACCTTGAATGAACAGCAAAGGATCGAAGCTGTGGCTACCAACGACGTGGTCTGAACCTTAAACTCCAAGCGATCTGGTGAGCTCAATCCAAAGAGATTCGAGTCCAACGAGCCTCTCCAGCAACTGCCACAATATCCGAACCGATGATCTCAGAAAAAAGTGTCAGATCTGTAGAAGTTCAACTCCGGCGCTGCGGACTTCGAATGACGGATAGATCTTCTGATCACAATCGCCGATTGCTACACTTCAACTTCTAAGTCCGAGAATCGTGAAAGATGAAGCCGATCTTCGGTCGACTTCAGACCAGGGCAAATCCGGCGAGTAGAATCGATGGTGTCGTTGTCGTCGTGACCGCTGTCGCCTCCGATCAATCAAAATTCCCCGAAAACCCTAACTGTCGATCCCCCGATCCGAAAGCCCCCAACCCGCTCAAGAGAGAGAAATGGTTTTCAGAGAGAGAGAGTGCGAGCTTCAAGTCAGAGCCCCTCGAGAGAATTCGCGCGCGAACCGTTTTTGAGAGAGAGAGAGAGAGTCCTCCAGAGAAAGAGAGGGATCCACCCCCAAAAAAGAGAAAAATTCTAAAAAAACCCCTTTTCATTTTTCTTTCATTTTTATTCATTTTCATTTCTTCTTTCTTCTTTCTTTTTTCTTTTTGTTTTTGTTTTCTTGATTTCTTTACTTTTTTTTTTCTTTTCTTGTTTTCTTTTCATTTTTTTTTTTTGTATCTTTTTGGCTATTTTTTTATTTTTATTTTTTTTGCAAAAAGAAAGTTTAAAATGTCGACAAAAAATCGGGTGTCAACATGTCTGATCTTCTTTAATGCCTCGCACTCGACGTTGAAGCTCTTCAAAGCACCATGATAGACTAGATGAAGCACCTTCACAGCAACAGTAGTTCCACTAACCTCAAGTACACCCCTATAAACAAAACCAAAGCTTCTAGCACCAATCAAATTTGTTGAAGAAAAACCATCGATTGCTTTTAGGAGTGTTCCATAAGATACATTTGGACATGAATCATCCATTGAACTTGAAACTGGTTCCATCACCGTCTCCTTCAACCAACAAAGATATACAGAAGCTAGAATAAGAGCTATTCCAAGAACTCCGAGAATAACAGAAGTGGACAATATCACTAAATTGATCTTTCTACTCTTGAAGCTTTCAGAGATGCAATTGGGGAGATGAAATTCCGGTAGCCCACCACAAAGCTTAGTGTTCCCAATAATAGAAGTACTAGTAGCATTCCTAAAGACTCCTTCACGTGGCAGCATGCCTTCAAAGTTATTGTAGGATAAATATAAAAGTTTCAAGGAACGAAATACTGTTAAGAATTCTGGAATTTGACCCGACAAATTGTTGCATGAAAGATCTAGTTCTTCAATGCCTCCTAACGATCTGATTGATTGAGGAATCAATCCATGGAAGAAGTTGCCTCCCATCCTCAGTGATGTCAATGAAGTGCAACCACCTAAACTACTTGGGATTTCACCTACCAATAAATTGTTCGAGATATCCAATGCAGTCAAAGTTCTCAAGTTGCCAACTTCTGGGGGTAGAACCCCAGTCAAATGGTTTCGAGATAAGTTCAAAAGGATTGTTAATGAAGAAAGACTGATAAGTTGCGAGGGTATAACACCACTGAGATTGTTATTAGATAGATTGAGCAAATTAAGAGATTGGCAGTTTGATAGACGCAAAGGAATTGACCCATGAAAGTTGTTCCCAAGAAGGAATAGGTCAATCAACTTGCTTAGATTTCCTAAAGAAGATGGAATAGTCCCTCTTAGGTTGTTATAACCTAAGTGTAGTTTTGATAGATTTTGTAGATTTCCCAAATTTGAGGGGATAACACTTGAAAGCTTATTGAGATTCATATACAACTCTTCCAGGTTGATAAAATTCCCAATTTCTTCCGGAATCTTTCAAGATATTTGATTCTCGCGTACATCAAATTCTGTGAGGAAAATTCCAAATAAGAACCGGAAATGAATCTATTTTCTCAAATAAGGACCTAAAGTGAACTTTGCGTCATATAAGAACCCGAAGTTGATCCATTGTTTCAAATAAGAACCCGAAGTGAATTTTGTGTCAAATAAGGACCTAAAATGATCAAGTTAATCTCTATTGAGGACCTTAGCTTACCGGTAAACATTTTCCGACAATTAAAATAGGGACAATTTTGTTAGAAATTTGTGATTGGAAAAAAATGGAAAATTTTATATTAATTAAGTTTAGGTTATCTATTTAGATGTTTACGTTTTCTTCTTTCTTCTCCCTCACTGCTCCTCACCTTGCTCGACCGACAAAGAATTTGGGTCTCCGCAAAAAAACCAAAACAAAACAAAACAAAAAAACAAGAAGCGTTTGGTTTTCTTCTTGTTTTTGAATTCGTGCCTCAACCGGTGGAAAATTTGAGTTTTCGACTTTGCGGAGGATGGGTACAAGGAACGGGAAGATCGTAGAAAACCTAGGGGTTTTTTTTCTGTTTTAGGATTTGTTAATTTTCCCTATATTTTTTTTGGACAAAATTGCCCAAACATTGGTCATCAGAAATGTCACATGCTTGATAGCCAACGAATATTTGGTTGACCAGTAAGCTCAAGTTTTTATTTGGAATTGAGGTCCTTATTTGAGACAATGGGTCCACTTTAGGTCTTTATCTGACACAAAGTTTATTTCAGGTTCTTATTTGAGAAAATTGGTTAACTTCGGGTCCTTATTTGAGATAATGGATCCACTTTAGGTCTTTATTTAACATTAAGTTCATTTCGGGTCTTATTTGAGAAAATTGGTCAACTTTGAGTCTTTATTTGGAATTTTCCCAATTCTATGAGAGTGCTGGATAGATTACCTACGCATATAGGCAACACTCCGCCAAACTTGTTCCTGCTGAGTTCCACGTACCTTAATTTGCTGCTGTTAGTTAATGAGCAAAGGAAGTTCAAGTCTTCGGGTTCTCCACTGCCAAGCCGATTACCAACCATTTGAAGAAAACTAAGATTATACAAATTTACTAAAGAAGGTACTTTTTCCAGAAAATCTATTATCTCCAAGCTGAAGCTTATCTAGCTTTGTGCAATTCGATATCGACAGAGGAATCGCTCCTTCAAGTTGGTTCCCTAAATCACTAAAAAATACAAGATCTAGGAGTTTGAGACCTATGCTTGCAGGAAGTGTCCCCTGTATCTGGTTCTCTCCAGCATCAAACACAGTTAGGGAAGAGAGATTGAGTAATGAAGATGGAATTGTACCCGACACTCCGTTTGCTGCAAAGCCAATGAATTTCAAGTTTTTTAGGTGGCCTAAAACTTGGGGAATGCTCCCACTCAAGTTGTTCTCACTTAAGTAAAGGGCCTTCATTGAGGATAAGTTCCTAATAAAGGAAGGCATACTCCCGCTAAGATTATTAGCATACAAAGAGAACACCGGTAGCTTCAGCAATGACCCAAGCTCTCTAGGAGTTTCTCAAGTTAGTTCGTTCTTCCCAAGCAAAAGGAGAACCAGATCCAAGCAACCTGATATGTTTCTGGGAATTTCGCCAACTAACGAGTTGCTGGTCAATTGCAGAATATGCAGGCGGCGCAACTGGCCAAGTTGTGGATGGATTTCTTGATTGAAACTATTGTTTTGAAGCCACATTTTCCCTAAGAAGCCGAGGTTTCCGATATGAGTTGAGATTGATCCTAACAGTCCTTGTGATTCAAAGTCTAAGACCGTGACCCTCCGATGTCTCCTGCCACACTTAATGCCGTACCACTGGCAAAACCCAATGCTATCGTTCCATGAGCTAAGCACTCCAAAAGGATCTTCGGATATGCGGGCCTTAAAGGCGAGCAGGGTGAGTCTGTCTATTTCATTGGTGGTGCAGGAAACTCGGTTAAATCACAGCGCAAGAGCAATCCCAAGGAGCAAGTGGCATGATCGAAACTCTGCAAAACTAAGGCTCACGGGTTTCATGACTCAAAGGCGAAGGAAGCGGGTTGCTAAGAAAGCAAGTCAAGAAGAAACAAGAGGCTGGTGAATCCCATCTTCATAAAAGTAAAGACATCGTTGAAGTAAATGATCTACAGTCAGTGGTCATGGAACAGCGAAGCCGCCCAAGCCGATCTTCTACTATTGACTCTCTGAAAAAGACTTTGTCGGCCATAAACGCACAAGAGTCAATCAGATGTGAACATGTTAAAGAAGTAGGAACGCATGTTTCTTTTTCGATATTAAAATATTTCACATTTGAATTAGTGAACATAATTAGTACTGGCCTCCTTATAAAAGATTTCACTGTTTGTTTATTTGTCTTCGATGAAGAGTCGATCTGATGTGCACATGTTGCAGACTTTTTTGAAGTAGGAAAGCATGTTTCTTTATCTTCGATGTTAAAGGATTTCACATTTGAATGCATGTTTCTTTATCTCTAGACCGTTAATGAATTGTTTATCCTTTCAATTGCTGGAGTAGATCAAGCCCTTATCAATGTTCCTGGCCGTTCTTGGATGCTCAGACTAAGATCTGACAAAGAGAATCGCTTCAGGATGGTATAGACTCATGTTTCCAAGGAACTAAAATACATATAGATACGTAAAGACCTATGAACAATCAGTCCATAGAAACGGGTTTGTCCTTTGACATTTTTTAGAATGAAACTATAAGGGTCCTCTCACCTTGTGATTTTAGTGTGGCAGCAGATGCAGGCAGTTCTACACCTCCAAAACTATGTCTCAAACCAAGGACTGAAAGATTAGTTGGTGACCTATTCGTTTAGGACTCCATTATTCACTGTGCATATGTGGCTAGGTTTAATTCAGAAACCAGGAGATATGCTTTCAATTTTAATAAAAATTATTTGACCCATGTGGTCTCTGAATGTAACATGGTTTGCAATTCTGTTTGACTAGGGAAGTGGCTGCCGATCAATACACAGCTTTTGATTAAAAAAACATGCAGCACACTAAAAGTGGCGGCACCGCAATGAGTAAGTAAGCTAGGAGTGGTTGTAATACCAAGATTAGAATGTCAAGTTATTCCTCCTTATAATGCAACTACTCACAGCTGGATGCTGTCTTGACCCATTTGCTTTCATCTCTAATCCCTTCCCTGTTATTCTCTTCCTCTACTGATTTTGGCTTAGGTTTATCCTCCAAGTATTTCTCTGTCAATAATGATCGAGATGCATTTTGCGGCTCAATTTTGTTGTAAATAAAGTCGACTTCATCTCATGACACTCGGATGCAGACAAGAATGAAACTGCATAAGATAAACATGATTGCAAGTATTTTCTTCTGGACCAGTGACAGTTGCTTGGAGTAACAGTTCTCCAACAATTGAAAAGTGGTCTCACATCCTTAGGAGAATGGAAGTGAAAATTGCATAATGTTTACAAGTATAGGAACTCTTAATTGTGACATCAGACACACGGAATCACATCACCAGAAGTAAGACTACCTCTACCACACCATTGTCGAACTGCCACTGACACGGAAATTAGGCTTTGAAATATTCTACATGACAAAGCTGAATCCAAAATAGCAGTTTCTTATTCCAGAGTATCCTATCTTTGTCCCAAAACAAAGGATCATTGCTCATTTAGGAAGCTTGTGAACAGTATGAATCCCAACAAAAGAACTTTATGACTTAGATTGACTTGGAAATTTCACAGCAATGCTTAAGACTCTGCATCAAGGGCCTTATGCTGGTGCAATGATATAGATGGGGAATAGTAGTCATTCATTATCTTCTTACGAAAATGATTGTTTCTCTGGTTGTGCATTTTCCAAGTATGTTTGCACTCATAAACAACACTGATTATGTATCTGTCAGAGAAGAGAACTTGAGAAATTATTATATCACCTGCCATAATTCATCTTGTTCATACGGTAGAAACTACTAGGTCACATGGTGCTTAGTCGTACATCTTGTATATTATCTGATCTTATTTTCTCGACGAACAGTTTCAAGTAAGATCATGCACGTATGCTCCAATGGAACCCCTGATTGCATGCTCATTCTTGCAACCTATCGTTAGACAGCAATGAAAATTCAAGCAAGCCGAAAGTAACAGCAGCGTGAAAATAGTCATGATGCCAATCCAGATTTGCTGCCACGCTGCAACATACAATGCACTTATCTAATGAATTAGCCAATTGAGAGGCCACTTCAGGTCAACTTTGGTATGACCAGATGTCATTAACCAATTCTATGCAGTTCAATAAGGTTAGAAATGAGCCTTTCTGCGAGCGATGTACTCTTCCAAACCAAGCCTCTGCCGCGAGATCATTAAGTTGTCTCTCTGCAAGTACGTAGAGAAAATTCAAAAAATGAACTCAAGAGTGAATGCCATTCTGATATCCCCATCTATAGATTTTCACTAGATTAGATCAATTTCAGGTACAGTTTACTCTGTCAACGGGGAAAATGCATTCGCAAGCCACCTCTGCCTTCGAAGTTGAACAGACTCTGCTTATTATGTGAGAAGGAACAGAACCAGCAAAGACAAGATTAGATTTTTCTTTTTTCTTTTTTTTCTTTTTTTGGGCCTTCAAAGAACTTGACAATTTAAAGACCCTAGATCTTTATTTGGACATAGCAGAGACTGGAGGAGCAAAACACCCTTAGGATAAGCTCTGTCGTTGCCCTTCTGGATTAAAAGAACCTCCACGTCAGAAACCATGTAGGTGAAAAATCCTTCCAAGTTTATTGTTCTAAAGCCGAACATTCATCTGATATGATATGGCCTTAAAGCAGCAAAGTTTGGTAGGTTTTTCCCCTTTAGAGCTAGATAAATCCTTCAACTTTCTCCATTTTCAGATATCAGTGCTTTTTTCCACATAAGAAAGTTCCCAATCCCACTATCAGTAGCTGACACAACTGAAAAGTCGAAGACTTTGACTAGGTAGTTCCTGTTGGGAAGGGCAAAAATGTCCAAAATTCAGGAGAATTGCATTGCACATTTACAAATTACCCCCTGATCTTTGGAAATTCGTTGGAACACTTCTCTTTATAGTATTTTTAATATCAAAAGACATAACTTATGACTAAACAAAATGAAAGAAAATTAAAAAAAAAAGATAATGAGGAGAGGGGAGAGGAGGAATTGATTTACAACTGGGATACCTGGGCATTTGCCCTTTCTTAGTTTTTGTCGCCCCAGAAAGGATTGATCGTCTCTTGCTCGATGTGACTCTTTTTTACGCAATGGTATTCGAAGTAAGAGCACCTGAATCATTGATCATTGTCACTACGAGCACCGACCAATCCCAAGGTAATAGGCATTGCCAAAGCAATCACTATGCACTCTTTTTTCCCTCTATATCATCTTAGTTCATCCCATTTCATCAAATCTAAAATGAGATACCATGTAGAGTGTTTGGTCAACATTGCACTGGATTTCAAATGCCTGGATGACATGGAAAAATTGAGTTATTAGGGGCAAATTGCCACAACCAAAAACCTGAGGGGTTATGGTGTAATTATCCCTAATCGTGTGAGTTGTTTGTCTGGTTGCCTCTTCGGCATTTCAGAATATTTCATTAGCATAAAAATAATTAAATTATGTGAGAAATAGAATTAATGTGAAATGTTTTCATTTTCATGCTTATTTAAGCTCATATTTTCTTTCAAGTTGACTATTAGCGTAAATCCTTAAACTTGTCAATTGCATGTACTTAAGTTCTAATACTTTCATTCCTTGCATTTGAATCCTAGAACTTGTAACTCTTGGTTCAATTGGTCCTTTCATCAATTGAAGGAAGGTCTTAAAATTCATCAAAATGGCAAGTTTTAGAATTTAAATAAATAAATAAATAAAGTCTTAGTACTTAAGTGCCCGAGACAATATAATTTTAGGTTGTAATTATCCATTTTCTTCCCATTCATTTTCAAACAATTTCAGCCTCGTGTTCTGACTTGTGATGGTGAATTTTTTTATAAAAGCGAACAATTGCCGATAGTTAATTATTGAATAAACTGAAATCGTGTAAACCAGGCCCATCGAATTATCAAAATATACACGAATCAAACATAAAATGAAACGATGCTTTTAGTTTTGCTAGAAATGAACCAAGGGAAAATACATTTCAACGAAAATGTAAATGTTCCCTAAAGATAAACTGACAAATATTAACTCCGTTGCATGTTTTCTTTGTTTTATGAAATACTCCATTAGTCCGTTGCATGTATAATGTATTCAATGGGTAATGAACGAATGTGTGTATATTCTAAGAGGATTCCTGTGTGATTTTGGCAATTGGAATATCAAACTGACAAAATTAACTGCTGAAAACGGCCCTTATTATGCCATAAAACCACAAAAACTAAGACTATCAAATAATAATAAACAGGATCTAATCATTTAGCACAATATGAAGCACTCATAGAAAACGAAAGTTACCATAAAACCACCCTTCCATATTGATTTTAGGCTTCGTGCTTCGTACTAAGATTAATATGTAAAATGCCGCGCACAATTTCCAAAAGGAAAATGGAAATATTGGCTCCCGTGTGACTTGTCTACAAGATTATTGAGGAATCTCACAGGTTGGAGTTTATCTATGGTGGATTTTTTCATTATTAAAGAAAAATGCCAGCAATTCAAAAGAAAAAAAAAATGACATAGTGGACTACTCGTTGTTTTGACATAATATGCAATTCTGTTGCAATTTGCATGCTCCTCATCCTTCTAAATTTTGCTTCTTATTCAACAAATGTTCAAGGTTGATGGAATAAGAATGCCAGATTCACAACTGTAAGTTTGGCAGAGCACAAAAACACTGTTGATACAGCAGTAATACCACGATAAATACAGTCAAAATGCACCTGCAACAGAGGATTGAACACAGAATGTTACCGGTTCATATATTGCTCAAGGAAATATAAACAGAAAACCAACATCAACAAACCTGGACTGTTGATCCTTTTGTAGCTACTCGACCCTTTCCCTCAATGATATCATAGTATTTCACTCCATCAGTTGTTGCAAGTATTGGAATTGCTTACTAAAACAGAACAAATAGGATGCTAAAATGCGACTTCCTCTCGTGAAACACAAGAGAACCTTTTTTCCCCACAGATCTGGTAGCTTAGGGTGTGTTTGTTTGTGTTTCTGTTTAAAAATTATTCCAGGGAACAAAAATAGAAAAAAAGTGTTTCTGTTTCGGCGAACAGTTTTTGAACAAAAGAACACGTTTGGTAACTGTATAAAATTTATGTTTCTGGAATAAAAAAAGAACAGAAACACGTTTGGTAATTGTAAAAAATTTCTGTTCCTGGAATAGAAAAAGATCAGAAACATGTTTGGTAACTGTAAAAAATTTATGTTCCAAATTTTTCTCAAATGCCTTTTTTTTTTTTTTAATAAAGTGTAAACTTGGTATTGAATTATCATTCTCATGAAATGTTCATCAATTTAATTTTGTTCATGGTGAGTGAAGACAAACATTTTGAACATGATCATATTTGCATACTTGGTAGAAAATTTAGTAAGTAAAGTTTGTACCAAATTATCTAATTTAATTTTGTAACCGACCTTTTAATAAGGCCTATATGGAATGATTTTCTATTTGTTTGGACTTTTGTTGTGACTTTTATGTTTTAATTTCTATATGATCAAAATAATTGCAAGCCACGCACTTTAATTTTATTTTAAGACGAATAATCCAAAACTTTTACAATATATAAATACTGATGTTTGAAATCATATATATTTTGGAAATTCAAATTGAACTTATAAGATATTAATAGGGAAAGCACAACGTGAAAGAGTACATATTACTATTGTTTAATGCCAAACAAACATGCCTAATTAAAAGTAAAAATACTTTTTTCATTTTTTTCACCCGTCCATCAAAATTTAGAATACTATATAATTTTTTTTTTAAAATTAATAAATTTATATGTGAATTCACGTGGTAGTATTTATATGTCCTGGAAATTTCAGGTATTTAAAATTAAAAAAAAAAGTTCAAAATGTCTAGTCATAAAATGTGAAAAATGCAAAAGGGAAATGTATCATACCGTTAAGATTTTCTACTTTCAATTATTCATTTATATCCTAAATGTTTGAGAGCATCCGATACATCTATAATATCAAATGGATCTCACTTGAGCCGACATGGTTTGAGAATGAAGATCGAGTACTTACATGCACTAGGTGACTGTAAGAACAGGGTCGATTGGTTTCCACTATGCATCAAATGAGTAGAATATTTGCAGTAACAAAACATTCCTTGCTCTTTCCTTTTACACTAAACCGAGCATCACAAACCATATTCTACATTTACAGTACAGAAGAAGAGCCATCAACAAAAGAGCCTGAATTCCCCACAAGAAACTCCAATTTTCACATTCACGACGATGCCTTGGGCTGACCACTAGAAGCAGCTTGAATCTGGGAAACTTCTGGGGCAGACACTTCTGGCTGTGCCACTACTGCAGATTCGATTTGGCTTGGCACCGACGCCTGGATAATTTCTGGCGGTCTGAATTTGTCGATGTAGTAAGTTAGAGATGGCCCAGAGTATGCGGCCCTCTGCACCTGGGGTTCGTTCTTGCTGACCTGGAGGAGTACTGATGAAGCAGCGGCGATGGAAATTAGAGCAAGACCGGCAGCAATCGCTGCCGTGTTTTCAGCTCCATTAGCAGATGAACCCGCAGTTCCCGAGCTTATAGCACTTTCCGCTATGTAAATTGTAGGCTGATGCATTACAAAGATACGCATTGAGAAAAGTTACTTATTCACCTAAACAGGCCACGTAAAATGGAGAGAGAGGTAAGAAACAAAGAAACAGAAAGAATAGGCACCATGAATCGAAGTTGAAGTAGGTGCCAATAAGAGAATAGACGGGGCTCTAGCTTATGATGCTAATAATCCTTTTGCATAATTCAAAACTTGGAGAATAACCTACATCTATACTAATGGTCCAAGAAACTAGACATAAAGAATAATCCCAAGGAAACACTGCTGGTTGTGTCCATCGGGTTCTTATCACTTTAAATTTGCTCTGCAAAAGAAATGGAACAAGCTTTTTTTCGTAAGGTTTAATTTTAAAATCGGTTGAAACAGGAGAAGTAGAGTACCAGTGACCCGATGGATGTTACCCAAAGTATCATGTTTCAGAGACTTCCGACTTAGCTTCATAGTGTTGTGGGAGTACCCCAAAGGAAGAGAGCCTCTGGAAAAGCCTCTTGAATTCTTACTATTCATGGCACTTACACGGCGGGAAGTTGGTAAGAGAGAGAAAGCTGAATTTGTGAACTCGGACTCCTTTCAAGAATTCTAATGCTATCACTTTAAATTCTAAAATGGTAATGCCCCATCAGATATTAAGAACTTATACAATCGAGAAAAAAAGAGAAGCATGGAACAGATCATAGATTGAAATCCCATTGACCAATTTAACTAGGTTTTGGGCTTAGCATAATCTAATTCCTGCATCATGCCAGAGGAACATAACTGCTGAAAGAGGAGAGACAAAGTGCAGAATTAGTAAACCAATAGATCATTCACAAACCTCAACAGAGTATATGTTGGTTTGACCAGCAGTGTCCTTCTCAACATATCCACTCCAATCTTTCGTCTTTGGGGGAAAAGTGCCCACCACTTTGGTCTTCTCTCCTGCTAACCATTCCATGCTCACTTTTCCTACCTGTATATTTCCAACCAGTAGACTTATTCTCATTCTAAATCTATATAAAACCATAAACAGTCGAAACTTCCTCTTATTATGAATTACAGCGAGACCCATATGCCGCAGACATTAAAGTATCTTAAAGCGAACTCATATTCTTCAGCTTGACACAATCATAAAAAGCCAAAAGCATTTATGTACATCGATAATCATTTCATTAACAAGAAATTTCCTTATTCAGCTTTACATGACCACAAAAAGCAAAAATAGCACCTTATATCCAAAACAATCAAGTATAAAAGAAAAGAAACCACGCCATGAACATCAAGGCTCATCTCTCTGGCTTAAAATTAGGCAGTTCAGCTTTAATAACCATAAACAAACAAGCTTCTCATGTCCACAAATCAAGCTATGGAACTAATACCAAAGAAAGCTGTGTTTTCTGAGCATGAAATGTCCACAGGAGGTGCACCATCTCAAAAGGAACTGGACTACACCAAGAAGTCCATTCCCCATCATCATCGAAATTCACATACTCAAAGTTGAGAAATAGTTCTTCAGCTACATCAAACCCAGAACACCGACCGATACCAGCATACAATGTAACCAATTCAAGCCCAAATGCAAGACCCATGTGGCATAAACAAAGAAATTTCACGTTCAGACACGAAATCATCGCGTACACAAATATACACGAACATGAACACCCAAAACCCATGCCGTAAAACACCAAAAGCAGTTCCTTTTTCCTTTCATTCCCTCCAAATCAAGCACAAGAATAACAAAGAGCCGGAGAAACCAAGGGGACACTTGCCTCCTTGTCGGGAGCACACTCTTCCACATTGCAGTCGGCATCATCGGCAGAGGCCCGGACGGCGAAGGACTTGGGCTCCTGCCTCCTCAGGGGTCGGTGCCTCTCGAAGAAGAACCTCGGCGACGGGTTGAATGTGCAGCCATTCGCGGATATCAGCGTGTTCATCAGAGCCTGCGATGCGCACGCCATGACTTCGCGGTTCCCCACCCACGAATCCCGCATGGAAACGCTCGTAGGACTTCTTGTGGCGGTTGAGCTCCGTTCGAGAGTCGCAAGATTCGATTTTTTCGGTTGTTGCTTCTTCGTTTTCTTAAAGCTCGACTGATGATTTTTCACCAGAGGCGGAGCAGCTGGTGAAGGAGGAAACTTACCTCGAATCAGAAGCTTCGGCCGGTGAAGGAGCAGCAGCTGTCGGCGCCGGAGAGGATGACGGTGGAGAACCAGAGACGCCGGAAAAGGGGAGGGAGAGGGGGCGCAAGTGGAACGACGGAGGAACGAAAGCAAGAAACAAGAGAAACAAGAAAGAAACAACTTTTGTAAAAACAACTTTTGTGTGTTTTTGTTCTTTTGATTCTTCTAGAAGTGTTTCTAGAACAAAAAAATAAGTTTTTTCTATTTCTGATTTTTGTTTCAATTTTGTTCCCGAAAATAAAAAAATAAATTTAGAACAAAAACGCAAACAAACGCATTCCTTTCTTAAAACCCATAAGATTTCAATTCTTTTCTACTCTGTATGGGAAATCGGAATTAAGTTTGAGTTTGGACATCTATTGGCGGGAAATTAAAAAAAAAAAAAAAATTTACAAGTCCAGTTAGGAAATACTTTAAATTGAATAAATGGGTTATAGAGGTAGTACATGGGAAAGAGGAGTGGGGGGAAAGTAAAACTAAGCTAGGCCCTACAAAATGAAATGAATAAAGGGACGCATTCCTTTCCTACTGCATTCCATCAGGTATGATGACAAAGAGTCACAAGGTAAACTTCAAGATCTTAGCATAAGTAGAATTAAATAACAAAGCCACAAAATCCGTGCGAATTGCAAACCAAGACTCGGACTAGTAATTACTACCACCTCCAACTTTTTTGAACTGTGCACATTCTAATCGTCCCTAAGGACACGATGTGACTGAATTACATCTTTAATGCCAATCATATTCACTTCAAACTACATTATCATATCAAGTGGCAGCTTCAAAATTGTCAAAGATACAGTCCATGAAAGGCAAACCACAGACACACAATAACACACTACCACCTCACCAATCTTCCGCCGACGAATGAAACAGCAGGAACAACTTGACTATAACTACACCATCGGACTAAAATCCACGCAAATCACAATTCAGAGCCTTCAACAAGTAACATTCCAGCTCCCATTTATCGCAGCGCGACCTAGTCCGAGACGTACGTAACGACATTGTGACCCAAATTACTTCCTCAAATGCCTATTATACTCGCATCGCTTGCCTCATCATAGCAACTTGCTCACTCAATCACAAGGATAGACGAAGCACGTATTTCAAACGCCCCATCTGACATCGAATTCGGTTTCGGTCGTGCGTTCGCCTTCGACAATCGCGTCCAACTACAAACAAGGGAATCGGCAACATCTCCCGGCACGCCCGACAGCAGAGCACGGCCAAATTCACGCTCTCGACGCGACGGGAAACCGAGGAACGAGCAAAAAAAAAAAAGGGAGGGCTCGGGAGACTCACGGGTCGTGGAGTATTCCTCGAGAGGGATGGCCTTCCGGTTGCGCTTCTCCCTGGCCTCCGACGACCGCGGCAGCGAAGTGAGCGCGAGCGCGAGCGGCAGCAGCAGCGAAGAGATCAAGACCGCGAGCCTCTGCAACGTCTGGCGGCCGGTTCGAGGTGGCTGCCGGACGGAGAAGACGACCGTCGAGGGCGGTCGGTTTGCGGAAGCTCCGGATGGAAGCCATGGCCGTGGTGCTGTTCGCGGTTTGCAGATGCTGCGTCAGCTGCTAAAGGGAACCGCAAAAAATCCGCATTCGCCTCATATCCTTTCCCCGCCAATTTACACATTTCTCCCTCCTCCTTTTTAAAGAGGAGTATTACTATAGTAAGATTGATTTTTGCGTGTTTGGTCTATAATTTAAGAACTTAAACGAGTGGGACATAAAAATATGAAATAGAATGAAGTTTAGTTATTCCTTAAATTACTACGTTTGAACTTTGGGACGTAGAAATAAGTAAAAATAGCCCTTTTTTAATCTATTTCAAATGAAGAATTACATCATAAGAGTAATTGAAGAATCTTTTTCTTTCTCACTTATTTTCATCCGTCTTCTTCAAACTTCAGTCACGAGGAGGGTTTGAGTTAGTCTCACCCTCCCCTCCCTCATTTGTTGATTTTGTTTGTGATTTTCTAGTTCTTCTTCAAACTTCAATTATGATGGGGAGAGATAATCAGGGGTGACACTGTCATGCGCTCCACCCATGTCGATCGAAGCTTGCTTGCTTTCGTCAATAGCAGGCAAGTGCAACAAACCCCACACTCAATTATGATGCCATTGCTTGTCACCATTGAGCGAGGGTCCATGAATCTTGCATGATGCAAGAGATGCAACGGCAGCATCAATTCCAATTCTTTTTCTCTTCTCCTAATAGGTTGCACAAAATGAGTTAGATTGTCATGGTAACTGATAAGGTTAAATCAATTCAAATCAAACATTGTAATTACTAACTCAACCAGATGTAAAGTTCAAGAATCAAATTAAATATTAAGTAAGATAAACCAATTTCGGTGTGAGAAAATGCTATATATACTTAGAATATTTTACAAAATTCATATACATACCAATAAGACAAGTTGTTATGATGATTGAATCTAACTTACTTATTTAATCAACCACTTGCATTTTGCTGTGTCATTTAGTATATAAATTATGAAAACTAATCAAATTATAATTGACAAATAAATATAATACTACTTACAATCCGTCGCACATTTCGAATACCAATTTCGTAAACCAGTCTCGTTATACTGATGCTCTGTTCTCGTTGTCCCATTTATCTAAAATTGTCTATCTTAAAAGTTTCAATTTATCTTTCTTCTTTCTTCTCAAAACGCTCGGCCAAATCCAATTCAACGGCTGAAAACGATCGGGCCGCTACCAGCATCCCGCCGCCCGGGCTCTATCTGCGTGGGATCTCGCTTAATGATCGAATCAACGGCCGTAAAAGCCCTCATCTCATCGCTAATCATCTAAGCCGCGAAGCAGGCGATCGCCACCGCTCTTCGTCTCTTCGACTGTGTCGCTCCCAAGCGAGCGAGCTGCATCGATACAATCGAGCACCACAACGGATCGTCCCTTTTTTTAATCTCCTCCCTCCTTCCATTTCTCATTTCTCTCTCGAATCGAACCTCGCGGCCCTCGCGCTTCGCCCCCTTCCGATCGCCGCCCTCGCTCCCGCCGCACGACGTGACGATGAGCGCAGTCTCGAGTCCTCTGGCCTCAGTGAGAAATCCCCGGGCGCGGCTCTCGTCGAGTAACGATCTCCCTTTCGATTTCGTCCTTTCCGTTCGATGTTTTGTGCTGATCGCTAGCTTTGATTCGCGCTTGATCCTAGAAAAAAGCTGAATGGGACGGATGTTTGTTGGCGAGCCGCGAGATGAAGAGAAGGCAAATGCCTGTAAATCAGTGTTACTAATTCCTGTACACTTGCGACGGTTGCATTAAGTAGCCTGCGATGAGTTTAGCGGGCTCGAGACCTGTGATTGACTGCAGATCACGGCGGGAAATCGAGTTTTTGCGGCCGTCTGCCTTGCGTATTGCTTTTATCTCATAAAGAAGTCGCATTGTGCGGCTTCTTATGGGTGTCGTCACCTGCCGCACGCTTGTGATGATTAGCTGTCTTGCGCGGGAAAGTCTTTCGCCCGATCGATATATCGTATGACTTGTTGGCGTGGTGCTCGTTTTCGATGAATGTGCAAAAACTTGCGACGAAGACTAGAGTACGTGATGGGCGTGTGCTACAACATTAGCATGACTCACGGTGTAATTCTCACTCGAAAGGTTCATCTTGTCATGTTGGAATGAATCTGCCCGATTGCCGAGCAGAGGTTTTGTGCATCCTCTATCTAGATATCGGCATCTTACTCCCTTTCTTGATGTGAATCAGGTGATACACAAGTTATAGCTGAACACCTTTCCTTAGCTTCTGATACGATAGGACGCCATTCTACATTTTATGGTTTATGTTGCCATAATCTGACTCCTAGATTTAGAAGAACTTCGTTTCTTCTCTCATGTTTCACCGGCAGTAGATATTTAAGGCTTGTTGTGCTTAGAGCTTCGACTTATCATTTAGTTAAGCGGACTTATGCTATTTATTCCGGAACATATTGCCAGGTTGTCCGCTCAAGCCATCAGTCCGATGCCTGGGAAGTGTACGGCGTACAAACTTGTTGTTCGCTACGAATCAAACTGGAATGCTGCAGCTCTGCTCGTCAAGGCAACTCACTGTCAGTGCTGAGTATAGGTACTACCGAGTATTGCAACTTAGTTGTGATCTGATGTTGAGGTGCTGGAATTTGGATGCAATTACTAACTGGAAGCTTAATCAGCAGTCAGTTTTCTTCTATTATTGTCCCGTCTATGTCAGACCCGTGTAGACCTTATGTTGCAGAAATGGGTATTCAAAACAGAGACACAAGATCTGGCAAATCTGTAAAATGTTGTGGGTGACAGAGGGAAAGGAAAAAGTTGAGGGGAAAGGGGCTGAGGGGGGAGAGAAAGAGAGAGCCAGGACACATTTTTATGCAGTATTTCCTTGTCCTGTTTCTCTATTCCTGGCTTCCTTCCATTGATGTGCAGACAGTTTAGTTACTCTAAACTTGTATATCTGATCAGCGTGGAAAATGTTTTTCTAAATCTATTTGGGCAACAATGGATCTGGAAGATTCGTGCAGTGGAGGCAAACGCATTCCACGATTCTAAAAATACCAATGATATTTATTTCAATAATAAATTCTTTTGTTTTATGCTTGACATGTTAGATAGGTCAGCCAACAACAAGAAATCTCTGTTCATAATACAAAACTCATTTCCTAAAATTTTAATAATTCTATCAAATTGTGACATAATGGGTATAGTCCTAGTTGTGATTGAATGTATCTGATGCAAGTCTTTTGCTTGTCTTCTTATGCAGAGATGGTGGAAGGCCGAGCAGTGCAAGCATCTTTGTTGGTGGCTTTGTCTTAGGAGGAATTATAGTCGGTGCCCTTGGCTGTGTATATGCACCTCAGGTACTGACATTTTCTGTAATATCCTACCTCTGGTGTAGGAATTCACCTTCATTTTGGTTAGATTTTGTTTGAATTATTGAACATTAGAATTTCAGTATTCTTCCCAAAATTCTTTTCTGATAATTTTAGTCAAGCAGTTCATGTAATTGTCAATGAATATCATAAGTATCATGGTTCAACTGAATGCTTTTTCAGCTCCATTATTCCACGTGATAGTCTTGCAGATTTAGATATGGAAACCCTCTACCCTGAATTGAGTTAATCCTTTTCTCATCCTGGTAGATCAGCAAGGCACTGGCTGGAACTGACAGGAAGGATTTGATGAGGAAATTACCGAAATTCATCTATGATGAAGAGAAGGCTTTGGAGGTGACCTGTCCTTGACTTAATTTTCACATAAATTATGCTCTTCCAATTTATGACACCTTATAGTACTAATTGTGCCATGATGAAAATGATTTTCTGGTCCTGTTTTGTCGTGAGTAGAATGGTTTTTGTACCTGTGTTTAATTTGATAAACAACTGCTGTCATGTTTGTATATGAGGTCCAATGTATGCTTGCTATGACCTGCTTCATGTATTCTGTGAAGAGAGTGTAGCAGTAACATGGCCATCTGCGAAATATGGATTCACCTTAAAATCTGATGATTTCCAGAAAACGAGGAAGGTGCTTGCCGAGAAGATTGCACAGCTCAATTCAGCCATAGATGATGTATCTTCTCAGCTCCAAACTGAAGAATCATCAGATGAGATTGCTGTTGCCCCTGATGAAATTGAAGCTGCTGTCTGATGGCTCAAACCTCCCAGGCCTACGATCGTGGTCATCTTCTGTTTTGGTACAATTGGCTCTGCCTTGTTGGTGGCCTCCATATAACAGAATAATGGTTCATATTGTAAAATCTTCTGTTTATTTCTAAAGACCAATGCACTCAGTTTCTTTTGATATGATTGTCTCGATTGAGGAAATGCATCATTCGTGGTATGACTATGCAGAATACCAATTAACTCAGCAGACTTTGTACTGTATCATCACAGCTTTTCCCTTCTTGTGTATGCATAAATCTAGTCTTTCATTGAAAGTGATCGCCGTCACAGTCTGGATAGTGTGTGCCATCAGATGGCACTACGATTAGTGTGGTTGACATGGTGTCAACTTGAAAGCCAATTGGTGACGATGGTGCTTAATGTAAGATTGGCAGATGGTGAGAATGAGATTTTGCTCTAGAATGGCAAAGCAAGGCTAAGTTGTGGCGAATCAAATGATCTACGAACCATACTAGCTGGCTGTGTGACGACACACTGAAGTTCTATTGAACTAAGCCAGTTATGGATGATATGGGAGGAGAATTGAGAAATCCATCAGATAGAGTGTTGGCCCTGTTGGGCTTTTGTCGCAGGCCGATACTTCGAATTCAGATGTATTTTTACTCCTGACTGCCGCCTGTCCCGGAAAGGGAAGGCGGATATTATTCTCTGAACGATTTCCACCATCAACTCCACATCGATCTCCAAGCCAGAAATATACACACCCCAATTTTCTTTTAAATATATGGGACATATATGGTGTAGGCCCTCCTGCATGTTAACACATAAGCTCTCTCAACAAAAATCTGGCTCGTGCTTTTAACAGAGAAGTTCACGAGTGATTGAAGGAGTGGCCTTCAGGGGAGAGAGAGAGATGGATTGGTGGTTAAAATCAGTCTGTGGCTCACATTTCTACCGTGGAGATCCCCCAACAGCAACCTTATCCCATTATATATCCCCACAACACCATATTCACCACTCGTTCCTTCTAATTGGCTTCCAACCATAATTCAGAGACACACATGTAGTGACCAATGAGAAAGGAAGAGAAATACAAGCTTTCGAAAGCTAGTGCGGTATAAATAACCTGGGGGAGGCAAGCCGCTTGAGCTTTAGTTTCAGTCAGCCATGGCCACTCACGCAGCTCTTGCCCCCTCAACCCTCCCCGCCAATGCCAAGTTCTCTAGCAAGAGCTCATCTCACTCCTTCCCCACTCAATGCTTCTCCAAGGTCTCTTCTCTCTCTCTCTGATCCTCTCTTTTCTATTGTGTGTTGCGTGTTGTGTGATATGTGTTTCGATGTTTCAGCAGCATAAGTGCTGATCACCCGCGTTCTTTAAAATGTTTTTTTTTCGCCTATGTTCAGAGGCTCGAGGTGGCGGAATTCTCAGGCCTTCGTGCTGGGTCGTGTGTGACTTACGCGAAGAATGCCGGGGAGGGATCCTTCTTCGATGCTGTGGCTGCTCAGCTCACTCCCAAGGTCCGCTGATCAATTGGACTATCACTACTTATATTTTCTCCGCATTGAATGTTTTTGTGCTAGTTTGTTAATTTCATTCGAACCAATCATTGTTCGTTTTGATGGTTAAGTTCCTGGAAACATACCAACCTTTTCAAGGAAAGATGTTTTCTGGACATCATTTGATCGGTCATCGTTCACAGGAAATAGCATGATCATTTGCATATTTTACAATTTTCCTGCATATTAAGAGATTCTCGTTAAGTAACTACTAGCATTTTTGTGTTCTTTACTTGACAAATAACCATATCCGGCTTAAATCCCAAGGAAGTCTTGGACTGCAAGATCACCCGTAATTAACCAGAACACCGGACCAAAGCACAAAGATTGATGGTACAGGTTTAGCGAGGGGTAAGCAGACTGTCTAGAGAACCAACAGAGGGAAACAAATTAATCTGGACCTTATAATAATTTCTTGCTAAGTTCTTGGAGGTTGTCTGAAGGCTTTCCTTTGATGGAGTATGGAAGGAAACTTGAGGAAATATAGTCATTCGAGGTTAAACGGGGGAAGAGGACGACTCTTCTCGATGTCAAACTTGAGCTAGCGACTAAGAACTGCAATAACAACCAAAGAATACGATTTGGGGGATGTATATGATAATATTTGTAACTCTGTAAAACAAAAGCACTCGTCTTATATGGAGAGCTGCTACTTGATCTGTTGGCGACAGTTGATCAAAAGTGAGGAAGTAGAAAATTGCAAGAGGATGGTTTGTCTAAAAGAGGCACCTAAGATTGTGAATTGCAGAGGCAAATTTTTAGTGGACAAGCTAATATATTTAAAGACTGAGCCGCTGCATTGAGAAAAGTGCAAAGCAACCTAGTATGAATAGCTCAACATTTGTCAACAACTTTGTTACTCTTAACATGATATCTCTTCGCAGCATAGTCGATCTTCCTAGGTAACATACTCATAATTCCTATCAATGGTGAAAACAGACTTCAGCACCAGCTCCGGCTAAGGGAGAGACTGTCGCTAAACTGAAGGTGGCAATCAATGGTTTCGGTCGCATTGGTCGGAACTTCCTTAGATGCTGGCACGGGAGAAAGAACTCGCCCCTTGATGTCATTGTTGTCAATGACAGTGGTGGTGTCAAAAATGTGAGTAAGATTCACAACAAGCGAGCTTCTGTAATTTTTTTGGAGATACCTATTGTCTCATTTTTTATCTGACTAGTAAGCTTATTTGCAAGACAGGCTTCACATTTGCTGAAGTATGATTCCATGCTGGGGACTTTCAAAGCTGATGTGAAAATTGTGAACAACGAGACCATCAGCGTCGATGGGAAGCCCGTTAAGGTCGTCTCTAACCGGGACCCTCTCAAGCTCCCCTGGGCTGAGCTCGGCATTGACATTGTCATTGAGGTAAGCCCAAAAATTATGAGCTAACCGTATGAATTGATCAAATTATTGTAGAACTTGTTCTCGACGTGGCTTGCTAATATGAATTACAGGGAACTGGAGTCTTCGTGGATGGCCCTGGTGCTGGAAAACATATTCAAGCTGGTGCCAAGAAAGTTATCATCACTGCACCAGCAAAAGGCGCTGATATACCCACCTACGTCTATGGTGTGAATGAGAAAGATTATTCACATGACGTTGCTAACATAATCAGGTCAGAATCTTTCTTGAAAGAACTAGGATTGTGTTGATCAGTATGAACTGAACCAATGAGCTTCTGGCCGATTTCAGCAATGCTTCTTGCACCACTAACTGCCTCGCTCCTTTCGTGAAAGTCCTCGATGAAAAGTTCGGTAAGGCTTCGTTTCCGATATTTGACCACCCTTTTTATCCCTAATGTGACTTACCTGTTTGGGTTGTGACTAGTTTCTGAACTCTCACTATCACTTTCGTAGGCATTGTGAAGGGTACAATGACAACCACACACTCCTACACAGGTGACCAGGTAATTGAACAAAGTGTCAAGAAATCTTGTCTTTATGTGCATGCTGTCTGGAACTTACTGGGGCACTTTAGGTTTTGCTCACGTCTAAGTATAATCGTTTCTTTTACCCCGTATGGTTCAGAGGCTCTTGGATGCTTCCCACCGTGACTTGCGGAGAGCCAGAGCCGCAGCACTCAACATCGTCCCAACAAGCACTGGGGCTGCAAAGGCTGTGTCTCTCGTGCTTCCCCAGCTCAAGGGCAAGCTCAATGGCATCGCGCTCCGTGTGCCAACACCGAACGTCTCTGTCGTCGACCTTGTTGTGAATGTCGAGAAGAAGGGCCTTACCGCCGAGGATGTCAATGCAGCCTTCAGAGATGCAGCCGAAGGGCCGCTCAAGGGCATATTGGCTGTGTGCGATGACCCTCTCGTGTCAGTGGATTTCCGATGCTCCGATGTCTCTGCAACCATCGATTCTTCACTGTCGATGGTCATGGGAGATGACATGGTGAAGGTGGTTGCTTGGTACGACAATGAATGGGGCTATAGGTGAGAACACTCATTTATAAAGTACTAAGGGATAATGACTCCAAATTTGAAGTTACATCTTCCATTTCTTGTCTCGGATGTTTGATGAGATTTCACCTCCTCAATCTTTCAGCCAAAGGGTCGTCGACTTGGCACATTTAGTAGCAGTCAAGTGGCCAGGCATTGAGATACCTGGATCGACCGGAGACCCATTGGAAGATTTCTGCAAGAAGAACCCCGCTGACGAGGAGTGCAAGGTCTATGATAATTAGTTCGTCGCATTCCTTTTCCTAATTCCTGGCGGATCGCGCAAGGCAAGGTTTTTCTTTATCTTTATCGTTTTCAGTATCGACACCAAGTGCATATACGATGGCGATAGCCGAGAGGGGCAGGCTGATGTGCAAAAAGTAGGATGTGTTGATGAGACAGCATCTGAGATTTGGAATAACCAAATCAGAATGGTTTTTGTTCTGATGTGAAGCTACTGCTTTTATCAAATTTACTTGTGATGAATGGATTAAACTGAGAACCTTAAGCATCTCTGCTACGGCGTCTGCATTTCACCATTCCTAGATCGAACTATTCAAGCCTGTCCTGGAGTCAGAATTTATGTTCGCCGTAAGCTTTGTCACCCCTTTCTGAAGAATCATCGCGTAGCCTCCTCCGCCACCATCGAGCCGACGAAGATTCCCTGTCGCCCATGAGTTGTGCCGGTGAGATCTATGAAGAAGACATCGACTTCTTCGACGTAATGCTTTTGCGGGCCGTGTAGAAATGTTCCTGCCAATATGTGCAAATTGGCAATCACAAGTCTGATGAAGTGCAATGCTCATTCATTTGATTAGTCTGAAACCTTGAGGCACGTGTATAACGAGATCTATTCGCCCGACATGTTCGAACAAGCTGAACAAATTCCCTTTAGAAGCATAGGATGCTGCGTATGACAATCCAAAGCACATGGGTGGTGCAAAGATGTCAATGGGATTCGCCTTTGGGAGGGGTCGCTTCCCACGAGTCGTGACAAAACTTTACAGCGCTTCCTGAGCCGGGATCAGTGCGTGACATGGAAACGCACTGCTTACTACCGAACTTTTGCTCGATGTGACATCATTTTAATTTTTTTGGATGGGATAATTATACAAATGATTTCTATATCAAAAATTCGAGAATATATTGAGTTGAAGTTTAAAAGTTATATCAAACAAAACAATGTTTTAGAGATTGCATTTAGGGAATATTTGTGCCATTTTCCCTCACAAAATTTAGGTTTTATCCTCTTAGTCACTTTGAATTGTAAGTACAATGTTCTGGACACCCACATAATGCACTATGCTGATGGCCAATCTTCTTTTTCAATTTTTATAATTACCAAATCGGTCTTAAATATATTATATGGATACCAATTTAACCTTAAACTTTTCAACTCCACCATTGTGATTCTAAATATTTGCGCAAAATTTCAATGAAGTTAAGCTAATTGCTATCGGATATTACTAATGTGGTGTCTAGTTATCGTGATGTATTCTGTGTGGCACACTAATGTGATCAACTTGAATCGATACGATGTCCTATGTGGACCGTCACGTCAACGATTGATTGGCAACTAACTAGAGATACTATATTGGAATTTTGAGCAATGATTTAGGATTGCATTGGCAAGATTGCAAATTTTAAAAGTTGAATTAACATTCATACAATAGGTTCAAGATTGATTTAGCAATCTTATATGTATCTTTTTCTCATTATTTCACTCCTTTATAGGAACAAAACCGTGGGTTTTATTTTTTTTATTTTGTTTCTAGGGTTTTATTATGCTTATGAAAAAAAATGAGGGATATTGAGAATATTTATAGATGTGATAATAACCTCATTGTTGATTTATTTATACATTCACATGTCCATTTCTTTATTTCTTTAATTATTTATTACTCTATTTTGGTGGAAGGTTGTGTTCCTCAAGGACATGCCTTTTGACCGTTTATACCGTAGTTTTATGCTTTAAAGTGATTATGATCGGTGGTGGTTGTTAATTCCCTTTTTATCATGTAAGGTGTTTGTTTTGGAGAAAATTTCATAATAAGAAATCATTTTTTAAGAATTCTTTTTGTCATTTTCAAATTTGGAAGTTTATCTTCCTAACTATAAACATCCTTATTTTCTTTAACTGTAAATGATATATATCAACTTATCATTTTCATCAAACCAAACACATGAAAATCTAAAAAATTGATTTGTCAAGAATTCTCTCACTCAAACAAACACAATTGAAGGAAAGACCAGCAAACCATCGTTGCGCCATGATCTACTAATGAAAATTTATCACCTTTGACACAGAATCTTCAGTACGCCTTGCCTTATTCTCTTTTCTTAACTTAACTAGTTTTCAACCATTCTATTATAATTCTCTAAAGGACACTTTCACCCTTGACGTGAATCGTAACGAGAAATGGCTCGTCACGACTCCTTAATAAAAATGGAAAAAAAATAAATTCAAACTTATATTCCGGGTAAAAACAAAATCGATCGATGCAAAAGAGAAAAGGCAGGCATGGAGTAGCTTTGGATCTTCACTTTGAGCAATACGTGTATGTTGCCATTATCCATGAGCCCAGTTGACATCAGTCATCGGATCAAAGGTGTCACATGGGACCTCGCGCGATTGGACGGTTCAGATTAGCCGAGCTCGCGGTGATCCGGAGCAGCTAATGACTTCTCCCCGCCACGCTTATCCGAAGCCGCAAATTGCAATTCCCCCACCACTCACGGGCCGACACGCGTGAGGCCCGAGGCATCCGAGCCTCCCGTCACCGGCCGCATCCTCTCCCGACCCCAAAGGGGCAAACGTCCGGGAAAGGGCGGATCCCCGCCGCACGTCGACCCCGCTCGCGAGATCCGACGGCTGGGAGCCAGTTGCAGCGCCGAGAAGGAACCCCTCTCCCGGAAGAAACAAAAAAACAGAAAAAAGGAAAGAAATAAAACGCCACCTGCCGCGGAACGGCAGATCCGCCAACCGCGGCGCGCCACGTGTACGGGCTCCGTTTCCCCAATCGTCCTCCCTCCCCCGTCCCCCGGTGACAGCTAGGCGACCCCAGGGGATTTTACCTGGAATCGCCGGTCGCCAACCATATCTCAACGAGTCCATTTCCCCGTCTCTCTCTCTCTCTCTCTCTATCTCTTGCTAAATTTGGCATACGATTCTCTCTCTCTTCGAAAAGTCGCGCATCTTAGGGTTTTCTTTTCCCTTTCCCTCGTCTTCTCGCGTTCCTTCCATTGGTCGATTGACGATCGTTGCTGCTGCGGCTGCTGCTGATTCATTGGAGTCGTCGCCGATCGCGTAAATCAGGGATCGCATATTCTCCCCGGGCTCCCGCTGCTTTTCGCGTGAGCGATTTCCTCGGCTTCTTTTCGCGGCGATTGTTGTTGTTGTTGTTGTTGTTGTTTTTGTTTTTGTTGTTTTTTTCTCGGGAGTCGATCGAATCTCGGGTCGATCAGGTCGTTTCGTGCGGAATCGCTTCGGTTGGCTGAAGCGGGGGGTTGCCGGAGGTTGATCTGGGGGGAGCGGCGCGCGGCGGTGGGGGGACGGTTTAGAGTCGTTCCGATTCGGAAACGAAGCGGCGGGCGCGGCGCTTTTTGTGTGGGAGGGGGTGATTCTGATTTAGTTGGGGGGCGGTTTGATTGGTCGTTCGTGGGTGGTTTGGGAGTGGTGAGGTGATTTGGGTCTGTTACCGTTGGAAAATTAGATTTGAGCGGCGTTGATTTGTGCGAACTGGGGGGATTCGTGGGAATTTTGGAGCGGGTTGGATTTTTACGAACTTTTTTGGGTCGTTAGTTTGCGAGGGGAAACAAGTCGGAAGCTTTCGGGGTTTGCTTGCTGGACGTTCTCGCGGGAGTTGCTCAATAATTCGAGGTATTTCCTTTGGATTTTGGAGTTCGTTGGGGCACTTGCGTGGCGTACATAAGGGAATCTGAAGTTGGAAGTCCAAGCCAAGGGCTTGTGAGTTAAGAAATTTTGCTGGGTTAGTTTGATCTATGATTTTGGGGGAAATATGGCTGCCGGTGCAGATTTATCTCGTCCATTCACGGTTTTAGAAGGTGGTTACAATAGGGAAGATACAGCTGAAGATGAGAATTTGGAGAGTGCGAGACAGTTGGCGAACAGGAAACCTCCGAGGCACCTCTCGGTAATGCGGCATTCTGTGGGCTCTGCAAGGTTTCTTGCTGCATCTGACATTGTAAGTTAAATATCAGTACTTGAACTGTTGAGATTTGAGATCTATGATCATAGTTTTACAGGAAAATCTTTTCCCTAGCTATGGCCTTATTAAATTGTAGCACAATGACGACAAGATCGTGTGATGCAATTTTCCTATTCTATTGTCTTATTTTGGTTTCTGAATCAACTGTGGAATAGCTCAATCTCTTATGGTCTGTGAAGATTGGGATCAAGCTACTAATTTTCGTTGTCATTAATTTGTTTGGTTTCCTACTGCTGGAGTTTATATTAGGAGATTTGGCTTATAGTAGGAAGTCTGTTTGCAACAAAGTTTTGAACATGTGTATTAACCGAGTTTATGGCACCTTTGAAGGAATCTGATGTGGGCATTGTTGGAAGTAAGTCTCCTGATGAAAAATCAGAATTTGTACCTGTATTCCGCTCTGGAAGTTGTGCTGAAAGAGGGCCTAAGCAATACATGGAAGATGAACACATTTGCATCGATAACCTTGCTGAACATTGTGGGACAATGTCGGGCTGCCCCACTTCTGGAGCTTTTTATGGGGTGAGTTATCTGTGAAATCTTTTCCTTTTGCATTCATGTTTACCTTTGATAGGTTGGAGAAAGCATATTAGGCCATTTTCCATCAAAACTAAATTTAGGATGTATATTATCTGGCCTAAACTTCAGCTGCAAACATTTTAGAATAGAATTTATTGCATGCTTGACTTTAATAGGTACCGGATGCATAGTCTAATGCGATTGTGGCATGGCTGTTGTGCTTATTGTATGGACTTTAGAGGGTAATGACTAGTTACTTTCCAAACATGCACAAGCAAAGGGAAGGGAACTTAGCCTTAACTCAAAGTTGTATAATGCTGCTATGCAATTATTTATCAGCTGAGTTTGAGGCTCCTGTTACAGTGGAATGGTCACCTTTTATGACAGTTTCGAAAGCTCATATATCGGTATGTTTATGCAGGTGTTTGATGGTCACGGAGGTACGGATGCAGCATTGTTTGTTCGGGATAACATCCTAAGATTCATAGTTGAGGATTTGCATTTTCCAGCTAGTGTGGAGAATGCCATTAAAAGTGCCTTTCTGAAAGCAGATTATGAGTTTGCTGATGCCAGTTCATTGGATATCTCTTCTGGAACCACAGCTCTCACTGCTCTGATTTTTGGACGGTAACTTGTTGACAGACTTGTATGGTTTTCTTTGTACATTACCTGTAGAAGTTGATTGTGATCAGACACCTCATTTTGAAAGTATTGATTTAGAGCTCGCTTTGACTATATATCTCTCTTGTGTGAACAACTGGGTTTACAGATGCAGCATTTTAAGACCCATCTTTTAACCTGCCTGACGCTTGATTTTTCTATATGCAGAACTATGTTTGTTGCTAATGCTGGGGATTGTCGTGCTGTTATGGGGAAAAGAGGGAGAGCTATTGAGCTTTCCAAGGACCACAAGCCCAATTGCACATCTGAAAAGCTAAGGATTGAGAAACTCGGAGGGGTTGTTTATGATGGCTACCTCAATGGCCAGTTGTCTGTGGCCCGTGCCCTTGGAGATTGGCACATGAAGGGCCCAAAAGGTTCTGCTTGTCCTCTCAGCGCAGAGCCGGAGTTGCAGGAGACTCACTTGACCGAAGATGATGAGTTCTTAATCATGGGCTGTGATGGCCTGTGGGATGTGATGAGCAGCCAGTGTGCTGTTACGATAGCAAGGAAAGAACTGATGTTGCACAATGATCCCGAAAGGTGCTCGAGAGAGTTGGTCCGGGAGGCACTGAAGCGTAATAGTTGTGACAATTTAACTGTCATCACTGTTTGTTTCTCCGAAGATCCTCCACCGCGGATTGAGATTCCTCCTTCTCGAGTCCGAAGGAGCATATCAGCGGAAGGTCTGAATTTGCTGAAGGGTGCATTGGATTGTAATGCATGAGCAACAGGAATTTGCCAAAAGCGAGAAGATCTGCAGTAGCCACTGAGGGGGATCATGCCCCCTGCTTTCAACATGGACGACACGCTGGAAGTTGCACCAGTTAATGCGACAGACACGAGTCCCACTCAGAAATGAGCGAGATGATCCCTCCGAGTTAATTCAATTCTTCATGATCTTGGGAGTTGCCGCTCGTATGTGATTATTTATGTTGTAACGATTTGAATTCTTTTTCCCCCTCATTTATGTGGTTGCCTGAGCCACAATGGATGTTCACCATTCGAGCATTGTAAATAGTTGGAAGTTGAAAAACATGATGGCTCTGTTTTTCTGGTCTTCGAATTTTGGGTAACCTATCTCTTCGTGTTCTTTGCGAAGGCTCATTGGTTTGACACGGTTTACTTTCGGTATTATCATCAGCAATCTCAGTAAGCTTTGCGCCAGCGACATCTCCTAGCTGACACTAATTACGTTTGCCTAGGTTGCGCATGGCATCCACCAAGATCATTTTGCATAATTAGGATTAAACTGGAATACACCAGCGATTGCTGGATTCAATTTCCCCATTCGTCAGCCAGGGGAGTGGACTGGAACTTACAATATTCCAGTTCACAGATTGTTACACCATCCACAACATTAGCATCCTCGCTGTTGATCCATATGCTCGTGTTGCCTGCCGCATGAGGCTAACGTATGTATTTCAATTTCATCCAGAAGGTCAGAGGGTAGCTTCCTCGATTCATGTTAATTCACTCTGCCATGCCTATGCTTAACCTCCACACGTTAGACGCTCCAGATTAAATCCATGAAAGTTCATATGCCAATATTCGTTAACAAGCATTCAAATCGATCCCATATGTAGTTATACCATGAGCAGGCCAACCAATCGCTACAACAGCCAAAGATAAGATGGTGAATCATCCACTAAACAAGTGTCGGTAATTGATACATTTCTCAAACATATTTAAGTGGTGAACATCTGATTTCATTGCCTAGGAAGCCTGTGACATGGCTCAGTGGATCATGAGGGCAGCTCGGAGAGGGTTTCCTTCAGTAGTATACTGATGTCTCTCGGTAAGCCACAGGAATTATTAGTCCAGCATGTAATGTTGAAAAGACAAAGCTGTTGAACATAATCCAAGAAACTGAAAGCAAAATTTGTGTTATGAAGGAGAGAGAATTCGCAATCCCACTTTGGGAGAAGCTCTCGCATTTGGTTACGATCCCATTTTCCCTTCTAAATGTCGTTCAGTTGTACAGAATCTGTTCTCATAGATCTGAAAGATGAGATTTTTCTCGTCATGTTGGATCAGAGTTCTTCCTTAGGATCATCAGCAGGGCCATCCCCATCGTGAAATCCACTGCAGAGTAAAACAAGGATTGAGCTGCCTAGCATAAGAAGGAACTACGAAACACCCAAAGTAGATATGGCCATAAGCAAATCACGTCTGTCTGAGAAAAAGAATTCTTTAAAGCTCCAGACATTTCAGTTTCACTAGTGCACGAGCATGTGCATAAGCATGCCTGTACATGCTTGTGCAACATTGATGTAGATAGAGTACACTCTCCATAAAAATACTTAGAAAAGAGAAATTTAGTTGATGGAAGAAGGGAGTGAAGGGACGGGATAACTACCACCAGAATGGAAATTATTTTTCCAGAACAAAATCACTTAGAGAGAGATTTTGTAAGGAGGACAATCAATTGAATTCATGGGCAAACTTTGAGAATAAAAACTACCACCTCGTTCTCTAATATACAGTAGAGAAGAGATCTTTGCAAGTGTTTTCATGCAAAATTTGACGTTAAAAAGATTGAGTCCAGAAAAACAAAGATTTAGCTTCTAAGGTGAGGCTGTAATAAATTATCTTCAGCTATTCTCTTGATCATTGTAAGCACTAGTCAACATATATCATGTTTTTACTCACAGCACAATCCACATGATCCCACCAGGGACTGATATTACTTAAAGGTTACCTTGTCTGGCTGCAGTGCTTGCTCAAATCTTCACACAGAACCTTGGTTACGCCTCCAGCTTTCACAGAACCTTGTCTTATAAGTTTTGCCAACTGCATTATATGTTAACAGGAATTCTAAATGACCTGTGGAAAATGTAGGACCTGTAGAAATGGATAATAAGTAACATGTACAATCTCACCTCATCTTCTGTATCCTCAAGTAACCTGCAATGTTACCTAAAAAATATTAGGCTCAAGGATTGATAATTCAAAAGGCGCTCTCTATTACAAAGAATTACTTAAGATGGACATTAAAATGAAGCTCACCACACAACAGTAAGAAAGAAAAAGAGTTGCTACAACTTATTTTTCTTTTCCTTTCATTTAGTGCTTTTTTTTTTCCTTTTCAGGGTGGACCTCTTGATTTACTCACCTTCCACAATAAGTTGATATAGCTTTTGAATGTGCTCTAGCTTCCTGTTTGTCTAACACCACAACAGAAAGAGACCATTTCAAATTCAGAAATTAATTTACAATATCCTAGAGACTTGTGAGAATTTGAAAGCAAAATTTGCTGACACAGAATTAATCAAGATTCAAGAAAGACATAATATGATTTGAATCGACCACAGTAGAATCCAAACGACCTCCAAGGTTATTGGGATGATCCTAGAGTTAACGACTAGGCCAATTCAAGAAGAGTCATCATCATCCTTCATCTTTATCAGAAACGTTTGTTTTACTAGCAAATAACACCCATACATGCTGATATAACAGTTGACCCCCACATATCATTGCTAATCTGAGTAATATTATGTGTTATAGAAGCTTCTATAATAGTCATATGCATATTAAGCTAATGTCATCGGCTGGACATTGGCGTTCGTAAATGAACTATCATAACCAATTAGTTGATAACCCTGTTTTACTTTAAGATTTAGGGAAAAAGCCACCAAAAACCCCAAACTTTGCCTAAAGTGACAAATTTACCCCAAACTTTTTTTTGTGACATGAAAAATCCTGAAGTTTGCTAACCGTGACACATTTATCCCAAACTTTTATTTGTGACACAAAAAAACCCTGAACTTTCATTTGTGTGACACATTTACTCCAAATCATAGGGGCATTTTGGTCTTTTTACTTTTTTTAAATTTTTTTTTATTTGTTTTTTCTTCCCTCCGCTGGCGTCCGGCGAGGGCCACCCTCACCGGCGTCGGGCGAGGGCTTCGCCATGGCCGGTGGAGGGAAGAGAGAAGAAAAAAAATTAAAAATTAAAAAGAAAAATAAAAAACGGAAAAAAATAAGACAAAAATGCCCTTAATGGGGTAAATGTGTCACAGTTTGCAAAGTTGGGGGTTTTTCATGGCACAAAAAAAAGTTTGGGGTAAATTTGTCACTTTGGACAAAGTTTGGAGTTTTTGGTGGCTTTTTCCCTAAGATTTATGAACCTTATTTTATACTTTTGTTGATTGATTCAAGAAGAAGGAAATATAATCCACAAGAGCACACGCCATGGATCAATCCAAACATTCACAAGATTAGTATTTGCAATTAAGAAAATAAAGAAAATTTTCAGAATGAAATATTTGAATAAAGCAAGGTCTCAGGCTTGGCCATACATCTTTTCAGCATCTTAAAAGGGTAGCTTCATCTTCATAAATAGATTCTTAATAGTCAAATATTGTTATAAAGAGATTCATTGGTTTCACTGGTTAACTCTTTCTTCCACACATGCACTGATTTGAAACATAAATGTACTAATACAAGGTGACAAACTACCGCTGGCAATATAAACATTAGAATGCTTTCCTTCTCTCGAAAGGTAATTCTTGATAATAAGTTCCCTACCAACATAAATCATCTACTTGACACAGATTTTCTCAGTTATTGTTAAATATCAGTTATAAAATTGTGAGCTACACTCAAACAACAAAATGATCGACAATAAAGCCACTAGATACCAAACTTAGAATACATACCGGTCGTCAATTGATCCCAGTCATCTACTTTCACCCATTCTAGTTGGGTAGAATCCCTCTGCAAAATTGAGCAATGAAGTACTTCAGTTCAGATGACCAGAGACAGCCAGGTAAAATACTTATACATCTGGAGAGACCGACTAAGTGGATGTAGAGCTTTCTAATAGTTAGCCAAAGCAGAACTGATCTTATTTATTCAATACAATAGCATACAAAAAATCAAACCGGGATGTTCCTATTTGGAACTGCTGCTTCAACTTTAGTAACAATGAAAGTAAAAGGCTTAAGTAGCTTTGCCACATTGTATTACTGCATCAAGAATGAGCCAAGCGAGGCACCCCCTTGGTGTCCCATATTAAATTTCTCCTTACTTATCAAAAACAAATGTAAGTACCTTCTCGAGAGTATAATCTTGCATCTTTTCACACAGTCCATCCAGAAGCTCGACGACTCTGAGCTCGCTCACCCTGTTTGATATTATTACCGACAGCACATAACTATCAGCCAAATCTAATATAAACTTGACAATTACACGACGCAAGACCCGCCTCTCGAAAGATACGAGTTCAGAAAACCGGGTCATCTTTTCCAACAACATAAACGATGAGGGCATAGCTTTATAATCGAACTTGTATCATCCTACAAAAATTAGGACAAAACACGACAAGCGTTACCTATAATCGATGAGCTTTCCTTCACGTTGACCTTTAGAATCCAAGCGATGCCTCATATCCAAATGATTCCTCGGCTTTTCCTGGAAAAATGAAACCTTTAGCGCACACACTCTCCACAGTCAGTTGAATTCGTAAGAGGAAACGACGTGCACTCACTCACATTGGAAAGACCGATCTCCAGCTCTCCCTGCCAAAAACCACCATCGGCACAGAAGTCAGATCGACGACCTACTCGAACTCGCAAAACTCAAAACCAAAAAAAAAAACAAAAGGAAAAAAAAATCGATTTCTCAGAATGCAACAGTCTAGATCGAGACGACGAAGTCAGGAAACGATCCATCGAATCGGGCCACACAAAAAGTACCGCGACGGCATTGCAGGCGGCGCACTTGTCGTCGACGCAATGAGCGAGGGTGAACACGGCGAGCATCGCGAGGATCCACGCGGCGGCAGCGACGGACTTCGCCATCTCCTCCTCCTCCTCGTCCGATCGCTCCTCAGAGTCTCCGGTCAGCTCTCGTCAAAATTCAGCGGTCCACCATTTAGAAGTCGATCGGTCCAGTCAGTCAGGATTCTAGAAATTTCGCCCCTCGAATCTCCATCGCGCGAAGCCACGGGCCGCTTCGAGGCCCATCAACAGAACTGGGCTCTCTCGGGCCCGTCAAGTTGGGCCCGAGCGAGCACGATTATGTTATTGGGCCTTGAAGCGGCCCATGGCTCCGCGCGGTCTCTTTCGAAGGCTCTCCCTTTCGATCGTTCGGGGACGAGCCACCGTACACGGCTTACCCCTCTCTAAACCGAGGCCGCGCCACTGACCTACAAAGTCGAACCGACGGTCAAATCGGCGCCACCCCTGTCGCCTCAGGGGGATGACGCGACCATGTCGACAGCCCGCCCGGCGACAACAAAGTCCGGCGCGCATCGGAACATAGGGGACAAAACAGCTACGCTCCATGGCATGTGTACTTGCGAAAATCCTATATATAAGTCAGACCCAAACGAAAGGGGGAGGCGACAGAGAATTCTGGTGTCTTGTTTCGTTACCACGTTTGGGACCACTCGCCAGTGCCAATACCGTTCCCCCAATGATTCCGGATCATGTGGTAAACCCGAAAAAAAAGGGTACTTCTCGGCTCCTTCCCTTGTTTGATCACATGGAATGGAGGGCTTTAGGTGGGTCCGATCTCGATAAAAATTTCTCCAGTCTTTTATAACCCCCACGTCCCGTCATTATGCGAATGACCCCGGGACTAATAATACAATAACTCCACTCATCCCAATGTCATCTCGTCGTACTAATAGAATACGACGCGAAAGTATGCAAGTTTACCCTTTTTTTTTATTAGACGATTTTCCTATAATGACGGAGTTAAGGTTCGGTAACCGGGTCAAGGTGGGTACGGGATTTATTTTAACACGAATCACGTTTTCTTTCTCGAAAAAAAAAATTGTTTGGGTTCGTGTCATTTATTTGCTCCGAGTGGAAAATCGAAATTGTCGTCACATTCTTAATATGAATTCGGCCTCTTTTTTTTTCAACCTAAAAATGGAGAAAAGAGGGTACTAATTGCCAACCACCACACTCCACTCCGTAGTGGTTGGACAGCACGATAAAAAAAAAAAATTTTATAAATGATATTAATAATCACACTCAGGAATTAATTCAGGCGATGGGCCCCACTATTTCCGCATTCCGTAAAACTACCCCGAGAAAAAGAGATTCATTTTCCGCGCTCGTTAGGTGTCGCCCATCATTCCGCTTTTCCGCCGCTTCGCCTCGCACGTGCCGCAGGCCGGCACGTACTAATTGTTCATTCTCACCTCCACCGCCTCTTTGTTTTCTTTTTGGGCGGAATTAGTTATATATACAGAACAGGCAAAATGGTCTAGAATCCATATTTTAACTCATATTTGATAATATGGGTCATACATAAGTTTGCTTTAATTTTTTTAAAAAAAATTACATAATAACTTAATGAGTCTTAAATAGATTTCAAATTAGTCTTAAATAGATTTCAAATGAGTTATAAATGAGTTACCTAACAAGTTTTTAGTTAATTATAAATAGGTCATTAATTTTTTTTATAGATTTTCCCACTTTATTTTCTTATTGTTTTATTTTTATTTTTATTTCATTTTCTCTCTTTTTCTTTTTTATTTCACCAATGGTTGGCCATGACAACAGTGGGCCATAGGCTAAGGGACAATCTAGCTAGAGGCCGATAAAGCTCAAGCTCACTGATTTGGCCTCTGGCGAGCCTCAAAATCGCCAACCTCTACTGTTGGCACAAGCTCACGTGTGCCCATCATCAGCCATCACTGCAACCGGTTACCGGGCAAAGACGAAAGAAAAAGAAATAAAAGTAAAAATAAAAATTGTTTTTAAAATAAATATAAAATAAAAGACAGAATCACTTTTGGTCTCTTTAATTTTTTTTGTTAATTTACATTTTTCGTTTCATTTACTTGCATCTTCATATTTTATTATTTTGCTTTTTAAATTTCATATAAAATTTTATCTAAGTAACCCATTAACATGGAGAGCTTATGGAGTTAAATGAGTTATTATTTATTTTTGTAGTTAGGACTAAGTATTGATATGTTTTAGTAATATGGGACGTGTTGAATCGAGGTCAAGTCCAGTATGAATTGTCGAAATTATGTTGTATTAAAATGGTTTAATATGGGTCAAACAATTTTCGACCCGATTCACCCATTTGACATTCTATATTTATATAAGTAAAAGTGGAAAAAACTTTTGTATATTTCCATTGAAATTCAATATATTATTTGAGTCTCGGAAAATCACTAGAAAGTTGTATATGAATTTACAAATCGATACCAACCAAAAAGAAAAGAATTTACACATTTGTATATTGTGAAAGTTTTGAATTAAAAGAAAACAAGTGAAGATGTGCCCACTTCGCAACAACGATTAAGCGGAACAAAAACTAAAGAGCATTGTGAGGGATCAATTTTTAGTGGAAGAAATTGGCCACCTCGAAAAAGAACTACCTACTTGAATTCATAGAACGACCAATCTAGATTTTCGCGATTTTAGCTCGATAACCTTAGCGACGGAACGAGATAGCAAGAGAACGATGTATTCAAATTTCGAATTTCACTTTGTGGAATGTACTAAATTTTAGCTTCTCATTTTTAAAAATTCTAATAACGACATTCGCTCGAGATTGACAGATCTTAATGATGGAATCTCGAAATCTTTGCCGTACTTAAATATAAAAACTTTGAATCGATAACTTAAATGGTATCTTGGATTTTGATGGGGGAAACTAAGAAATCAAATTTCAGTGTTGCCAACAAAAATGGCGATTGACAGAAGAAAAGTTGTCTTTTTTATTTCTTCCTCCTTAGACACAGGGAACAAAACCAATTATAGAGAGAGGGATGGGGGCTGAAAAGGGGAGAGGTGGGGGAGTCACTTTTTACTAATTCCACTCCGACCCACCCAAATTTTGTTTGGATTTAGTAAAGCTCGAGGTTTAACGATCGACAGTGTCTCTCGCTGTCCGAATGAATTGATCGACCACTTTCCCCATTTAAGAAACTCCCACACACTACACACACCCACCCTCCTCCTCCGTCTCTCTCTCTCTCTCTCGAAAAGCAACAACCTTTGGAGCTCGAGCCCGCATTACCCATTTCCGAATGAGGCTTTCCGTCGTCCCCGGATGCTTCTTGAGGGATGTCGCGTTCTGGGTTCCTCGAGCGACGTCTCTTTCAGGTGATTTTGGAGAGTCTTGAGTGTCTGATGGGCTCGATCTAATGTGGGTAATCGCTCGTTGCTGTCGCTTCCTCTTGTCGTTGCGATCCGGGCTCTCTTTGCGCCCCCGTTCTTGGGTTGAAACTTGTCTGTAGGGAATCGTTGCTTAAGGCCATTAACTTTTGATTCGGAGGCATGTGGCGTGGATTTGAATGTTCTTCATGTGAGTTGGGTTTGATTCGTAGCTTCGGATCTGCGGATCTAGTTTTTGGTGGTATTTATGGAATGTTTGTTCCTGCATTTCCTCTTCTTGGTTTGTGTTGGAATTCAAACTTTTTTCATCGGCAGTAATTAATGTGGTCATCTTGTTGCTTGTCAAAAAAAGAAAAAGAAAAAAAAAAAGAAATTTAGCTGTGAAAGGATGAAGAATTTGAATTGTGTTTTCATTTCTGGATTTAATGCCCGGGGTGATCTCAGTACCGACATAAGGTACTTCATCACCTGAATTTTGAGTGTGTGTAGTTCTCAAAAGTTGTTTGTGCAGTGTGGGGTGTCTGTGGTTGCTGCATTCTTGAGGCTGATGTGATTTGTTTTCCCTGTGATTGTGGCTATGATAGATTGTTTGAAGTGTTTCTTTTCAGCTTAATTTCTTCACGCTTTGCTTTTGGATGGTGGTTGATGTTATAACTTGAATGGATCGTCATGTGATACAGTGAGACGATGATTGCTTCGACCTGCAAGACGACTGGAGATCAGCATGCTGAGTAGATGGCAGATGAAAACCATTTGCGTCAAGATTTTGAGGCCTTGAGTGTATCAAAACGTCTCATGCGGAGCGTTAGTCAAAAATTGAGGAAGAAGAGCCTCAAAAGTGAAGATGAAGACGATGGTGTTAGAAGGGTTTCATTGAGATGTCTAACTATATATGGCAGAGGTGGGGGTTGCAAGGTGGGTGCTGACACAGGCGAGGAATATGGGGACCCAAGTAGTAGGAGAAGGTCGAGTGCCAGTGAAGATGGCAGAGGCTACAGTACCATATGCGGTACCGAAGAAACTGGAGTAGACTGCTTCTCGTATGGAGTGAAAGAGAGATTTTGGAAAAAAAATACCAGAAAGGATTTAGAACTTGAAGAATCAACCCTTAACAGCAGAATGCACGTTTTTCTTCCAGATGATATTCTAGAGATGTGCTTGGTGAGGCTGCCACTAACCAGCCTCATGAATGCACGCCTTGTGTGCAAGAAGTGGAGAAACTTGACTTCTACTTCGCGCTTCCTTCAGATGAGACGAGAAGGCTTGCATCATAATCCATGGCTGTTCTTGTTTGGTGCTGTGAAAGATGGCTATTGCTCTGCCGAAATACATGCGCTGGATGTGTATCAGGATCAATGGCACAAGATAGACGCCGATATCCTAAAGGGAAGGTTCATGTTTTCTGTTGCCAATATCCTAGAAGATGTATATATAGTAGGGGGTTGCTCTAGCTTGACCAATTTCGGCAGAGTGGATAGAAGCTCATTCAAGACACACAAAGGAGCCTTTGTTTTCAGTCCATTGACTAAATCTTGGCGTAAAATTGCTTCTATGAAATACGCCAGGTCAATGCCTATCTTAGGAGCTTCGGAGGTCCATCCAGATTTTTCAGCGACTCAGGGCCATCAAATCCGGCAAGAGAGGCGTTTTAATAGGTCAAGGATGGGTGGTGGATCAGATGTTTATGAGGATCCTCACAGGCTTTCTCTAAGACGTCAACAAAGAAACACTTTTGATGAGAATGATTTGTCGGTTTTTTCTGCTAGAAAGCCACACAAGTTGGTCAGGCAAAAGATTGATCAATCAAGCCCAAAGAGCTCTAGAAAGTTCGTGGTTATTGCTGTTGGAGGGCTTGGCTCATGGGACGAGCCATTAGATTCTGGAGAAATATACGACTCTGTATCTAATAAGTGGACAGAAATCCAGAAGCTGCCAACAGATTTTGGGATTGTTTGCTCTGGAACTGTTTGTAATGGCATCTTTTATGTCTATTCAGAGAGTGACAAGCTTGCAGGATATGACATAGAAAGGGGATATTGGATTGGGATACAGACTAGCCCATTTCCTCCACGTGTTCATGAGTATTACCCGAAACTTGTTTCTTGTGATGGCCGGCTTTTTATGCTCTCAGTGTCTTGGTGTGAGGGGGATGGTCAAATTGGCAGGAGAAACAAGGCTGTGAGAAAATTGTGGGAGTTAGATCTCAGGTGCCTTGGTTGGAGTGAGGTGTCTGTACATCCCGATGCTCCGATGGACTGGAACGCCACATTTGTGGCCGATAGGAACTCCATATTTGGGGTCGAAATGTTCAAAATATTTGGTCAGGTGTTGGATTTCATGACAATGTGTGACGTTTCAGAAAAGGGCCCCAACTGGCGTCATATATCAAGGAATCAGATGGCTCATGAACTCGATGCTTCATCTTGCATGACCAAGTCTCTAGCTGTGGTTTATTTGTGAAATCATCCCTCTAATGAAGTTGCTACTCACCCAGATAGTTTCTGATTTCTATTTATCATTGTGCAGAGGTTTTGATCATGCATTGCAGATGCAACATTGGGTCCTGCATTTGATTCTTTGATGAAAATGATTTTTGCATGGGCGATTGCCTCCAGTCTCTCATCACTCCTTCCGTTTGTGCTGTGTTTCTCGCATTGATTGTACTGGAGGCGCAACTCTCCCATGTAACTTTTGATGTAAAATTTGATTTCTCCAGTATCAGACTAATTTTGTACTTTAATTGTTGCTTTCTCTCGCATTTCATATATATGCTCTCCATTGCTTCTTCACTTTGGTCTTGCTAGTTCCCAAATTGCCTACTTGACCTGTGAAAATTTCATGCAGATTTGATTTAATGAAAGCCTAGTCAAGTATCGATGCTGTTAAGTCCGACTGACAGAACACAAAAATGGGGTGTATTTCTAATCTGAGTGTCTCTGGCTGTAATCAGTGCGTTGCTCCACGTTGGCAGAAAGGGGTACATAGAGGAGTGATTATGCCGACTTACTGGCTACATGGTTCTGTTGTTCATGTTGTTTTCCATTGCCATTTAAAATTATGTACAGATACGCGGTACGTGGTTTAGTAGCCTACAGCACTTGTTGAAACAGTCAGCAACTTGTTGATTGAACGTACCGTGAAGGTGTGCCATACTGGTCCATTTCCAAACAAGTGAGCAGAGTGTCTAATGGAGCCACCGAAGGCATATTCCTTAAAATAGTAATTCAACTATGTTGGAATGCTTTAGCCTATAAGACATATTTGTCTGTGCAGCTATCGACCGAGTTTCTCCTTCTCGTTTTTTTTTTTCCTTTTTTGTTAGTGTTTACGGTGTAGTTTGATGCAGAGAGCAGTAATCCAGCTCTGAGATTCACAATATCCATATGTCCGCAGGTATCATCTATTACAAAAGTGCTTCTACTTGCCGATACCATACCTTTATCCAGAACTATCCAGACAACATCTAGGTGTGAAGAAGACATTAGGCAATATAAAACAGGTACCACCAAGTGAGGGATAAATCTCTAGATACAAAGCCACAATGCCAAATGTCAAGTGGGTTACATACACTAAGATGGCCACGAATTGTGCTCAAGACGAAAAAACCAGCCCTAAGGGAGGATCAATTGAATTCGGGAGGATACTTGGCAATGCCCTTTTTCTATTCTGAACTTTTGAAAGATATGACAAACATTCAGCCATATTGCCAAGCAGTTTCACTCAGTTATAGGTGAAGGACTCGAGAGCAGGAACAATTCATCCGTCAAGACTGTTAGGACGTACGATGTGCAATGCCTACGGTTCATATAAATAAAAAATAGGATGTGCGACGTGCCATGTTCATGCCATGATCAGTATGTGTTGCTGTGTAGGTGATTAGTTTCTTTCCTTATTACATCGCTCAGAAATAGTGACTTTCTCAGTCATTGGACTTGAGGACAATTCCGAATTCACGTCAAAAACCTTCTAGACAATTCCTGAAATCAAAACCCTGCTAGTTTCAACTCCGCAGGGCTGTACGCTGGATGATTGGGATTGAAACAGTCATTGTATAAGGTGGTATCGCACCAAATGACAGGAATGTACATTTCTGAGCAGGAATCACATGCTCTACGTCTTGCCGTCGTCTGTTGAGAGAAGGAAACAGAGAGAAACAGCTGCACAGATGATAGTATATCATTCTCCAGATGCAGCCAAACTAGCTTTTTCTCTGATGACAACCAGAAAGATGGACAAGGCCACCGCAGTCCGTATTTACTTTGCATGCTGCTTCTTATCACGACTTGTATAATGATGAGCCGACTTGCAGGATGACCATTAGATTTTCGGAACTTACAGGAAACGTAGGCTTCTATCATTCACCAATTACACCATAAACTGTCGTGGCAGCGAGAGAGGTTGGGGATATATCAAAAGGAGAAAAACCCAATGTGGTTTATGGCAGTCGACATATAATTCCCAAGAAAGATGACAACAGGAAATTTATGGCCAAAACTTCTCCAAGAAACTTCACAATCAATACACTTCCTCGAGGTGTCATAAATGGTGGTAAATCTTCCTAGAGAGCCAAAGATTGGAACTATTTGATCAGAAGTCATTTGCGAAGCAATCTTCTGCTTAAGAGTCAAGAGCAATAGACTTTTACAGGGAATAAAGGCAATACAATCATGCAGATACATCCCCCGTTACTTGTAATTAATCTCTGAAGTCAAATCATATATAACATTGACATTATGTTGATACAACAAATGCAGATCATGCGAGAAAACAGAAGATTGGCAGAAGGGGCAATATAAAAGACAAAAGGAAAGATCTAAAAACCCTCAAAGAATTCTGTATAGCACTGCCATATACTATCGATCACAACCAATACACTGGACCTCAAAATTGAAAGGCAGCAAAGGAAATTACATACAAGTTTGGAGAGTGTTGATCTCATGGGAAGTATCTAAATAGGCCTATCCCATATTCGGGAAGATTCCTGAGAAGTTGGGTATCTTGTCGACATGCTTCAAGGCCCTCTCAGCAATCTGCCTTGTTCGGTAATCGGCATGTTGGAAAGCATCAACTAGTGCTGTACTCACATTAGGATCGCCAGATACTTCATATGCTATATCCTCAGTCCGTAACAGCCTCTCAACTGCCCAAACTGCCCATCTCCTCAAGCTATCTGTTCTTTTCTCCATCAACACGTTTAAAATAGGTTTAATTCCTTCCACCTCGCACAAGATGGCAACCCCTTGCTCAATATCAACCCCATCCTCTAATAATGTGGATAATGCTGCCAATGCTGCCTCGACCACTTTCTCATTCGTGTGGTCTAAAAGCGCCACCAATTTCTCTACAGCTTGTCCTTCAAGAAGACAAAATGTTTCTCTCAGTGAACATGTTCCTCGGTGAAGCCGACACAATCCTGTTATGATGGGCTGTTTACTAAAACATGGAAAGATGGAAGAACATAATCCTGGTGGGGGCAATTCTGGCAATCTCGTTAAGTTTCGGGATTCTCTAGACAAGTTCTCCAAGGCCATGGCAGAAACCACCTGTACCTTGTCAAGTCCATTGGACTGAAGCAATTCAATAAACAGTGCAGCGACATTGTGCTCGCGGCAGAGTTGAACAGCACCCGGTTCATCAGGCAGAATAAAAGTGATCCTAGCTAGGATTCGTACCAGCGCTTCCAGATAGGGCGTCACAAAGCGGATGCCCCTAGTCTCTCCCTGTCGTATCCTTCGCACTCTGTAAATGATCTGCTGAAAGGCACCGTCGTCTAGCATCTGCCGTGTGAGACCCAAATCCCTCTCTGGGAGCTCAGCTAAAAGTCCAGCAGCTGCTGCTTGCTCTTCAGTTATGCCTGCATTTTCTGTGACCACTCTCATTAGGCTCCCAAGCTGGCCAACTGTGCCACGAAGGGCATCTGCTAACTCCTGGTTCATATGTGGGGAAAGGTTCTGCAGAAGTTTAACAGAAGCTAGACGCAAATCTCTCTGCGGAGCCTCAATAAACTGAACCAAACTGATAATAGCACCAGAGCTTTTGATGGCAGCTACGACGCTCAGAACAGTAGCAGGAGAACTGGTGAGCCCAACAAGAACCTGAAGAAGATTACACTCAATTGCCGGACCAGTATTGCTAATAAGGTGGAGCAGATTATGGATTATGTCTTCTGAGACTAAAGTCCGATGGTCTGGTCCCACAGGTATGCCATCAAAATCAATGCCTGAGTTGACAATGTGGGCAAGAATTGTTGCAGACACCTCTTTCAAGCGCATCGGAAGTTGATTAGCACCAACGGTGAAGAGATCTTTGACAAGAGGAGGAAGAATATCAGCATCTACCAACACTTTGGCACTTGCTTCGCAGGAAATCTGGTTTA